>CM035167.1:99096709-99465163 GCA_020205615.1 Panax quinquefolius | reverse complement strand
ATCATCATTATTCTAAAAGCATTGCTTAAAACTATGGGTTTATCACATATTACAAAACAAAGATCATGTAGATAATTAAAAGCCTTTAATAAATTAACACTTTTTATTAATAAATGAATAAGATTGTTACAAAGTATATTCTTTATCATCAAACATGATTGGCTTGTGTGCATACTACTTTCAATCTCCCACTTGCACTAAAAGCCAATCGCCATTGTATCTTATACTCTTCTTCTCTAAGTGACGATTATCCTACTGTTGGATAAGCTTTAGTTAATGGATATGTAATGTTGTTCTTGAGAGTCCACCATCTCTATAGTGATTTCTTATCTTTCAATGATTCTTATAATCAAATGAAAGTGCCACAACACATGTTTAGATCCAAGATGAGACTTAGGAACTATTCCTAGTTACGTAATGAACTTTTAATCCAAACAATCAACTTGCAGCAAACTTCATTTATAGCTATTTACTTTGTCTTTATCACTAAACCAACAACTCTTTTGTTGTTTGGAACCTTTCAATTCACTGCGCACCTTCATTCAAGATAACTCTTTACCTTAAAGTGGTTTTTTTCGTCATATTGGTGCACATCTTCGAAAACTTGAGTCATTAAGCCCTCTAGTTTTAATTTAGACCCACCATGAATATGATCACATCCTTAGTGCTTGGGTTAAGCACTTTAAGATGTTTTTCAGCGACTCATAGTGAACTTCTCCAAAATATGAGTGATCAACATCAGGTCTCATATATTTCATTGCGTACATGATTGTCACTCATGTGACCTCTCTTTTCTGGAGTCTGTGGGGACTATTAAGAGAGATACACTCCATGGGCTTATCAACATGAGACATCCCATGGAGTTTGCCATGCTAAACGACTTTAGCATCAAATGAATATACGTTCCTTGGGTTAAGTCGAGCATCCTCTTAAATCTATCTATATAGATTTGCATCCCCAATAATAATACTCTTCCCAAATCATTCATGGAGGATTGCTTAGACAACTTTATCTTTACTGATTGTAGCATTGGTATGTAATTCCTCATCCGTAGTATATCAACATATAATACTAGAAATTTCACGACGCTCCCACTGACCCTTTTGTACATACTAGAACTCTTACCTCATCGTATGTAACTCTGGATCATCATCTTCTATGATGCGTACCTCATCATCATCATCCATGATGAATCCATACCTCCTAGGTATCTTCGGTACTATTCCAGATTTATGATTCGGTTGTGGTACAATAGGTCTATCTATAGGTTCCTCTTATTTGACTTATAGTGTTTTGTGGTTCTTGAACTCTTCAAGATCTATTATCCTCCCACTAGCCC
Organism: Panax quinquefolius; assembly: GCA_020205615.1. Classification (NCBI taxonomy): domain Eukaryota; kingdom Viridiplantae; phylum Streptophyta; class Magnoliopsida; order Apiales; family Araliaceae; genus Panax; species Panax quinquefolius. Next base: position 99,463,824 of record CM035167.1, on the reverse strand, counting down.
CTTCAATAATAAACACCTTTATCTTAGAAAGGCGTGTTTCGCAACAAACACCTTTTGCTAAGTAGGATTATAGAACATATACCCTAAACTTACTTTAGGATGTCGCACAAATTGTACTTGTCAAATCTTGTCCCAAGCTTATCCTTTGAAACCTTTTCACATAAGTTGGACAACCCCTTATCTTAACATACTTAAGATTAGGAATCCTCCACATCCATAACTTTTATGGAGTCTTCAATAGGATTTTGAGGTTACCTTTTTCGTGAAGATATGACCATTTCTAGGACATGATCCTAGAAGGATCTTTGGAATGTCGGTAAGATCATTATGGACCGCACCATGTCCAACAAGGTACAATTTTTCTTTCAGATACACCAATCAATTATTGCGCATCAGAATGTGTCCATTATGAGAAAACCATTTGAGATGATCTAGAAACTTATTGCACAAGTATTTATTCCTTGATCTAATCAAAGAATCTTAATACATTGCCAATTTGTTTCACTTCAATTCTTTGAACCTTTCAAATAATTCACACTTGTATTTCAACAAATACATACATTCAACTCTTTGAATGATCATCTCCTTTCTTATACTAATTTGTTCAATATGCAAAATTATTTTCATGTAAGTCAAGTATACAAAATTTATTAAGTAATATTCCATTTCTATACAAAACATTATTATTATAAATAGAACAACAATTGTTCTTAATTATAATACCAAAGATTTCATTGTCCAACAATAAAATGGAAATAATATTTTTAACAAGCTGGAATACAATAACAACTTATTGACTTAATAGATTTGCTCAGTAGGCATTTCTAAACTATAAGTTTCTATGGCTAATATGGCAACCTTTGTTACATTTTCCGCACATAGGATTACTTATATTTGTTTAGCTTTCTACTTCTGCTTGGTCCCTTCATAAATCTATATTTATGATAACCAAATTCGGTATCCAATACCCAAGTAGAACCTTGACTTAAAGAAAAGTTTATTTCAATCATGAACAAAAAACTGTATTGTAACCGAAACTTCACTAAGCTTCTTTGGTTAGCCTCTGCAAGATGCTTCTCGCAGTTTCTTTCCAGTGTCCAGGCTTATTGCAGTGGAAGCAAGCTCATTTGCTATCCGTATCAGTTTTGTTCTTATTATCCTTTGTTTATGCCTTTCTATATACCTTCTTTGAATCGTTCTTCTTTTCAGAAGATCCTTTGGACCCTACTAGTAAGACTTGATCTTTCTTGGTTGGAAAGTGACTCTCAACATTTTTCAACATGTTAAGCAAATCAACGAAGTTGATATCTAGCTTGTTTATATGAAAAATTCACAACAATTGTGAAAGGAGTCCGGGAGTGAGTGCAAAATCAAATCTTGGCTCAACTCTCCATCCATGACAAAAACCGGTTGTCCTAATTTATCAATCAAATTGATTATGTTAAGAACTTTTTTTATGCATCTTTATGTGCCATTGGTCATTCTAGATCGGAAGAGCTCCTTAGATATCTCGATATCTATCGGTCCCTACTTTCCTCACCATCAACTACTTGATGTGCGGGAATATAGTAGAAGCATCCATAGTTTCATCTTGTGCCGACGTCAAGCTCGTTACTCATAGATGCGAGCATGATGCATTGAGCTAATGTGCATCATCTTGCCACTTTCTAAAAGTAGCAATGTCTTCCTCGAGGCATTATGCGCAACCATTCTTGCGAGGATAGGCGTATTAAGGACATAAGATAGCTTTTCAAATTATGAGAACTATTCTCAAATTCCTTAACCAATCCGTTTAATTCTTGGCCAGTTAATTTAGCATCTAATATGCTTCGCATGATGATAGTAATTTTAGACATTGTAAAATTTCGTAAATGAATTTGTAATTAACAATATTTTAACATACATTCTTTTATTAATTACCAAAATAAATTAGGTCTTGTTTTAAATCAGTATCTCCCACTATTTTCTTCAAACTATATTACCTCAATATATATAGTTTAAGCAAAATCTAATTAAAGATCTCGCTAGTGAGAATAAGGATCCCATTTCAAATGTATATAGCCTTGTGGTGACACAACAAACTATATATAAATAAATAGGTAGACAACTCTTGTCAATTACATCAACTATGCAACTCCTTGTATTTTTGCCTCTTAGATTATTTTGATCAAGTGGTGGCACATCCAAATCAAAATTATCCAAGTTAAGTCCAACCTAACACTCCATAAATTCAAAAAGAAAAATATCATCCTTGTGGTGACACAACAAAACAATATTGTTCAATTTTCTTTATAAGCATCAAATGTGATAAATTAACATCTTAAATACTTAATACTTGCCTTGTGGTGACACAACAAACTCATATTAAATATTTAATACTCTATTAATTTTATCATGCTAGAAAAGCGACGTTCGATATTCCAAATATCTTTGAACGCTTAGGACTTAATATAAAAAAATTTGAGGGATTTATTATTAAATTTGTCTCATCTTGTTTAGCGCAAGCAGCATATATATATATATATATATATATATATATATATAAATATAATCGCGTCATATTAATAAACATCTGAAACATGTTTGCATAATATAATATATATATATATATATATATATATATATATATATATATATATATAGTATATAGCATGCACATATAGAATACTATTTTCTACCCGGATTGATTATGGACTTTTATTCTAGTTTGGTTCACTAGAGCCACCAAGTGAACCAAAAGGTCAAACCCTAGGGTGCAAGAAATAATATTTAAATATAACTATTACATTTAAACCCTGCTCCATTACAAACGGGTCTTCAAGTGCTCTCCTTGCTCCTTAATCTCCAATTTTTCAAAATTAATTACTATTCTATTACAAAATTATTTAAAATAAATAGAAACCTTGATCGTGAATCGAGGGAAGTACATAGGAGGAGATAAAATTTACATTCGGAAAAATTAGAGAAGGCGAAAGTGCTGTAGACCCCATTTAATAAAACCCATACATTCATGCATCCAACTAAAATAAAATCCAATCACATTGGTGATAGTCCATAATCAATCCCATTTATTATCATACACATCATCATACGCATCAATAAATAACATTCATCTTATGAATAATAAATATTTAATATATATATTGATATCATTTAATGGGCAAATTTAGTTAGTATAAAATCTATTTTTGAATCAAAATAAACTCCTTTATTTTAATCCAAATTTAAATCAAAATAAAACTATTTTATTTTAATTTATCCAATTTCAAATAAAATAAACTATTTTATTTTAATCAAAATCTTTAATCAAAATAAACTCCTTTATTTTAATTAATTATGGAATCCAATTCCATGTAAAAAAAATTATTAAAGGAAACACTTAATTCTTTTCCTATTCATAAATAAACTCCTTTATTTTGAATAATATAAAATCTTATTTCATATTTAAATAAACTCCTTTATTTAAGGAAACATGGATTCTCTTTCCTATTCATAAATAAACTCTTTTATTTTGAATAATATGAAATCTTATTTCATATCTAAATAAACTCCTTTATTTAAGGAAAGATGGATTTACTTTCATATTCACAAATAAACTCCTTTATTTTAGAAAAAAATAAAATCCAATTTCAACTCTAATTAGTTTTCATGGAATCCAATTCCAACTCTAATTAGTTATCATGAAATTTAATTTTAAAATTAAAATAAACTTTATATTTTAATATAAAATAAACTTTTTATTTTAATATTAAAATAAAATTTTTATTTTAATAATAAAATTATTAAGAATATATATATATATAATAATAAAACAAAAGCGTATATATATATATATATATATATATAATAAAACCGTTAATATTATATATATATATATATATATGATATTACATTATAAGAATATCATATATATCTTACAATTTTGTTAGTATAAGAATTATGTGGCCTCTAAAAACGTGGTAATCATAGAGTTATAAGTATATATATATATATAAAATATAAGTATTACTGTAATTTATATATATAATATATAAGTATTTATTAATATGATATTGATCCTGATCCATGTCATTTTACAAACCACTATTAGGTAATATAAGACATATGAACTGTTATGTTCTTTATACATGAATGCTCCTTTGATTTCCGTGCTGCAGAATCCTTGATTGACGGATTTGTAACTAAAATATATAATATATCATATATCATATATATAATATAATATATATATACTAATACATGAATCCTTTATTTTAAAGTTAGGTTAGACTTGATTCATGAAATCCCACTTGTTAACAAGTTGCCAAGAATTGCGTGATTTAAGTTTAAATCAAGTATTTACTTTTTTTTTTAATTTAATTCACAACAAAATCATGCCCAATTAAATTGTTCTAAACACATATCAACATACATATCAAATCTGAACAATTAATAATTCGCATAAAAGTTTGGCTTTGATACCACTGTTAGGTTTGTAATATTCAAGAACGCAATCAAATTGCAAAAATAAGCGGAAACGTGTAAAATCAAAGTTTAAAATTTTTAACAAACCATATACCCGGATCACCCTTTATGCACAATTATTAATTAAACGAAAAGATAAAGAATAAAATCATACCCTTGAAGATCGAGCTTCCTCAGGTACAAGTTCACCTCCAAATCCTTTCTCGTTCAACTTGAATTCACCGGGTGTGGTTCCTTCCTTTGATCAACGTTAGCCACCCAAGTGTTTGGCCTCTAGAGGTGATCCACCAAGAAAAAGAATTTTCAAGAAGAAGGGGTATCGCTCAACCCTAGTTTTCTATCTCTATAGAAAAGGCGACTCTCCAACAATTGGAATTCATGTGTGTTGTAAAAAGTCAACAACCACATCACCCATAATAAGACTCTTCTTATTTATAGATGTGGGCAACCCACCTTAACAATTAAGGAATTGGGATTTATTTAATTAATTAAATTCTTTTAATTAATTAAGCTCCCTAATCTTATTAGGGATAATTAATTAAACTCCTTTAACTAATTTTCCTTCCTAATCCAATTAGGAATAAATGAGAGTACTTATATTAAATTAATTCCTAAACTCTTTTAGAAATTAAAATAATAATAATTGTAATAATATTAATAAGACTCCTCTTATTAATTTATATTTAATATTTCTAAAATATTAAATAATAAATATTAAGCTATTTAATTTATTCTATCACCATAGATTAAATTAAATATACATAACATATTATTACGATTATGCCATTAACTTCTTAAATAATTATTCTTCCTTTTATGGTGTGACCCTTTAGGTTCTCCATATTAAACCGGTTGTGAATAAATCAATTAGAACAATTCTAATCTTATTTAAATAAATAAATTAAATAATTAATTTATTTAAATAAATAATATTTATTCTACAATAGGGATAAGCCTCCCTAGCGATCAACGACTTTCAAGATAATATAGATTTCAACATTAATCATTAAAGAACCTTTGAGTAAATAGTTACCGTACAATTCAATCCTTCCACCATACAATGTCCTAATTAAATATAAGACATGGAATTACTGTCAAGTCTTATTTTATTTAATTATATGTATTTCGATCCTTAAATGCACAACTCCAAATAATGCAAATTAGAAACTCCTTTCTAATTTCATTCTCACTGCCAAGGACTCTTTGGGTTGTCATTTATCGAATCACATAGGACATTTCTCTTCTTTTAATAGAAGTGGTAGATTCTTTATTGATCATACATTATCTCCATGTACAACTTATTATACCCAAGCATACCCTTTGATATACCCTAAGGGTCTTAAGGAATAAGTCAAAGTATAACTCATCATACACAAGATAATATGATGATCTCAAGTCCAAGGATCACTTATACTACTATCACTACAGAAATTCCTATTGACAGCAAGTAAAACTCCATTAGGTATTCCTTAGCGAGCCACGTTCTCAATTGAACTTATTCTCTAATAAGCACCTACATACTTGCTTTAGTGTCTCCACACAAATGATCATGAGATCAATCATCCTCATCCAATGAGCAAGCAACGTATGTACCAATCTATCCGGATTCACTAATCCCCAATTTAGTAATCCAATGATTGGGAACTATTTTAGTTTTAAGCTTTCTAAGAATTTAGATCTCATTAGAATGATCATCATCATTATTCTAAAAGCATTGCTTAAAACTATGGGTTTATCACATATTACAAAACATCATCATGTAGATAATTAAAAGCCTTTAATAAATTAATACTTTTTATTAATAAATGAATAAGATTGTTACAAAGTATATACTTTATCATCAAACATGATTGGATTGTGTGCATACTACTTTCACATCAATCAACAATTCCCGTCCACGATCATGTGAATCACAATTGTGATTCTAAATTCCTCTTCGCACACAGGACGAAGATAATTTTCATCACCGTCTTCACCGAAACATCAAAAATCATGGTTATACCAAATCACAATTCTGCTTTCAGTAATCATTAAATCATCTTTGCACTACGGCCAAAGATATTCATTATTATCACATCCATGAATTAATATTTCATTGTTGAGACTCAGCTCAATAATTAATCCTCATCATTGAATCATCCATGAACTACAGGCAAATGATATTCTTTAGTATCACGACCACGAATTATCCATGCACTACGGCCAAAGATAATTGTGACAACCCCAAAATAGGTCCATTCCATCCAACCCATTTTGAGTCGCCAAATACATGGTACAGAAAATAACTACAACTTTATTACAACAATTGTCGTGCAAAATATAACATGTATGCTGTGAGTTTGGATACAAATATATACCAACTGTGACTCTCATCCCAACCTTGGATAGCACGTCACAATGACACCTTACATAAAGGTATAGTCAAAAACTATTTTAGAAATTAGAATCTTTGGGAAGTACTCAAGGAAACCTTCGTACATGGGAGGCCATGCGTCTAGGTTATGATAGATATCATATGGCCACAGAATTATCCTTGGTTGACCCAATAGACCCCAAAGAAAAACGAGAAGATTACTATCATATTATTCCCAATGGTGAGTCTTCTCTTGACATATCATTATCTCCATTGTCTCTAATTGAGAATTATACTTCAAACAAACACCAAGATTATATAAGTAGTGCTCGTAAATATACTCAGCAAGTGGATGAGCACAATCCTGTCTTATGATGATACGAGGTTGTATGTCATTAGACATCTTGTATGATAGTGGCAAAACACCCTTCCAACGTTGGGTTCACCTCACCCTAGTTGATTCACCATATATATCTACTAAATGATGACCACCGTTCTATTCACCTGTTACCCCCGCTCGACCCAACTACACTCTTATTACCTGAAAGGAATTGTGAAACAGAAGGGTGAGCACAACTAGCCCAGTAAAGAATATCATAACTAAAGATAATTAAATTATCAATAGCCTTCATCAATAATAAATAAGAGATTTAGAACATATGGTAAATGATAAAAAAATTCAACCATAGTGCAGAGGAACGAGCAATCCATTAGAAGAGTCAAATAGACCATAAAGTCTATTATCTTCTCTATGTTAAAAATCCACCAATAATGTTTTATCCCTGTAACATCAATCAACAGTTCTGGTCCACAATCATATGAATAACTCATAATCATAATTGTGATTCTAAATTTCTCTTCGCATCCAGGACGAAGATAATTTTCATCACATGTCTTTACCTGAAACATCAAAGATCATGGTTATACCAAATCACAGTTCCTGTTCATAATCATACTAATAAATTCATTTTTGCACTATGGCCAAAAGATATTCGTCAACAGTTCATCTTTGCACTACTGGCCAAAGATATTCAACAACATGTCATCTTGGCACTACGGGCCAAAGATATTCATCAACAATTCATCTTTGCACTACAGGCCAAAGATATTCCTCAACAGTTCATATTTACACTATAGGCCAAATATATTCATCAACAGTTCATATTTGCAGTACAGGCCAAATATATTAATATCTCAAAGAAATATATAATCATTTCAGAATTTATATAAACAATATTTATAACCATTTTGATCATTTCACCTTTTCACTTAAGCTAAAAATATTCAATTATAAATTCAATGATCATGATCATACTAGTCAACAATTCAACTTTGCACTACTGGCCAAAGAGAACCCATTGTCATGATCATACCAAAAATCTATCCATCTTTACACTTAAGTCAAATAGAAATAACATCATTAGGTTTATAAAAATGTTATATATGATATTAAAAATAATATGGTCAACATATAGTTTTAATCTCAAGAGTAATATTCATAAATCAACTATAATTTGGTTAGAAAAAGAAACCAATTTTGTCGTGAATAGTACCCGTGAATAGTAACTCATAAATAGTAACTCATGAATAGTAACTCGTGAATAGTAACCCCGACATGAAAAAAGTAGAAATTCCACAATAAAATCCATACCAATATTTCGGTATAATGGTATTGAAAGAATAATATTTCTTAAGCTTATAAACAATTTATTTTAATTGTTTACACTTTACTAAATAATGCATTTAATCATCCTAAAATGCCAAACTCATAAGATTTCATCACCAATAACCAAAACTCTTATCAAAAAATCATATATACCTCATATAGGATTCTCAAGCCATAAAATCCTATTTTCCAATTTTCTTACTTCACATAACATATTTAATTCATTTACTCATAACTAGTCCATTTTCATGAAAAATACCAAATCGGTTCAAAAATATTTCTTTTACGGGATTTAGCGAGTATAATCCCATATTGAACATATATATTTTCTCGAAATTTTAAAATTCATTTACTATTTTTCATATGGCCAAAATCGCTTGAATATTTAGACATTTATCATAAATTGTACTTTTATCCAAAAATTCCAAAATTCACAGAGTATACTTGATATTATATAGATATACTTCCAATAAAAAGTTTATCAATTTTGGAGTTAACCCTGAGGAGTTATAAGCGGTTACTTTTTAAAATAGTCTTTTCTCATAAAATTCATAACTCTTAATATATACATCCAAAAATCACCATTTTGGACACAATCAATAAAACTCATCAAAATATCATTTTAAATTTTCAGAATTTTTGAAGGTGAAAGAAAGTACAATACCGAAAAACATAATAACCTTTAAAATCTCTTTACCTAAAAAAAGCAAGATTGCCGACTTGAATATCGATATATAACTGAAAGCAACACTCAAGATATCTAAATACTCACAAAAATATGCTTGATAATATAGAAAGAAAGAAAACTTGTTTACGATGTGATTTTCAATTCTAACATAAGCTTTTATTTATAGGAAAATCTTTAGAAACATGAAAGGAGACTAAAATAATAAAATATATTTATTATTATTCAACATTTTTATGCATGCCTCTTGAAAATTCTCACCGACCCACCCACCTTTGAACAAATTTTAGGTTGACCCACATGTTGATAACCAAGTGGGTACCACCCATAAATTAATAAAAATCATTTTATTTTTTGAAACTTCAACAATTCATAGAAAATAGCAGGTTATCGGAATTTAAAAAATACTTAAATTTATGTCCATTTCGATTGAAATTGAATTCTCTACAACTTTGTAGCTTTGTGTTTTCCAAATTCCAAACAAAAAATATCCAAAATCCACAAACGGATGATTTTTAATACCTCCACACTGACAAAATACTGATAAAACACCTCAGCATTAATTCCTTTATTTTTATCCATATAAAAATAAATATATCCATCATTTATATCTACATAAAATAAATATTTCCTTATCATATAAATCAATAATTAATTATTCACAAATAATATTACAGAATCACAATTATGACAACGGTATAGTTCTAGGAAAGAGGGGGCTTTCTAATAAGAATTTCTCCTTACTGGCGCGCATTTAGGTGACAAAACCTCTCCTTCACAGAACTTTCTAGACATTGCCAATAATGCTATCTAATAATATTATTCAAATAATATGAATTATTGATCTGATAATGGAGATACTGTGCAATGACAATTATTGAAACGACAATAATATAAAATATCAACGCAAAGACAATTATTGAATCAATAAAATAAAATATTGAGCAGTAATTCTTCGTAACAATTATTGAGTAGTGTCTTCTTTACGTAAGAATCAATAATTCAAAAATATTGTGTAATCTTAGTGTGCTCTTTCATGCGAATAACGCCAGTATTCATCGTATTTTAACCACCGGGTATTCCAACGAGTGTTAAGCAGTAATAACTACGCCAAGTTATTTATAAAACTCAATTTTGTCGTTTTCTTCATCAAGCGGTTATTCATTATGGGGCCCACAAATGCATTTTGCTCAGATTGTATACGAATATTCTCCGACAGAAAGAATATTCCACCCCAAACAAATATTCCTCGACAATTGAATATTTTATAACCACTTGCGTATTTTGAAAAAAAAATTCATATCTCACCCTTAACTTTAAACTTTTATCAATTTAATCATTTACTGAATTGTAATTATAAGAAAAGTTGAATACTTTTATTTCATAAAATTCGGAGTCTTACAATCCCCCATCCTTATGAAATTTCGTCCTCGAAATTTACGTACCTGGTATTTCAAAGAGTTGAGAATACCTTGCTTTCATTTCAAATTCTATCTCTCGGGTCATCATGATTTCTCCATTGCTCATCTCCCGTGATAACTTCATTTGGGTTCTTCACTTGTTGGGAAGTCATGACAACCGCCATCCCTCGAACTACCCGGCTTTGACTTGTCTGCGGGAGCATTTGGCGTCATCACTACCGTTGGAATATACTTTTCTATAGGACATATTCCTCCATCAACTGCCTCGTCGTACTCCTGATTCATGATTCGAATCATCAATCTTTGATCCATATCGAATTTAGGTTGACCCCTATGTACAAGGTAATTCAAAACTCGATGTTGGGTTCTCCCAATTGCTTTCCAAAAAGGGAAATTCATATCATCTATTTTGGCTTTCTTAGATCAGACATCTCTTTCCACAATATCCACGTGTCGTGCGTCTTTTGCCCATGCATTACTTATTCTCACTCGTACAATTTTTCTTCTTCAAATTTCAGATTCCATCTTTATCATCTTATACTCGCCAAAGAATGCTTACATTCAAGCATCACATATCGGGTAACATAAGCTTGAATTGTTGCATCCTTTTGCTCCACGATAGCTTATGCCGTTCTTGCCTGCTCTTCTAACTCATGAATACGATTTTGCAATTCTACATTTTGATCATATAATACCTCTAATAAATTCTCCTCAGGTACCTCTTCTTCCTCTTCTTCCTCAATCTCAGCTGTTACCTCTGCGACCATCTCGGGTGCAACTATCAATTCTTCACTCACCACATGGATTTCTCTAATTCCTTCTTCACCTGACATCACATTATCCTGGTTGGTGATTAGAGATATCCCCACGGTCTCATTCACTCCATTGTTAACATTCTCACCAGCCATTCTCAAATACTTCCATAAAACAAGGGTTAATTAAACAAATTAACATATCACATAATATCCCGATATTATGACTGACCAACAAATAAGCTTAGGTAGGACACACCTGCGAAGGATTTACTCATCTCTCTCCTCCTAGTTATATTCCCGATCTCGCCTAGAGACCATATCCCTAAGCTCGATACCAAATGAGACAACCCCAAAATAGGTCCATTCCATCCAACCCATTACGAGTCGCCAAATACATGTGGTATGAAAATAACTACAACTTTATTACAACAATTGTCGTGTAAAATACAACAACACATATATTTGTGAGTTTGGATACAAATATATACCAACTGTGACTCTCATCCCAAACTTGGATAAGACGTCCATAATGACACCTTACATAAAGGTATAGTCAAAAGCTGTTTTAGAAATTAGAATCTTTGGGAGGTGCTCAAGGAAACCTTCGTACATGGGATGCCATGCGTCTAGGTTATGATAGATATCATATGGCCACAGAATTATCCTTGGTTGACCCAATAGACCCCAAAGAAAAACGAGAAGATTACTATCATATTCTTCCCAATGGTGAGTCTTCTCTTGACATATCATTATCTCATCATCTCTAATTGAGAATTATACTTCAAACAAACACCAAGATTATATAGGTAGTGCTCGTAAATATACTCAGCAAGTGGATGAGCACAATCCTGTCTTTTGATGACACGAGGTTGTATGTCATTAGACATCTTGTATGATAGTGGCAAAACACCCTTCCAACGTTGGGTTCACCTCACCCTAGTTGATTCACCAAATATAACTACTAAATGATAACAACCGTTCTATTCCCCTGTTACCCCCGCTCGACCCAGCTACACTCTTATTACCTGAAAGGAATTGTGAAATAGAAGGGTGAACACAACTAGCCCAGTAAAGAATATCATGACTAAAGATAATTATATTATCAATAGCCTTCATCAATAATAATTTAGAGATTTAGAACTTATGGTAGATGATAAAAAAATTCAACCATAGTTGCAGCGGAACGAGCAATCCATTAGAAGAGTCAAATAGACCATAAAGTCTATTATCTTCTCTACGTTAACAATCCACCAACAATGTTTTATCTCTGTAACATAAATCAACGGTTCTGGTCCACAATCATATGAACAACTCATAATCGTAATTGTGATTCTAAATTTTTCTTCGCATCCAGGATGAAGATAATTTTCATCACATGTCTTTACCTGAAACATCAAAGATCATGGTTATACCAAATCACAGTTCCTGTTCATAATCATACTAATAAATTCATCTTTGCACTATGGCAAAAGATATTCGTCAACAGTTCATCTTTGCACTACTGGCTAAAGATATTCAACAACATGTCATCTTTGCACTACGGGCCAAAGATATTCATCAACAATTCCTCTTTGCACTACAGGCCAAAGATATTCCTCAACAGTTCATATTTGCACTACAAGCCAAATATATTCATCAACAGTTCATATTTGCACTACATGCCAAATATATTAATATCTCAAAGAAATATATAATCATTTTAGAATTTATATAAACAATAATTATAACCATGTTGATCATTTCACCTTTGCACTTAAGCTAAAGATATTCAATTATAAATTGATGATCATGATCATACCGATCAACAATTCAACTTTGCCACTCATGGCCAAAGAGAACCCATAGTCATGATCATACCAAAAATCTACCCATCTTTACACACTCAAGTCAAAGAGAAATATCATCATTAGGGTTATAAAATGTTATATATGATAATAAAAATAATATGATCAACATATAGTTTTAATCTCAAGAGTAATATTCATAAATCAACTATAATTTGGTTAAAAAAAGAAACCAATTTTGTCGTGAATAGTACCCGTGAATAGTAACTCATGAATAGTAACTCATGAATAGTAACTCGTGAATAGTAACTCATGAATAGTAACTCGTGAATAGTAACCCCGACATGAAAAAAGTAGAAATTCCACAATAAAATTCATACCAATATTTCGGTATAATGGTATTGAAAGAATAATATTTCTTAAGCTTATAAACAATTTATTTTAATTGTTTACACTTTACTAAATAATTCATTTAATCATCCTAAAATGCCAAACTCATAAGATTTCATCACCAATAACCAAAACTCTCATCAAAAATTTGCATATACCTCATATAGGATTCTCAAGCCATAAAATCCTATTTTCCAATTTTCTTATTTCAAATAACATATTTAATTCATTTACTCATAACTAGTCCATTTTCATGAAAAATACCAAATCAGTTCCAAAAATATTTTTTTCCTGGGATTTAGCATAATATAGTCCCATATTGAACATATGTTTTTCTCAGAATTTTTAAAATTCATTTACTATTTTTCATATGGCAAATATCGCCGAATATTTAGACATTTATCATAAATTTTACTTTGATCCAAAAATTCCGAAATTCACAGACTATACTGATATTTTATAGATATACTTCCAATAAAAATTTCATCAATTTTGGAGTTAACCACAAGGAGTTATAAGCGGTTACTTTTAAAATAGTCTTTTCTCATAAAATTCATAACTCTTAGTCTATACATCCAAAAATCACCATTTTTGGACACAATCAATAAACTCATCAAAATATCATTTCAAATTTTCCAAATTTTCTGAAGGTCGGAAGAAGTACGAACTGAAAAACATAATAACCCTTAAAATCTCTTACCTCAAAAGAGTAGTACTTCTGAATTGAATATCGGATATAACGCTATATTTGAGCAACACTCAAGATATCTAAATACTCACAAAATATGCTTGATAATATAGAGAGAAAGAAAACTTGTTTACGGTGTGATTTTCAATTCTAACATAAGCACCTATTTATTGGAAAATCTTTAGAACGCATGAAAGGAGACTAAAATAATAAAATATATTTATTATTATTCAACATTTCTACGCATGCCTCTTGAAAATTCTAGTGGGGACCAACTTTGAACTAATTTTCAAAGCAACCCACATGTTGATAACCAAGTGGGTCCCACCCATAAATTAATAAAAAATCATTCTATTTTTCGAAACTTCAATAATTCATAGAAAATAGTGGGTTATCAGAAAAAATCTGAATTTTATGTCCATTCGATTGAAATCGAATTCTCTACAACTTTGAACTTTGTGTTTTCCAAATTCCAAACCAAAAATATCGAAATCCACAAACGGATGATTTTAATACCTCCGACAAAAAAATCTCGATAAAATACCTCGGCATTAATTCCTTCATTTTTATCCACATAAAATAAATATATCCATCATTTATATCCACGTAAAATAAATATTTCCTTATCATATAAATCAATAATTAATTATTCACAAATAATATTACAGAATCACAATTATGACAACCAGACCGTTCCGAGGAAAGAGGGGGCTTTCCAATAAGAATTTTTTCTTATTGGCGTGCAATTAGGTGACCAAACCTCTCCTCTTGTGAACTTTCAAATAATAAGAATTATTGATCGATAATGGAATATTATCGCAATGACAATTATTGAAACAACAATAATATAAAATATTAACGCAAACAATTATTGAATCGATAAAATAAAATATTGAGCGATAATTATCGTAACAATTATTGAGTAGTGTCTTCTTACGTAAGAATCAATAATTCAAAAATACGCGTGCAATATCTGGTAGTGCTTATCATTTATGCGATAACGCGTAGACATCGTATTTTAACCATCGGGTATTCAACGATTGTTTGCAGTAACAACTACGCAAGTTATTTATAAAAACTCAATTTTTCGTTTCTCTTCATCGAAATGAAGTAATTAGTTATGGGGCCCACAAATGGATGCGCCGTCGCATGCGAATATTCTCGAGCGAGAAAAGAATATTCCACGACTAAGCGAATATTCACGACAATTGAATATTTTATAACCACTTGCATGTATTTTGAAAAAAATTCATATCTCACCCTTAACTTTAAACTTTTATCAATTTAATCATTTCTTGAATTGTAATTATAAGAAAAATTGAATACTTTTATTTCATAAAATTCGGTCTTACAATAATCGTGTTTTCATCAAGCGGTCCCCGATCATGCCATAAAACAATTCATCTTTACTACTACCAAAAGAGAATCCATAGCCATATCATACCAAAAGCGTCCATCAATGCACTACAGACGCCAATGATGACTTTTTCCACATCAATTATAACATTACGATTATGATTATATCGAATAATCCTGGTCATAATCATACCAAGTATATCTATGCATCACTGTGCCATGAGATGACTTTCAACATAATATAAGCATGAGGATGATGACAATATTATAAGCATTAGTCAAACTAAATCAAGGATAAATATTAAAGACTTTAAATTTATCCAAACATTATCAATCACTTAATAAAATCATAATCTAATATTGTGAATATTATAACAATATTTTAATCAATTCTTAATTTTATAAACAATTTAATTTAATTGTTTACATTTTTCCAAATAATGCATTTAATCATTCAAAATGACATACTCATAAGATTTCATCATCAATAATCAAATTACTCATCAAAAATCAGATATACCATATATAGGATTTTCAAGCCATAAAATCCTATTTACCAATTTTTCAACTTCACATAACATATTTAATTCATATGTTCGTAACTAAATCATTTTCATGAAAAATACCAAATCAGTCCCAAAAATTATTCTTTTCTGGGATTAAGCAGAATATAGTCCCATATTAAACATATATTTTTCTCGGAATTTATAAAATTCATTTACTATTTTTCAAAAATCAATTTCTAATTAATTCCTTAAGAAATTAGCTACCTCAAGGTTAACTCCAGAAATTCCCAAATCTTGGCGGGATCTTACACATGTTAACGTGAGCTTCAGTTTAAATTTCATGGTCATCGAGTTATAGAACTCCGGTTATAGCATTTTTAGTGGAAAAACCTAAATATTGAAATAGTCATAACTTGCTCATTTTAAGTCGGAATGAGCTCATTTTTGGACAGCAGGTACTTTATACCATATATGTTCATGTCCCAAAAGGCCGGAATTTTTCTCATAATTTAAGTGGCCGAAAATGCCCTTTTAAATTGTCTGGAAGTAGCTTTTCGGCACTTTTTAGTTTTTGACTCCTTTACTAAAATTAGTCCACACGAAAATCAACAACACCTTTTCTAGTGATTCCACTTGGATAAGTTAGAAAACTCATAGATCTAACTCAAGAACTTGACCACACTCAAAAATTCGAAATATAATAGGAGATATGGTCAATTGAATTTCATACTCTATTTTTACCAAAATCTAATTTTCAACCCTTTATGATTTCTAAGAAATTTTCATGTTTTCACATAATAACCAACATAACTCATCATGACAATGACATAATAATTCAATAAAACAAGTTTAAGAATAAGTTTTAAAGATTTATAAGTTAATTTATCCTGAACTCAATAATGTCCAAATTGTCAACATGATACTACTTTGTGGAGTAAAATTCAAGAATACTCAGAAAAATATTTCCATGAAAAGATACTGGATGAAGCGCAAATATCAAAGATATTCCACTAATTTCATGGAGTATAGAAGTCAAAGTTTTAACCAACTTAGTGTAATAAAGAATGGAATAACAAAAGAAATCAACAGCACGCGATAGGCCTTACGAGCAAAAGAGTTATTCAATAGAATAATAATTAATCGGAACCAGTCAGACGTAAAACGCACGGACAAGATATTCCAACAGAATAATAAAGAATGGAACCAGGTGTCCCGCAGAAACGCCTTGACAGGATATTCAACAGAATAATAAAGAATGGAATAATAGAAGAATTTCACCAAGTATAGGGTAGCAAGCGCGATATCAAAGTTATTCAATGGAGAATAATAAATAATGGAATAACTGAAGTTCTCTTCATGAATACAAAAGAAATTACCTCTTACGAGTACAACAAATAATATCCCTTACCGTAAAAGAAATTGAATATAAGAGTAGGGAAGTAGCAGAATACTTTTCTATACTTTTTAAAGATTTATAATTTAATTTATCCAAAAATCAATAACGTCCAAATTGTCAACATGATACTATTTTGTGGAGTAAAATTAAAAAATGCTCAGAAGAATATTTCTATGAAAAGATACTGGATTAAGCGGAAATATCCATGATATTCTACTAATTTCATGGAGTATAGAAGCCAAAACTTTAACCAACTGAGTATAATAGAATATATTAAACTGCAAATGGATTTTTTTCCCGTCATGCGATAATCCACGTAGACAGATCATTTCCATAATTTAATAAGGAATGATTACAAAGGATCATTCACCATGCGCATGCGGTGAGTCCACATAGATAGGTTATTCAACGAGAATAATAAAGAATGGAATATGAAGAATTCACCATGCATGCGATGAGCCATTGCGGACATGTTATTCTAATAGAATAATAAAGAATGGAATAACAAAAGAATTCACCAGGCATGCGATAGACCGCACATACAGGTTATTCCAACAGAATAATAAAGAATGGAATAACAAAAGAATTCACTAGGCATGCGATAGACCGCACAAATAGGTTATTCCAACAGAATAATAAAGAATAGAATAACAACCCTTACGAGTATTGAAAGAAAATAACTCTCTGCATGAATACGAAAGAAATAATACCCCTTACCTTAGAAGAAACTGGATACTAGAATAGTTAGGTAGCAGATTTCTCTTCTTCTTTCTCTATATAATTTCTCTCTATAATAATTGATCTTGTGAGAATTAGTGAATTGGTGAGAATGAAAGAAGAATGAGCTTCTATTTATAGGAAAATATAGTTTCGATAATTGCACGTTTTGGGGCTCGAAATATTACAGTATAATACCTTCCTCTTTTTCTTCATTTTTAATTTAGTCCTGTAAGTATTATCAAACTTGCACCACCTCCCCTAATAGTAAATAATGTGAATTAATAGTTCATTCATGTGACTTAATAGTATAATCATGTGAAAAAATTAATTATAGTATAGTACCTTCATCTATACCTCCATTTTTAATTTAGTCATGCAAGTATTATCAATCTTGCACCACCTCCCCTAATAGTACATGAATGTGAATCAATAGTACACACATGTGAACAAATAGTTATAAGCATGTGAAATAGTAACAATTAATTGCTCATTTATCCGATTAATTACCCGATTGGTCAATATAACCTCCAGACATCAATTATTATCGAAATAAATGTTGATTTCCACTAACAATAATAATCTCAACACAATGGAACTATCATTTTCATCTTTAATCAACACGAACATATTCATCATTAATATTATAACTCACAATATTTAACAACCAGATCGTTCCCAGGAAAGAGCGGGCTTTCCGAGAAGGATTTCTCCTTATTGGCGCACAATAAGGTGACCAAACCTCTCCTTGACAGAACTTCTAGACATTGTCAATAATGCAAATAATAATATGAATAACTTTGTCGTCTCAATTATTTATTTAATAATAATAAATATTATGCAGATGATACTGTGACAATAATTGAATCAATAATATGAGAGATATGATGCGCAATTCTTGTAGCAATAATTGAGTATAAGCGGTGACTTCTCACATAAGCATCAATAATCATTACCGTGTGCTATTATGCAACCACACATATTACTGTACTTTTACCATCGGGAGTTCAAAAGTTTAACGGTAAAACTTTTGCCATTATTTTTATAAAAGATAATTTCATCATTTTCTAACTACTTATAATACTTCTATTGTGGGGTCCACTAATGATTGTTCCGTCGTCATTTAATATTCCCCTGTTAAAACGAATATTCCCCGACCTATCGAATATTATATAACCATTTGATTACTTTGCAAAATTTGTAAATAATACCTGCAACTATAACATTATATCAAATCCACACCATAATATTCAAAAATATATTTCGAGAAAAATTAATCTTTATTCATAAAAGTTGGGGTCTTACAACCTCCCCTTCTTATGAAATTTCGTCCTCGAAATTAGGGTACGAACCTGGTATGTCGAAGAGGTGAGGATACCTTGACTTCATTTCAAATTCTAACTCCCAGGTCATTTCCACAACATTATGGTTTCTCCACAAAACTTTGACTTGAGGTATAACCTTGGAGCGTAGAATATGATCCTTCTTATCCAAGATTTTAACAGGTACCTCTTCATACGTTAAATCTTCCGCTATCTCATCCGATTCTAATTCAATAATGTGGGTTGGGTCTTTCACATATTTACGTAACATAGATATGTGAAAAACGTTATGAACACGAGACATACTTGGCGGTAAGGCGAGTCTATAGGCCACAGTTCCTACTCGATCGAGGATTAAAAATGGGCCAATGAATCGAGGATAAATCTTTCCTCTCTTTTCAAATCTCGTAACCCTTTCCATGGAGCAACACGTAACAACACATAATCTCCAATATTGAATTCCATGTCCTTTCGATGGAGATCAACATAACTCTTTTGTCGATCTTGTGAGGTTTTTATACGTTGTCGGATAATTTGAATCTTTTTCGTAGTCATACGTACCAAATATGGTCCCAACAATGTTGCTTCACCCACCTCATCCCAACATACTAGAGAACGACACTTTCTTCCATACGACGCCTCAAATAGAGCCATGCCAATACTTGCTTAATAACTATTATTGTAGGAAAACTTCACCAATGGTAAGAACTTGTCCCAACTTCCCTTGAAGTCAAGGACACAGAGTCTTAATAGATCTTCAAGAGTTTGAATAGTCCTCTCCGATTGCCCGTCTGTTTGAGGATGATATGCCGAACTAAATCATAAATCCGTGCCCATAGCTTTTTATAAACTAACCCAAAATCTTGAAGTGAATGTTGGGTCTCGATCAGAAACTATGGATACTGGCATACCATGCAATCTTACAACCTCGTTTATGTACATACGAGCAAGACGTTCAAGTGTATAAGTTTCTCGTATAGGTAAGAAATGAGCAGACTTGGTCAATCTATCAACAATGACCCAAATTGCATCTATGCCTTGAGAAACCTTGGGAATACCAGTAACGAAATCCATGGTAATGTGCTCCCACTTCCATTCTGGAATTTCAAGTGGTTACAATGGACCGTTTGGCACTTGATTATCCGCTTTGACTCGTTGACAAGTTAGACAGCTTGAGATAAACTCTGCAATCTCTCTCTTCATACTGCTCCACCAAAATGTATGACAAAGATCACGATACATTTTGGTACTCCCAAGATGGATTGCAAATGGTGTGTTGTGTGCCTCCATCATGATTTTATACTTTAAATAAGGGTCGTTAGGAACACAAAGTCTGGAGTTGACTCAAAGTATTCCTTCTTCATCGATTCTTGCTTCCGGCATATAACCTTCTTGCACTTTATTCCTCATACGCATCAGATCCAGGTCTGTAGCTTGAGCAACTTTAACTTTATCGATTAAAGTCGGTTTAACTCGTATGTTAGCCATCATCACATGGGTCCCTGGAGTCTTTAACTCTATCTCCATCCTTTGCAAGTCATACAAAATGGGCCTTTGCATTGACAATATCGCACTTTTCGTGCCGTATATGATCTTATCTTCTACTCAATGCGCCACAACTACCAAGTTTGCTATTCCAGGATGGTATTGAATAGTATGATCATAATCTTTCAACAGTTCAAGCCAACGTCGTTGCCGTATGTTGAGTTCCTTTTGAGTGAAGAAATATTTGAGGCTTTTATGATCCGTATAGATCTCCACCTTCTCTCCATACAGGTAATGCCTCCAAATCTTAAGCTTAAAACGATGTACCGCCAACTCTAGATCATGAGTAGGATAATTTCTCTCATATTCTTTAAGTTGTCGTGAGGCATAGGCTATGACTTTCCCATGTTGCATGAGAACACATCCTAACCCTTTGCCTGAAGCATCACAGTAGATGACAAATCCCTCCGAGCCAGATGGTATTGTCAGAAACAGGTGCTGAAATAAGCCTCCTCTTGAGTTCTTGCAAACTCTTCTCACATTCCTCGCTCCAACTGAACTTTGTATCTTTTTGATTTAGCTGAGTTAATGGAGTAGCGATTCGAGAAAACCCTTCTATGAATCTCCGATAATAACCAGCTAAGCCGAGAAAGTTACGTACTTCGGTCAGTGATTTAGGTTGCTCCCAACTTTGAATTGCTTCAATCTTTGCCGGGTCAACAGATAGTCCATGATTTGATACTACGTGCCCAAGGATTGCTACTTCCTCAAGCCAGAACTTGCATTTCTTCAACTTAGCATAAAGCTTGTTTTCACAAAGCTTTTGGAGTATCAGCCTCAAGTGTTGCTCATGATCTTCACAGCTGTTAGAATATATGAGGATGTCATCAATAAAGATGACCACAAAGTGATCCAAATATTCCTTGAATACTCAGTTCATCATATCCATGAAGGCAACATGAGCATTAGTCAATCCAAAAGACATGACTAGGAATTCGTAATGCCCGTACCGAGTTCTGAAAGCCATCTTTGGAATGTCATCGGTTCTAATCTTTAACTAATGATATCCGGAATGAAGATCGATATTTGAAAATAATTTGGCTCCTTGCAACTGGTCAAACATGTCATCAATGCGAGGCAACGGTGTGATGCCCCCAAAACAGGTATACATCACCTATTCTGAGTCGCCAAATACATGGTACAGAATACAAATACAATCTTTAAATATACAACATAAGCTGTGAGTTTCAATACAAACATTGTCTACTAGACAGTATTAAAACTCAAAATAAGTCGTCAATATATTTATTAACACACTATTTTAAAAAAAATAAGTAGGTGGGGGTCCAAAAATAAACAAAACTGAGTGACTTCTCTCGTAAGCATCAATAATCAATACAGGTGTGCTACTATGCAACCACAGCGTATTCTCGCATTTTTTAACACCGGGTGTTTCAACAGTTAACGGTAAAACTTCCTTAGCCGTTATTTTCATAAAAAATATTTTTGTCGTTTTCTCAATCCGACAATAATTACATTGTGGGGTCCAAACAATGATTGTGCTTGGTTATGCGAATATTCCTATTAAAATGAATATTCACGACCAATCGAATATTATATAACAAACTTGCGTACTTTGCAAAATTTATAAATATTACCCACAACTATAACATTATATCAAATTTACTCCATAATATTCAACAATGATATTTATACAAAATTCATCTTTATTTATAAAAGTTGGGGTCTTACAATCTCCCCTTCTTATGAAATTTCACCCTCGAAATTAGGGTACATACCTAGTATATCAAAGAGGTAAGGATACCTTGATTTCATTTCACATTCTAACTCCCAGGTCATTTCCTCAACATCGTGGTTTCTCCACAAAACTTTGACTTGAGGTATAACCTTGGAGCGTAGAATATGTTCCTTCTTATACAAGATTTGAACATGAACCTCTTCATACGTTAAATCTTCCACTATTTCGTCTGGTTCTAACTCAATAATGTGGTTCGAGTCTTCCACATATTTACGTAACATGGATATGTGAAAAACGTTATGAACATGACACATACTTGGCGGTAAAGCGAGTCTATAGGCCACAGATCCTACTCGATCGAGGATTAAAAATGGGCCGATGAATCGAGGATTGAGCTTTCCTCTCTTTCCAAATCTCGTAACTCCTTTCCACGGAGCAACTCGTAACAACACATGATCTCCAATGTCGAATTCCACATCCTTTCGATGAAGATCAACATAACTGTTTTGAAGGTCTTGTGAGGTTTTTTATCGTTATCGGATCGTTTGAATCTTTTCCATAGTCATACACGTACTCAACTCCGATTTCCCAACAACGTTGCTTCACCCACCTCATCCCAAAGATATCTTGGAAGCGACACTTTCTTCCATACAACGCCTCGAATGGAGCCATGTTACGATGCTTGCTTGATAACTTTTGTTGTAGGAAAACTCCACCTGCAGTAAGAACTTGTCCCAACTTCCCTTGAAGTCAAGGACACGAGTCTTAATAAATCTTCCGAGTTTGAATAGTCCTCTCTTGTCGTCCGTCGTCCCCGAGGATGATATGCCTAACTAAATCGTAAATTCGTGCCCAAAGATTTTTGCAAACTAACCCAAAATCATGAAGTGAATCTTGGGTCTCGATCAGAAACTATGGATACTGGCATACCATGCAGTCTTACAATCTCGTTTATGTACATACGAGCAAGACGTTCAAGTGTATAAGTTTCTTGTATCATTAAGAAATGAGTAGACTTGGTCAATCTATAAACATTGACCCAAATTGCATCTATGCCTTGAGAAACCTTAGGAAGACTGGTAACGAAATCTATGGTAATGTGCTCCCACTTCCATTCTAGAATTTCAAGTGGCTGTAATGGACCTTTTGGTACTTGATGCTCCACCTTGACTCGTTGATAAGTTAGACACCTTGAGATAAACAGCGCTATCTCTCTCTTCATATTGCTCCACTAAAATGTATGACGAAGATCACGATACATTTTGGTACTCCCAGGATGGATTGCAAACAGTGTGTTGTGTGCCTCCATCATGATTTTATACTTTAAATCAAGGTCGTTAGGAACACAAAGTCTGGAGTTGAGTCGAAGTATTCCTTCTTCATCGATTCTTGCTTCCGGCATAGCACCTTCTTGCACTTTCTTCCTCATACGCATCAGCTCCAGGTCTGTAGCTTGAGTAGTTTTAACTTTATCAATTAAAGTCGGTTCTACTCGTATATTCGCCGTCATCACATGGGTCCCTGGAGTCTTTAACTCTATCTCCATCCTTTGCAAGTCACACAAAATGGGCCTTTCGTTGACAATATCGCATTCGCACTTGCATATGATCTTCTACTCAATCGCGTCACTACCACGTTCGCTTTTCGGGATGGTATTGGATGGTATAATCATAATCTTTCAAGCAGTTCAAGCCAACGTCGTTGTCGCATGTTGAGTTCCTTTTGAGTGAAGAAATATTTGAGGCTTTTTTATGATCCGTAAAGATCTCCACTTTCTCCCCATACAAGTAATGCCTCCAAATCTTTAGTGCGATGACAACGGGTTGCTAACTCTAGATCATGAGTAGGATAATTCCTCTCATATTCTTTGAGTTGTCGTGTGAGGCATAAGGCTATGACTTTCCCATGTTGCATGAGAACACATCCTAACCCTTTTGCCGAAGCATCACTTCAGATGACAAATCCCTCCGAACCGGATGGTATTGTCGAGCAGTCTTTGAAATGAGTCTCCTCTTGAGTTCTTGAAAACTCTTCTCACATTCCTCGCTCCAATCAAACTTTGTATCTTTCCGAGTCAGCTGAGTTAGTGGAGTAGCGATTCGAGAAAACCCTTCTACAAATCTCCAATAATAACCAGCTAAGCCGAGAAAGCTACGTACTTCGGTCACTGATTTAGGTTGCTCCCAGCTTTGAATAGCTTCAGTCTTTGTTGGGGTAATAGATATTCTATGACTTGATACCACGTGCCCAAGGAATGCTACATCCTCGAGCCAGAACTCGCATTTCTTCAACTTGGAATAAAGCTTGTATTCACGAAGCTTTTGGAGTATCAGCCTCAAGTGTTGCTCATGATCTTCACGGCTTTTGGAATAAATAAGGATGTCATCAATAAAGACGACCACAAAGTGATCCAAATATTCCTTGAATACTCGGTTCATCATATCCATGAAGGCGGCAGGAGCATTAGTCAATCCAAAGGACATGACTAGGAGTTCATAATGCCCGTACTGAGTTCTGAAAGCTATCTTTGGAATATCATCGGTTCTAATCTTCAATTGCTGATATCCAGAACAAAGATCAATCTTCGAAAATAATTTGGCGCCTTGCAACTGGTCAAACAGGTCATCAATACGTGGCAATGGGTACCTATTTTTGATGGTGACATGATTCAACTCTCGATAATCAATACAAAGTCGCATACTCCCATCTTTCTTCTTCACGAATAGAACAGAGCACCCCAAGGAGAAGTACTAGGGCGAATAAAGCCAATGTCTAACAATTCCTGCGGTTGGGGTCTTTAACTCACGAAGTTCAATAGAGCCATTCAATATGGGGCTTTGGAAATGGGTTTTGTCTTTGGGTTCAAGGTCGATACAAAATTCAATTTCACGTTCTGGGAGTAGGCCAGGAAGTTCTTCAGGGAATACGTCAGGGAATTTATTAACAATAAAAATATCATTCAGAACTGACGTATTTTTGTTTAGATCCGTGACATGAGCTAAGAAAGCTTGACATCCGTTTTTCAATAAACGAATAGCTTTATGGATTGAAATGACATTGATTGATTTTAATGGTATAGTTATTTGAATTCGCATAATAGGTTGGTTAGGAATATGAAAGCTAACAACCTTACAAAAACAATCAATTTTTGAATGATGAGTAGTCAACCAATCAATCCCTAGAATCACGTCAAATGTAAGTATTTTCAATGAAATAAGATCGACCGGTAATGTGAGGGAACCAATTTGAACCAAACAAGACTTATAAATAGTGGATGTAATGAAGGTTTCTCCCAACGGAGTTTCCACAGATAAGTCAAAGTCTAATTTCTTCAGAGTCAAGTTTAATCGTTGAGCGCAAGTAGGAGAAATAAAAGAATGGGTAGAACTGGTATCAAATAAGGTATAGACTTCGCTAGAGTTTATGATAAGCTTACCCGTGATGACCTCGTTCGGGTTCCTTGCTTTCTGGGAGGTCAAAACAAATGCTCTCCCATGCACCATCGGCTTTGACTTTTTTGGGACGGCCTTTGGTGCCTCCATCCTAGCTGAACTTGTCTTCGATGAACGACAAAATCGGGCTAGGGGACCTTCTCTTCCATAATTATAACACGCTTTGGATGGCATCGCGCAGTTTGGACTGATATGTCCCTCCCCTACGCATTTGAAGCATATCATAGGTGGTCGTTCTCCTTCCTTAACTATGGTTGCTGGTGCTGACGTCTTTCCATCATTGTTGAATCTCCTTTTCTTGAAATGTCCATTTTTACTATCTTGGCCATGATTACCACCGAAGTGGTTACCATTTCTGGCATGTTGATTCCCTCCACGTTTGTTGTCACCGTTTCGATGGATCGATACCCTTTGGTATTTTCATCTTTTGCATTTGCTTTCTCTTGGTTGCGTTGACTCGTTACTGCGCTCCAATAACTGAGCCCTATTTACAACATCTGAGTACAAACACAGTTTATGAGAATTAAGATATTGACGTATCTCTTGTTTCAAACCTCTTAAAAACATTCGCGTCATTCGCTCTTCATTATCAACCAAATGGGATGCAAACTGGGATAACTCTGCAAATTTAGCCTCGTATTGCGACACGGTCATATTGTTTTGTTCCAACTTGATAAACTCCACCTCTTTCATGTGATGAATACTCTCGGGAAAGTACTTGTCGTTCAATAGCTCTTGGAACTTCTCCCAAGACATCTTGAGTCGCCAGTCGGGTGATGCGTTTATAGATTCCCACCGATGTCGCCTCTTCACGCAACATGAAGGTGGCGAAGGAACCTTTTGCTCCCGGAGCATCCCAAGACATCAAATATCTTGGTGATCTGCTTTATCCATGCTTCCGCCTTAAGTGGTTTTGGCTCTCCAATAAACTTCGGTGGTCCCAGCTCCTTGAACTGTTTAACGGTGACCGTCCGAGAGTTTCCAGTGTTTCCACCTATATTTTGGAGAGCCGCTACGGCACGATGTTGCATGAATTGCATAAAGCCTCCGAACAATCCATCATTCATCATTTGGTCAGTGTTGTTGTTTGCATAAGGATTGTCGCCTTCCTGATGCACATTATACTGATTATTGATATGTGGAGACTCAACGGTCTCCTGTGCTCCATTTCTATTCTCAACATTCTCGGATGTCATTTTCAGATACTACCACAAAACAAGGGTTAGTTGACATGTAACATATTATCTCTAAACTCTTACCAACCAATTAAATACCAAATAAATTTAAGTAGGTCATACTAGCGAAGGAATTCCCCGTCTCTCCCCGTGACACCCCCAAATCCTGGTACTTCATTTCCTCAAGATTTGGTGTTCACTTAATCAAAACATTCATTTATAACTACCAAATTATAATAAAATTGAATAATAAAACCTGCCCATACAGGATTAAATTTAAATAAAAATCTCCCTAGTTATCTAACCTTTAACAACAATCATCCAAATGCAGAAACGAAATAAACTTCATTATAATCTTTAAACCAAAGTCTGATAATAAAACTATCAAATCTATTACAAGTCTTCAATACTTGTTTATCTTTTCTTTTCCCTTACTAGTGCTAGGTACGTCACTAGTTTCAACTTTAGCTGTAAGAAATTTTACAGATAAGAGTGAGCAAACAAGGCCCACTTGAAATAACAATAAGTAAATCTTTAAACTTTTACATCAATTGTCAATATTAGGCTCAATGGAACTGAACAATATATTCTATTAACTTTCTGAAAATTATAACATTCACTGAGGGTCTAATGACCACGAATCATGTCCACAGATTATAAGTAATCTTTCAACTTTAACTTTACTTGATCATAAGACTATATAAGGACTCCACGTGCTTTGGGGATCAACCCTTCGCGTACAATGTATTTGTGAGAACCATTTCACCGCTAAGCGTAAACCTCTATTAAAAGAGTTGTTCATCTAAGTATTTAGAGTACAAGTCCTCACCAAAGGAAGTTTAGTTTGGATAAGCTTTCAAGATAATTTAGAATTCAACGAACATCAACTAAGGAGTAGTTGAATAAGACCAATAACATTATACTATAAAATAATCATGATTGAATCAATCATAGTAAACTAAAGTCATGCATTAGGAATAATCTAATAGCATACAATTTGAATAACTATAGCATACCTTGCTTGAACAACATTAAGCCAAGGTTAATTAGAATTCAATAATAAGCATGCAAAGCATAAATAGTTGTGCATTCTAAACAACAAGTTAAATACAAGAATAACTTGCTCCAAATAACTTACATCATTATATTGTAATCGAAATGAAAACAATAATTGAATTAACAAGATAATAGATTAGAAAACTTGCTCAAGATTAAACTATAAGATTTGGGATACTCTTGTATCATCATGAGCAACTAGATACAATGACTTACTCAATAATAGGCAATCTAGCTCTACTAAAGTGTAGAGGTAGCAACTTACAACAATTGTAATTGAATTTGAAAACAATAATGTACCAAATGAAATTAAACTCGCACAATGAAGTTTTGAGTTAGAGAACTTACCTTTAGCACAAGCTAAACCTTACAACTTGAATCAATACCCTATACATATGTCATCATGACATAATTAGTCATTACCAACATTTTATATCTATATAAACAAAATATATACATCATGTAGGTTAAATTACCAATTCACATAATCAAACTACGTTAATACTAAATAACTCTTGATAACACGCTCCTTCATAGTTTAATACTACTGAAATCATCATTTAACATTCACATTATTAACACATAACATTTATTTTCAAAATTTGTATACTTAAACAAAAGCGCCGAACATTACGCTAACATGCATCATGGCGCGCAGCGATTTACACGTGGGTGAAGTCATGTGACATAGTGATGGTATTCATGACGCGGTGAATACACTATGGGTTATGCCATGGCGTGGTGATGGCTCATGGCGGCGCCACTAACGTCATGCTTTGCCCATTGCATGCACTTCAAAAACTTGAAACCGATGTCATTGGCGGCAACAAAGACAAGAAAAAGCCAATTTGGCCTAAAAGCTAAAATCTTATAGACTGATTAACATGTAATTCACATATAGACTTCATATAAACATATTGTGAAGACTTCTAACATGTTTCTACTCATAAAATAACATAAACATCAAATTTACAACACCCAATTTCAATGTTTTTGGCAAAACTCCCAGGTTATCTAACCTTTAACAACAATCATTCAAATGCGGAAACGAAATAAACTTCATTATAATCTTTAAACCAAAGTCTGATAATAAAACTATCAAATCTATTACAAGTCTTCAATACTTGTTTATCTTTTCTTTTCCCTTACTAGTGCTAGGTACGTCACTAGTTTAAACTTTAGCTGTAAGAAATTTTACAGACAAGAGTGAGCAAACAAGGCCCACTTGAAATAACAATAAGTAAATCTTTAAACTTTTACATCAATTGTAAATATTAGGCTCAATAGAACTGAACAATATATTCTATTAACTTTCTAAAAATTATAACATTCACTGAGGGTCTAATGACCACGAATCATGTCCACAGTTATAAGTAATCTTTCAACTTTAAATTTAACAGTCATAAGACTATAAGGACTCCACGTACTTAGGGGTATCAACCCTTCGTACAATGTATTGTGCACAACCATTTCACCGCTAAGCGTAAACATATATTAAAAGAGTTGTTCATCTAAGTATTTAGAGTACAAGTCCTCACCAAAGGAAGTTTGGTTTGGATAAGCTTTCAAGATAATTTAGAATTCAACGAACATCAACTAAGGAGTAGTTGAATAAGACCAATAACATTATACTATAAAATAATCATGATTGAATCAATCATAGTAAACTAAAGTCATGCATTAGGAATAATCTAATAGCATACAATTTGAATAACTATAGTATATCTTGCTTGAACAACATTAAGCCAAGGTTAATTAGAATTGAATAATAAGCATGCATAACATAAATAGTTATGCATTCTAAACAACAAGTTAAATACAAGAATAACTTGCTCAAAATAACTTACATCATTATATTGTAATTGAATTTAAAACAGTAATTGAATTAACAAGATAATAGATTAGAAAACTTGCTCAAGATTAAACTATAAGATTTGGGATACTTGTATCGTCATGAGCAACTAGATACAATGACTTACTCAATAATAGGCAATCTAGCTCTACGAAAGTGTAGAGGTAGCAACTTACAACAATTGTAATTGAATTTTAAAACAATAATGTACCAAATGAAATTAAACTCGCACAATGAAGTTTTGAGTTAGAGAACTTGCCTGTAGCACAAGCTAAACCTTACAACTTGAATCAATACCCTATATATATGTCATCATGACATAATTAGTCATTACCAACATTTTATATCTATATAAAGAAAATATATACATCATGTAGGTTAAATTACCAATTCACATAATCAAACTACGTTAATACTAAATAACTCTTGATAACATGCTCCTTCATAGTTTAATACTACTGAAATCATCATTTAACATTCACATTATTAACACATAACATTTATTTTCAAAATTTGTATACTTAAACAAAACTGTCGTAACATTACGCTAACTTCATTGCCATGCGGCGCCACGATTTACATCGTGGGTCGTATGCTATGCGTGAGTGATGAGTGTCTGGTACCACTAACGATTTGTTGAAATACATGCGGTATGTGCGAAACTTCAAGATTTAATCGACGCCTTTCAAGAATAAAGACAAGAAAAAGCCAATGTGGCCTAAAAGCTCGAATCTAATAGACTGATTAACATGTAATTCACATATAGACTTCATATAAACATATTGTGAAGACTTCTAACATGTTTCTACTCATAAAATAACATAAACATCAAATTTACAACACCCAATTTCAATATTTTTGGCAAAAACTCCCAGGTTATATAACCTTTAACAACAATCATTCAAATGCGGAAACGAAATAAACTTCATTATAATCTTTAAACCAAAGTCTGATAATAAAACTATCAAATCTATTACAAGTCTTCAATACTTGTTTATCTTTTCTTTTCCCTTACTAGTGCTAGGTACGTCACTAGTTTCAACTTTAGCTGTAAGAAATTTTACAGACAAGAGTGAGCAAACAAGGCCCACTTGAAATAACAATAAGTAAATCTTTAAACTTTTACATCAATTGTCAATATTAGGCTCAATAGAACTGAACAATATATTCTATTAACTTTCTAAAAATTATAACATTCACTGAGGGTCTAATGACCACGAATCATGTCCACAGTTATAAGTAATCTTTCAACTTTAACTTTAACAGTCATAAGACTATAAGGACTCCACGTACTTAGGGGGATCAACCCTTCGTACAATGTATTGTGCACAACCATTTCACCGCTAAGCGTAAACCTCTATTAAAAGAGCTGTTCATCTATGTATTTAGAGTACAAGTCCTCACCGAAGGAAGTTTGATTTGGATAAGCTTTCAAGATAATTTAGAATTCAATGAACATCAACTAAGGAGTAGTTGAATAAGACCAATAACACTATACTATAAAATAATCATGACTGAATCATTCATAGTAAACTAAAGTCATGCATTAGGAATAATCTAATAGCATTCAATTTGAATAACTATATCATACCTTGCTTGAACAACATTAAGCCAAGGTTAATTAGAATTGAATTTATAAGAATGCACAGCATAAATAGTTTTGCATTCTAAACAACAAGTTAAATACAAGAATAACTTGCTCCAAATAATTTACATCATTATATTGTAATCGAAATGAAAACAATAATTGAATTAACAAGATAATAGATTAGAAAACTTGCTCAAGATTAAACTATAAGATTTGGGATACTCTTGTATCATCATGAGCAACTAGATACAATGACTTACTCAATAATAGGCAATCTAGCTCTACGAAAGTGTAGAGGTAGCAACTTATAACAATTTTAATTGAATTTGAAAACAATAATGTACCAAATGAAATTAAACTCGCACAATGAAGTTTTGAGTTAGAGAACTTACCTTTAGCACAAGCTAAACCTTACAACTTGAATCAATACCTATACATATGTCATCATGACATAATTAGTCATTACCAACATTTTATATCTATATAAACAAAATATATACATCATGTAGGTTAAATTACCAATTCACATAATCAAACTACGTTAATACTAAATAACTCTTGATAACATGGTTCTTCATAGTTTAATACTACTGAAATCATCATTTAACATTCACATTATTAACACATAACATTTATTTTCAAAATTTGTATACTTAAACAAAGCTGCCGAACATTACGCTAACAACATCATGGCGCCACGATTTACAACTGTGGGTCGTCATGACGTGGTGATGGATGTAAATAGCATATGGTGAATACACTATGAAGCCTTATTTGCGGCGTGGTGATGGCATCATTCTGGCGCCACTAACGTCATTCTTTGGCGCGCTAAACTTGAAAGATTCGATGTCATTTTGGCGACCCGACAGACAAGAAAAAAGCCAATTTGGCCTAAAAGCTCGAATCTAATAGACTGATTAACATGTAATTCACATATAGACTTCATATAAACATATTGTGAAGACTTCTAACATGTTTCTACTCATAAAATAACATAAACATCAAATTTACAACACCCAATTTCAATGTTTTTGGCAAAAACTCCCAGGTTATCTAACCTTTAACAACAATCATTCAAATGCGGAAACGAAATAAACTTCATTATAATCTTTAAACCAAAGTCTGATAATAAAACTATCAAATCTATTACAAGTCTTCAATACTTGTTTATCTTTTCTTTTCCCTTACTAGTGCTAGGTACGTCACTAGTTTCAACTTTAGCTGTAAGAAATTTTACAGACAAGAGTGAGCAAACAAGGCCCACTTGAAATAACAATAAGTAAATCTTTAAACTTTTACATCAATTGTCAATATTAGGCTCAATAGAACCGAACAATATAATCTATTAACTTTCTAAAAATTATAACATTCCTTCGAGGGTCTAATGACCACTTAATCATGTCCATGATTATAAGTAATCTTTCAACTTTAACTTTATGATCATAAGACTATAAGGACTCCAACGTTTTGGGGATCAACCCTTCGTACAATTTATTATGCACAACCATTTCACCGCTAAGCGTAAACCTCTATTAAAAGAGCTGTTCATCTATGTATTTAGAGTACAAGTCCTCACCGAAGGAAGTTTTATTTGGATAAGCTTTCAAGATAATTTAGAATTCAACGAACATCAACTAAGGAGTAGTTGAATAAGACCAATAACACTATACTATAAAATAATCATGATTGAATCATTCATAGTAAACTAAAGTCATGCATTAGGAATAATCTAATAGCATTCAATTTGAATAACTATATCATACCTTGCTTGAACAACATTAAGCCAAGGTTAATTAGAATTGTATAATAAGAATGCATAGCATAAATAGTTTTGCATTCTAAACAACAAGTTAAATACAAGAATAACTTGCTCCAAATAACTTACATCATTATATTGTAATCGAAATGAAAACAATAATTGAATTAACAAGATAATAGATTAGAAATCTTACACAAGATTAAACTATAAGATTTGGGATACTCTTGTATCATCATGAGCAACTAGATACAATGACTTACTCAA
Organism: Panax quinquefolius; assembly: GCA_020205615.1. Taxonomy (NCBI): domain Eukaryota; kingdom Viridiplantae; phylum Streptophyta; class Magnoliopsida; order Apiales; family Araliaceae; genus Panax; species Panax quinquefolius. Next base: position 99,429,931 of record CM035167.1, on the reverse strand, counting down.
TAATAGGCAATCTAGCTCTACGAAAGTGAAGAGGTGGCAACTTATAACAATTGTAATTGAATTTGAAAACAATAATGTACCAAATGAAATTAAACTCGCACAATGAAGTTTTGAGTTAGAGAACTTACCTTTAGCACAAGCTAAACCTTACAACTTGAATCAATACCCTATACATATGTCATCATGACATAATTAGTCATTACCAACATTTTATATCTATATAAACAAAATATATACATCATGTAGGTTAAATTACCAATTCATATAATCAAACTACGTTAATACTAAATAACTCTTGATAACATGGTTCTTCATAGTTTAATACTACTGAAATCATCATTTAACATTCACATTATTAACACATAACATTTATTTTCAAAATTTGTATACTTACACAAAACTGTCAGAACATTTTGCTAACACGCACCACGACGCCACAGTTTTGCTTGTAGGTCACGCATGACTATGGCGTGGTGATAGTATGAAAGCCGCATGGTGAATACACTATGAAGCCATCGTTGCGGCGTGGTGATGGCAATCATGGCGCCACTAACGTCTTCAATTGGGCGCTTCTGGCTACGCATGAAACTTCGATATCGACCGATGACGACTTGACAAAGACAAGAAAAAGACAATTTGGCCTAAAAGCTCGAATCTAATAGACTGATTAACATGTAATTCACATATAGACTTCATATAAACATATTGTGAAGACTTCTAACATGTTTCTACTCATAAAATAACATAAACATCAAATTTACAACACCCAATTTTAATGTTTTTGGCAAAAACTCCCACGTTATCTAACCTTTAACAACAATCATTGAAATGCGGAAACGAAATAAACTTCATTATAATCTTTAAACCAAAGTCTGATAATAAAACTATCAAATCTATTACAAGTCTTCAATACTTGTTTATCTTTTCTTTTCCCTTACTAGTGCTAGGTACGTCACTAGTTTAAACTTTAGCTGTAAGAAATTTTACAGACAAGAGTGAGCAAACAAGGCCCACTTGAAATAACAATAAGTAAATCTTTAAACTTCTACATCAATTGTAAATATTAGGCTCAATAGAACTGAACAATATATTCTATTAACTTTCTAAAAATTATAACATTCTTTGAGGGTCTAATGATTACGAATCATGTCCACGATTATAAGTAATCTTTCAACTTTAACTTTAATAGTCATAAGACTATAAGGACTCCATGTACTTAGGGGATCAACCCTTCGTACAATGTATTGTGCACAACCATTTCACCGCTAAGCGTAAACCTCTATTAAAAGAGTTGTTCATCTAAGTATTTAGAGTAAAAGTCCTCACCAAAGGAAGTTTGATTTGGATAAGCTTTCAAGATAATTTAGAATTCAACGAACTTCAACTAAGGAGTAGTTGAATAAGACCAATAACATTATACTATAAAATAATCATGATTGAATCAATCATAGTAAACTAAAGTCATGCATTAGGAATAATCTAATAGCATACAATTTGAATAACTATAGCATATCTTGCTTCAACAACATTAAGCCAAGGTTAATTAGAATTGAATAATAAGCATGCATAACATAAATAGTTATGCATTCTAAACAACAAGTTAAATACAAGAATAACTTGCTCCAAATAACTTACATCATTATATTGTAATTGAATTGAAAAACGAAGAATTGAATTAACAAGATAATAGATTAGAAAACTTGCTCAAGATTTAACTATAAGATTTGGGATACTTGTATCGTCATGAGCAACTAGATACAATGACTTACTCAATAATAGGCAATCTAGCTCTCTGAAAGTGTAGAGGTAGCAACTTACAACAATTGTAATTGAATTTTAAAACAATAATGTACCAAATGAAATTAAACTCGCACCTGATGAAGTTTTGAGTTAGAGAACTTGCACAGTAGCACAAGCTAAACCTTACAACTTGAATCAATACCCTATATATATGTCATCATGACATAATTATTCATTACCAACATTTTATATCTATATAAAGAAAATATATACATCATGTAGGTTAAATTACCAATTCACATAATCAAACTACGTTAACACTAAATAACTCTTGATAACATGCTCCTTCATAGTTTAATACTATTGAAATCATCATTTAACATTCACATTATTAACACATAAAATTTATTTTCAAAATATGTATACTTAAACAAAAGCGCCGAGAACATTACGTTAACTCAAGATCTTATGGCATACGATTTACATTGTGGGTCGCATTACATGACGTGGTGATGACATTTGTGGCGCCACTAACGTCTTCTTTGGATACGTACACAAGCAAAAAAAAGATATCAACCCATGACTTGACAAGACAAGAAAAAAGCCAATGTGGCCTAAAAGCTCGAATCTAATAGACTGATTAACATGTTATACACATATAGACTTCATATAAACATATTGTGAAGACTTCTAACATGTTTCTACTCATAAAATAACATAAACATCAAATTTACAACACCCAATTTCAATGTTTTTGGCAAAAACTCCCAGGTTATCTAACCTTTAACAACAATCATTCAAATGCGGAAACGAAATAAACTTCATTATAATCTTTAAACCAAAGTCGATAATAAAACTATCAAATCTATTACAAGTCTTCAATACTTGTTTATCTTTTCTTTTCCCTTACTAGTGCTTAGGTACGTCACTAGTTTCAACTTTAGCTGTAAGAAATTTTACAGACAAGAGTGAGCAACTAAGGCCCACTTGAAATAACAATAAGTAAATCTTTAAACTTTTACATCAATTGTCAATATTAGGCTCAATAGAACTGAACAATATATTCTATTAACTTTCTAAAATTATAACATTCACCGAGGGTCTAATGACCACGAATCATGTCCTGAGTTATAAGTAATCTTTCAACTTTAACTTTAATGATCATAAGACTATAAGGACTCCACGTACTTAGGGGATCAACCCTTCGTACAATTTATTATGCACAACCATTTCACCGCTAAGCGTAAACCTCTATTAAAAGTTTGTTCATCTATGTATTTAGAGTACAAGTCCTCATAGAAGGAAGTTTTATTTGGATAAGCTTTCAAGATAATTTAGAATTCAACGAACATCAACTAAGGAGTAGTTGAATAAGACCAATAACACTATACTATAAAATAATCATGATTGAATCATTCATAGTAAACTAAAGTCATGCATTAGGAATAATCTAATAGCATTCAATTTGAATAACTATATCATACCTTGCTTGAACAACATTAAGCCAAGGTTAATTAGAATTGTATAATAAGAATGCATAGCATAAATAGTTTTGCATTCTAAACAACAAGTTAAATACAAGAATAACTTGCTCCAAATAACTTACATCATTATATTGTAATCGAAATGAAAACAATAATTGAATTAACAAGATAATAGATTAGAAATCTTACACAAAATTAAACTATAAGATTTGGGATACTCTTGTATCATCATGAGCAACTAGATACAATGACTTACTCAATAATAGGCAATCTAGCTCTCACGAAAGTGAAGAGGTGGCAACTTATAACAATTGTAATTGAATTTGAAAACAATAATGTACCAAATGAAATTAAACTCGCGCACAATGAAGTTTTGAGTTAGAGAACTTACCTTTAGCACAAGCTAAACCTTACAACTTGAATCAATACCCCTATACATATGTCATCATGACATAATTAGTCATTACCAACATTTTATATCTATATAAACAAAATATATACATCATGTAGGTTAAATTAAAATCTACGGTTTACAGTTATCTAAAATCTTTATGGTGAATACACTATTCATCATGGCGTGGTGAAATTAAATAAACTTCATTACAATCTTTAAACAAGAAAAAAGACAATTTAAATTAAAAGCTCGAATAATAAAACTATCAAATCTATTACTAAAGTCTTCAAATTTACAACACCCAATTTTGTTCATCTTTCCTTTTCAATCATTCAAATCGAGAAACGTGCTTCATTATAATCGTCAAACGATTTCAAACTTTAGTCTTAAGAAATTTTACTAGTTTCAACTTTAAAGTAAGTGAGTGAGCAAACAAGGCCCACTTGAAATAACAATAAGTAAATCTTTAAACTTTTACATCAATTGTCAATATTAGGCTCAATAGAACTGAACAATATATTCTATTAACTTTTCTAAAAATTATATATTCACCGAGGGTCTAATGACCACGAATCATGTCCACAGTTATAAGTAATCTTTCAACTTTAACTTTAACAGTCATAAGACTATAAGGACTCCACGTACTTAGGGGGATCAACCCTTCGTACAATGTATTATGCACAACCATTTCAACGCTAAGCGTAAACCTCTATTAAAAGAGTTGTTCATCTCAGTATTTAGAGTACAAGTCCGCACCAAAGGAAGTTTGGTTTGGATAAGCTTTCAAGATAATTTGGAATTCAACGAACATCAACTAAGGAGTAGTTGAATAAGACCAATAACACTATACTATAGAATAATCGTGATTGAATCAATTATAGTAAACTAAAGTCATGCATTAGGAATAATCTAATAGCATACAATTTGAATAACTATAGTATATCTTGCTTGAACAACATTAAGCCAAGGTTAATTAGAATTGAATAATAAGCATGCATAACATAAATAGTTGACATTAGTATATATGCTAAACAACAAGTTAAATACAAGAATAACTTGCTCCAAATAACTTACATCATTATATTGTAATTGAATTGAAAACAATAATTGAATTAACAAGATAATAGATTAGAAAGATATTCAAGATTAAACTATAAGATTTGGGATACTTGTATATCGTCATGAGAAACTAGATACAATGACTTACTCAATAATAGGCAATCTAGCTCTATGAAAGTGTAGAGGTAGCAACTTACAACAATTGTAATTGAATTTGAAAACAATAATGTACCAAATGAAATTAAACTCGCATAATGAAGTTTTGAGTTAGAGAACTTGCCTTTAGCACAAGCTAAACCTTACAACTTGAATCAATACCCTATACATATGTCATCATGACATAATTAGTCATTACCAACATTTTATATCTATATAAACAAAATATATACATCATGTAGGTTAAATTACCAATTCACATAATCAAACTACGTTAATACTAAATAACTCTTGATAACATGCTCATTCATAGTTTAATACTACTGAAATCATCATTTAACATTCATATTATTAACACATAACATTTATTTTCAAAATTTGTATACTTAAACAAAACTGTCGAACACATTACGCTAACTTCTTCATGGCACCACGATTTACAATGTGTTGGTCGCTATGACGGAGTGGTGAGCGTTGCGTGACGTGGTGAATACATATGTGAATACGTTACGCGACGTGGGATGATGAACAATATGTCTTGATTAACTAACTTCTTTGTTCATATGGCTGACTCGCGAAAACTTCGACTTCGATTGTCAGCTTCGGCAACAACAATGACAAGAAAAAGCCAATTTGGCCTAAAAGCTCGAATCTAATAGACTGATTAACATGTAATACATATATAGACTTCATATAAACATATTGTGAAGACTTCTAACATGTTTCTACTCATAAAATAACATAAACATCAAATTTACAACACCCAATTTCAATATTTTTGGCAAAAACTCCATTGTTGACATTTTTAATGAAAATCAACACTGTGATTTTGTTTTTCAATCAAAACAGAAATTTTAAAACATCATAGTTATGATTATACATACTCTATCAATTTCCATAATCAATTTATCAATTTAACAACTAATTAAACCTTAATTTCTATTTTAAATTAAGCCATATTCATATATATTTTCATATAAACACTGTAATATGGTTTTCTTCACAAAACACATACATACATGAACTAGTTTCTCTATAATCATATGTATAAACTCATGTAATCATCTTATAATCAATAATTTATCATATAACCATAAACTCCATCAATTTTTCTTTTATAAAATTTCACAGAGAACTTTTTGGGAAGAGGAAAACTAAACTTTTAAAGTAAAGGTTAAGCTCCTACCTTTGATTAAGAAGATGATGGCTACTATTGATTATCAAACTTCTTTTCTCCAATTCCTTTCTCAAACCTATTAGGATCTCTCTCAAATTCTCTCTAGTTTTCTTCTTCTTCTTTTCTTTTCTTCATTTGAGTTCTTTTTCTTCTCTCTAACATAATGCGTTTATAAAATATAACGTATATAGTAATAATATATATTAATTATATAATATAACTCTAGATATCGATTATGTAAGTTTTGAAATTTAAAAGTCATAAGGCTTGTTTGGCTAATCTTAATAAAATAACCCATTAATCCTTATGCCTTGTTTGGTAAAAAACACAATTAGATAAAAGACTTAATAGGCATTAGGCCTTGTTTGGCAAAATTGAATTAAACTCCTTAATTTATTTTAGTAACTCCTTTATAGCAAGGTTATTTGTCACACTTTTATTTAATTAAATAATCAATTTAATCAATTCAAATACTAATCTATTAAATTACTTTAACACATAAATCATTATCACAAAACTATAATTTCTTTATAATTATAATTTTATTTAATCCAACTAACACCTTTTTTAATCATAATTTCCAATTAAAATATTATAATTCATTTAATCATTATTAGCTCCCTAACTTAATTATTAAATTAAATTAGTATATAACCTCATAACAATTAATTTTCTTAGCTCCTTAATTATTTATTCAACAAATAATTAACTAAATCACATCAACTCAAATTGCCATTAAATACTTATATAATTCAATAAATATTTAATATTACAAATAAATATTTAATATTTAATATTTAATTATTTATTCAACAAATAATTAACTAAACCACATCAACTCAAATTGAACAATTATTTATTCAACAATTAATCATATCCATTAAATACTTATATAAATTAATAAATATTTAATATTACACTTTAAAATTCTAGAATGTTACATCATTCCCTCCTTACAAGGATTCTGTCCTCAGAATCACAACTCAAACAAATCATTCGTTACATTCTTCCCTACTTACAAAGATTCTGTCCCCAGAATCGAAGACACGGATTAAACAAATAACTCAGGGTACTCTTTCAACATTTTCTCTTCGAGTTCCCACGTAGCTTCTTCAGCGTTGTGGTTCCTTCATATCACCTTCACAGAAAGTATCACTTTATTCCTGAGCACTTATTCTTTCCTTTCGACTATCTGGATAAGAATTTCTTTATAAGACAAATCTTTCTCGAACTGCAATGGTTCGTACTCGATCACATGTTTGTAGTCGAGTTTATATGGTCGTAACACCAAAATAGGAAAAAAATTATGAATGTTTTCTAACTCTGGAGTTAGAGCTACCTCATAAGCCACTTCTCCCACTCTACGCAGCACTTCAAAGGGTCCAATAAACCTCGAGCTTAGCTTTCCCTTTTTACCGAAACGAATTTTCCCTTTCAAGGAGAAACTTTTAGGAATACAAAAGTTCCTACGTCGAATGCACGATCTTGTCTGTGTTGATCAACATACTTTTTCTGTATGTCCATCTTGGGCTGCTACTAATCTTGTCCTGATGAGTTTGACAACGTCAGCAGTTTGTTGTACTAGTTCCGGTCCTAGCAGTTGGCGTTCACCGACTTCATCCCAGCACAGTGGAGTTCTGCACTTTCTGCCGTACAATGCCTCGTAAGGTGGCATGCCGATGCTCGCGTGATAACTGTTGTTGTAAGCAAATTCCACCAATGGTAATTGTTCTTCCCAGCTTCCTTTAAAGTCCATGACACATGCTCTCAGCATATCTTCCAATGTCTAAATTGTTCGTTCGCTTTGGCCATCTTTTTATGGATGATAAGCCGTACTCATTTCAGCGTGTCCCCATGCATTCTTGTAGTCTCTTCCGGAAATTTGATGTGAATCGTGGATCTCTATCGGACACAATTGATATTGGCACTCCATGCCTCAAAGCGATCTCTTTAATGTACAATCTTGCCAGTGATCAAGATTGAATCTAATCTTTATTAGTAAAGCGTTGACTTTGTCGATCGTCCACTATCACCCAAATCGCATCGCATCCTCTACGAGTAGTTGGAAGACCCACCACAAAATCCATCGTGATGTGTTCCCACTTCCATTCCGGTATTTCCAACGGTTGAAGTAATCCATTTGGGTCTTTGATGTTCAACTTTTACTCTTTGATATGTCAAGCATTTCGCCACGCATTCTGCAACATCCCTTTTCATATTCGACCACCAAAAAATCAAGCAAATCTTGATACATTTTCGTGCTTCTGGATGAATTGAATATTTTGAGCTATGAGCTTGATCAAAATTTCTTCTTTCACTCTAAGTATTCTTTGGAACCCAGATTCTTTCCTCAAATCGTAGTAGTCCTTGATTGTCGATCTTGTATTTTACATCACTACTCTCAATCGATTCTCTTTGATTTTCCCCACTCTTCATCTTCTAATTGAGCATTCTTCACTTTGTCCACTAAAGTTGGACCAACTTCTATCTGGAATAGTTGTTCGTCAGATTCTTTTGGAAATTTGATTTCCAACTCTAGTTTTATCATTGCTGAAATGAGCTCCTCCTGAGTTGTTATCAACATCAACTTCTCCCGACCTTTCACGCTTAAAGCATCGCCACCACATTCGCTTTGCGGGATGATAAAAGATTTCACAATCATAATCTTTTATCAATTCCATCCACCTTCTTTGATGCATGTTCAAATCCTTCTAAGTGAAAATATACTTGGACTTTTGTGGTGCGTGTAGATTTCACATTTCTCTCCATAAAGATAGTGTCTCCATATCTTGAGCAAATACAAGCTGCAGCCCAATTCCAAATCATGAGTCGGATACCTTTTCTCATAATCCTTGATTGTCTTGATGCATACACAATAACTTTTTCCATTCTGCATAAGAACACAACCCAACCCTTTATGTGAGGCATCACTATACACCATAAAATTTCTGTATTATCGGTAATGTCAACACAAGTGCCATAATTAACTTTTTCTTCAAATCTTGGAAACTCTCTTCACACTTCTCCGTCCAAAGCAATTTTCTGACTTTCCTTGCCAAATTTGTTAGCGGGTGGCTATCTTAGAAAAATCTTGAATAAATCTTCTATAATAAACCAATCGGTCCCAAGAAACTCCTCACTTCGATGGTGTTCTTGGTTGTTCCCAATTGATTCTGACTTCCACTTTTGATGGATCCACTGAAATCCCATCTTTGTTAATAACATGACCAAAAATTGTACACGGTCGAGCCAAAATTCGTACTTAGAGAATTTTGCATACAACTTTTCCTTTCTTAGTGTTTCCAATGTCAAGCGTAAAGTGTTCCACGTGTTCTTCTTGAGTTTTTGAATACACCAAAATGTCATCAATAAATACCACTACAAACTTGTCTAAGAATGGTTTAAACACCCTGTTCATCAAATCCATGAATACATCAGGGGCATTAGTTAAACCAAAAGACATCATCGAAAACTCATAATGTCCGTACCGAGTTCTAAATGTCGTTCTAGGTATATCCTCCTTTCTTACCTTCAATTGGTGATACCAACTTCTCAAATCAATTTTTGAGAAATATTTAGCACCCTTCAACTGATCAAACAAGTCATCTATTCTAGGCAATGGATACCTATTCTTAATAGTGACTTTGTTTAACTCTCTATAATCAATGTAAAGACGCATTGATCCGTCCTTCTTCTTCACGAATAATATTGGCGCTCCCCACGACGATACGCTTGGTTGAATATATTTCTTGTCCAGTAACTCTTGCAACTGTACCATCAGTTCCTTCATTTCTACCGGAGCCATTCTGTATGGGGCCTTCGATATCGGTGCTGTTCTCGGTGCTAAGTCGATCATGAACTCAATTTCTCTGTCGGAAGTCTGGCAAATCTTCTGAAACACGTCTTGAATTTCTCTCACTACTGGTATTTCTTCTAGTTTCACACCCTTCTTACGAGTATCGACTATGTAAGCTAAATAGCCCACACAACCTTGACTCAACAATTTCTTGGCTGGATAGTCGTCGGACATTTCATTTGTCTAAGCGACTTTGCTACCATAAAATACTACCTTTGATGAGTCATAAGGTTTACACACTTCTTTTGATAATCGATTAGCTCCATATTTGAACAACCAATCCATTCCCAAAATTACATCAAATTCCTCGAGTCTAATCGAAATCAAATCTACCAACAAGATATTCTCCTTAATGTTCACCCTATAGGTTCTTGTATCTGAATCTAATGAGGATTACTTCCTTATTCGCAATTTCTATGTTCAAAGGAAAATTGGTTCTTCTCTAGGCAATTCTAACCTCTTAGCAAATTCATCATATATAAGCGAACAAGTAGCACCCGAATCAAATAATACATAAGCATTTATATCATTGATTGGGATAATACGACACCACATCTTTTGATTGCACAACATCTTGCACTGTCATGTTGAAGGTTACGGGCGTGGGTTTGTTTGATGTTCGAAGTCCTGTGAATGGCCCATGTACCTCCATTGTTACCTCCATTGCTTACGGTTGTCACTCTTTCCTTCTTCTTAGGGCATTCACGAGCAAAGTGATCCTTGGATCCATGACGTGAAGCATACATTCTTCTTCGGTTGAGTGCAATTTGGGGCGATGTGACCCTCCTGGCCATAATTGAAGCATACTCGCTTCCCCATCAAGCACGCACCCTTATGAAATTTCCCGCATATCGCACATGCTTCAAACTTTTTGTTTTGCTGGTTACCCTGATGGTTTCCAGCACCCATGTTCCCATTCCACTTCCTCTTGTTGTTGTTGTTGTTGTTGTTGTTTGTTTCCGTTACCACCTCCATTCTTAATCTCATTCTCATTCTTCTTCTTCTTTTGTTCATGATTGAACTTTGTCACTGCCTCGCCTCCACCTTGGTGAGTCTTCGCCTTCTCCATCATTCTGCAGAGCGTCTTCATTTGGAGCAGGAAACCCTACTTATATAGCCAGAGCTTGGTCCTATTCAAATCTCTTTACGCTTACGCTCAAATCTGTCTTTGACTTGATATGGCGCAAACCTCGCCAATTCATTGAATTTCGTGGCATACACAGATACCGTCATCCTTCCCTGCTTTAATTCTAGAAACTGCACTTCTAGTTGACTCTTCGAACTCTTCAAAAAATAGGTCTCGAAGAACAACTCCTTGAACCTGTCCCAGGTCATTACTCCTGGCCCTTCACGAGTTTTATTGGCCTGCCACCAATAACTAGCTTCTGCTTTCAACATGAATGTTGTGAAAGCAGTCTTCTAATCATCCCCTACCTTAGCGACATCGAACACCTTTTCTATCTCCATAATCCAGGTCTGTGCTTCGACTGGATTCATAGACCCACGGAATTCAGGGTGTCCAACCGCCTTGAAATCCTTAAAACGTTGTACCATGGTTTTATGGTTGATTCTGCAACGCTCCTGTCAGTAGAGTCACTAGTTGTTGAACGGAGTTACCATCAACATTGTTGTTATTGGTAGTCTCATTATTTCTCTGTTAGGGTGGTTCACGTCTGGGAGGCATTTTCTGTTGACACAAAACATCTATTAGACTATTACTCAGCTTCTTTAAGTATTTTCTAATTAACTTGCCTCCATAAAAGAAATAACCACATAACACACAACACTTTGAATAAAGTAACAACTTTTATTTATTCAAAACCTTTTTGAAAACATAAAACAATAGCATCTCTGCTATCTACATTACTTTCCTGAACTACAAAAGTTTCAGGACAACATCATAGTCATATCCCATAGGTTGCATAACACTTGGGATTTACAATTTATTTAACCTTTCACTCATCGTACAACAGCTACGATGTTCTATTAAGATACTTCTTAGCCCTATCACGTTCTTCCTCCATGACTCGAAACATTGTTCTGCGATCTAACACGAATGATGGCAGCGTCTCAAACTGAATCGGATATCCCATGACCCGATCTTGAGCTCGATTAATTGCGGTGTTAAATACTTTATCCATCTCTTCCATCTTCATCCTCTTTGCTTGCGTGTCTCTTGCTGCTAATCTGGTTTGTTGAAAAGCTTCCTCGTAAGCATCTTCAGCTCTTGCCCTCTTAGCAGCTTCTTCTCTTAGCTTGTTCTTCAGTTCAGCGACCACTTCGATCAATTGTTCTTTCTCTCCTTCAGTCTGTACTAGTTTCTCCTCGACATTTGTCAGTCGTTCTTCACGATCCTGGATCTCGTCGTCTTTTTGTGTCATTGCAGTCTGTTGTTCAGCTACTATCTCCTGCAACTCCTCAACTGTATCTTGAAGTTCCACGTTACGGTCATGCACCTCATCGTATATACGACTGGTATCGAGTTAAGTGGAATCCTTTCCTCCTCGTCCTCATCATCCTCATCCTCCTGTGGTAACTCAACGGGATCCTCCTCATCTGTCATCTCCACATCATCATCCTCATCTTCAACATCATGTGACCAATGGGGTGACTCCGTGGCGATGGTTGTTCCCTAAACTACACACTGAATGTCGTGAGGCTCCTCCTCTATAGGCATTTGAGGTCCCTCTCCTCCCTAGCTTTGTTGGATTCTCAGACATTAGTCATCCCGACAACAAAGTTTTAAAGTTTTAATTATTAATCATTACTATTCGACACTCACGAGTACATAAATTATAAAACACATAAACACATAAGTGTTTTATTACTTCTTTCTTAAAACTCGAAAAGAGTTATCTCCACTATCTTTTCAAAGGTTACTTCCTAAGGCTTTTTCCCCCCACCTAAGGTTCATAACCTAAAGCTTTGATACCAACTTGTGACACCCCCAAATCCTAGTACTTCATTTCCTCAAGATTTGGTGTTCACTTAATCAAAACATTCATTTATAACTACCCAATTATAATAAAATTGAATAATAAAACCTGCCCATACAGGATTAAATTTAAATAAAAATCTCCCAGGTTATCTAACCTTTAACAACAATCATTCAAATGCGGAAATTAAATAAACTTCATTACAATCTTTAAACCAAAGTCTGATAATAAAACTATCAAATCTATTACAAGTCTTCAATACTTGTTCATCTTTCCTTTTCCCTTACTGGTGCTAGGTACGTCACCAGTTTCAACTTTAGCTGTAAGAAATTTTACAGGCAAGAGTGAGCAAACAAGGCCCACTTGAAATAACAATAAGTAAATCTTTAAACTTTTACATCAATTGCCAATATTAGGCTCAATAGAAGGCGAACAATATATTCTATTAACTTCTACGAAATAATATTCTTTCGAGGGTCTAATGACCACGAATCATGTCCACAATTATAAGTAATCTTTCAACTTTAACTTTAATAGTCATAAGACTATAAGGACTCCACGTACTTAGGGGGATCAACCCTTCGTACAATGTATTGTGCACAACTATTTCAACGCTAAGCGTAAACCTCTATTAAAAGAGTTGTTCATCTCAGTATTTAGAGTACAAGTCCGCACCAAAGGAAGTTTGGTTTGGATAAGCTTTCAAGATAATTTGGAATTCAACGAACATCAACTAAGGAGTAGTTGAATAAGACCAATAACACTATACTATAGAATAATCGTGATTGAATCAATTATAGTAAACTAAAGTCATGCATTAGGAATAATCTAATAGAATACAATTTGAATAACTATAGCATACCTTGCTTGAACAACATTAAGCCAAGGTTAATTAGAATTGAAAATAAGCATGCATAGCAATAGCATATAGTTGTTGTGCATAGTATATATAGTTGTGCATGCTAAACAACAAGTTAAATCAAGAATAATTTGCTCCAAATAACTTACATCATTATATTGTAATCGAATTGAAAGCATGAATTGAATTAACAAGATAATAGATTAGAAAACTTGCTCAAGATTAAACTATTAGATTTGGGATACTTGTATCGTCATGAGCAACTAGATCTGATGACTTACTCAATAATAGGCAATCTAGCTCTCTACGAAAGTGTAGAGGTACAACTTACAACAATTGTAATTGAATTTAAAAACAATAATGTAACAAATGAAATTAAACTCGCACAATGAAGTTTTGAGTTAGAGAACTTGCCTTTAGCACAAGCTAAACCTTACAACTTGAATCAATACCCTATACATATGTCATCATGACATAATTAGTCATTACCAACATTTTATATCTATATAAACAAAATATATACATCATGTAGGTTAAATTACCAATTCACATAATCAAACTACGTTAATACTAAATAACTCTTGATAACATGCTCCTTCATAGTTTAATACTACTGAAATCATCATTTAACATTCATATTATTAACACATAACATTTATTTTCAAAATTTGTATACTTAAACAAAAGCGTAGAACATTACGCTAACTTTCGTCATGCGAGCCACGATTTACAATTGTGGGTCGTCTTCACACGTCAGTGATACAAATATACGTGGTGAATACAATATAATTGGTACTTGCGGTAGTGATGTGATGTATTGATTGACCACTTTATCTTATCTTTGAAGCGTATGTAGCGTAAAACTTAAATGAGTATCGTAATCGATGACTTCGGCAATAGACAACAAAAAAGCCAATTTGGCCTAAAAGCTCGAATCTAATAGACTGATTAACACGTAATACACATATAAACTTCATATAAACATATTGTGAAGACTTCTAACATGTTTCTACTCATAAAATAACATAAACATCAAATTTACAACTCCCAATTTCAATATTTTTGGCAAAAACTCCATTGTTGACATTTTTAATGAAAATCAACACTGTGATTTTGTTTTTCAATCAAAACAGAAATTTTAAAACATCATAGTTATGATTATACATACTCTATCAATTTCCATAATCAATTTATCAATTTAACAACTAATTAAACCTTAATTTCTATTTTAAATTAAGCCGTATTCATATATATTTTCATGTAAAAACTTTGTAATATGGTTTTCTTCACAAAAGACATACATACATGAACTAGTTTGTCTATAATCATATATATAACTCATGTAATCATCTTATAATCAATAATTTATCATATAACCATAAACACCATCAATTTATCTTTTATAAAATTTCATAGAGAAACTTTTTTGGGAAGAGGAAAACAAAACTTTTAAAGTAAAGGTTAAGCTCCTACCTTTGATTAAGAAGATGATGGCTACTATTGATTATCAAACTTCTTTTCTCCAATTCCTTTCTCAAACTCAGTTGTTAGGATTTCTCTCAAATTCTCTCTAGTTTTTTCTTCTTTCTTCTCTCTTCTTCTTTTCTTCAATCGAGTTCTTTTCTTCTCTCTAATATACGTCTTTATAAAATATAACGATATATAGTAATAATATATATTAATTATATAATATAACTCTAGATATCGTTATGTAAGTTTTGAAATTTAAAAGTCATAAGGCTTGTTTGGCTAATCTTAATAAAATAACCCATTAATACTTATGCCTTGTTTGGTAAAACACAATTAGATAAAAGACTTAATAGGCATTAGGGCTTGTTTGGCAAAATTGAATTAAACTCCCTTAATTTATTTTAGTAACTCCTTTATAGCAAGGTTATTTGTCACACTTTTATTTAATTAATTAATCAATTTAATCAATTCAAATACTAATCTATTAAATTACTTTAACACATAAATCATTATCACATAACTATAATTTCTTTTATAATTGTAATTTTATTAATCCAACTAACTAATATTTTAAATTACAATTTCCCATTTAAAATATTATAATTTATTTAAATCACTATAAGCTCTCTAGCTTACTTATTAAATTAAATTGGTATATAATCTCATAACAATTAATTTTCTTAGCTCCTTAATTATTTATTCAACAAATAATTAACTAAACCACATCAACTCAAATTGAACAATTATTTATTCAACAATAAACATATCCATTAAATACTTATATAAATCAATAAATATTTAATATTACACTTTAAAATTACGGAATGTTACATCCCCTCCTAGTTCTAGTCTAACATCTTAGCCAGGATCATATCCACTAAGCTTTGATATTAATTGTGGACGCCCCAAAGCGGTATACATTACATTACCTATTCGAAGTCGCCAAATACGTGGTATGCAGTATAAATACAATCTTTAAATATACTGAATATAAGTTTGTGAGTTTTAATACAAACAATGTCTTCTAGACAGTATTAAAACTCAAAATAAGTCCTCAATACATTTATTAACAAACTATTTTAAAAAAAAAATAAGTAGGTGGGGGTCCAAAAATAAGCAAAATTGAGTGACTTCTCTCGTAAGCATCAATAATCAATACTGTGTGCTACTATGCAACCACGCGTATTCTTGTACTTTTTAACAAAGGGTGTCGGCAGTTAAAGGTAAAACTTTCGTAGATTATTTTCATAAAGTATATTTTTGTCGTTTTCTCAATCCAAGCAATAATTTACGTTATTAGGTGTAAGATCCCAACTTTTGAGTAAAGATTAAATTTTCTCGAAATATATTTATGAATATTATGGTGTGGATTTGATATAATGTTATAGTTGTGGGTAATATTTACAAATTTTGCAAAGTAAGCAAGTTGTTATATAATATTCGATTGGTCGGGGAATATTAATTGTAACAGGGAATATTCGTACAACGGCACAATCATTGGTGGACCCCCACAACGGAATTATCGTCGGATTGAGAAAACGACAAAAATACTTTATGAAAATAACGGCGGAAGTTTTACCGTTAAGCGTTGAATTAGCCGGTAGTAAAAAAAATAAAGATGTCTGGCGGTAGTTGCGTAGTAATACGGTATTGATTATTGATGCTTACGTGAGAAGTCACTTTCGATTATACTCAATTATTGCTACGATAATTCTTTGAATCATACCTCTCATATTATTGATTCGATTATTGTCATAGTATCATCTGCATAATATGTTATTTTATTAAATCAATAATTGAGACGACGAAGTTATTCATATTATTAAATTTCAATATTTACAATGTCTAGAAGTTTTGTCAAGGAGAGGTTTGGTCACCTAATTGCGCACCAATATGGATAAATCCTGATTGGAAAGCCCCCTCTTTCCTGGGAACGACCTGGTTGATAAATATTATGAGTTATAATATTAATGATGAATGTTATTAAAATTGAAGTTGTGTTCGGAGTTGAATTTGGAGACGCGGACGTGATATTTGAGTCCGGAACGATGAAATTAGTAAAAATAGTCTATAACACAAAATTTTCCAGAATTCACTATTTTGTCAAAAAGTTAATAGTTGACTTTTTCGAGAAAAGTCAAACTTCAAAATTTCAAAATTTATATTTTTGATAAAAATGGTTTCATTGTGTTGGAATTATTTGTGTTAGTGAAAATCGACAATTATTTCGATAATAATTGATGTCTAGAGGTTATATTGACCAATCGGGTATTTAACTGGATAAATGAGCAATTGATTGCTATTATTTCACATGATTATAACTATTTGTTCACATGTGTATACTATTGTTTCACATTCTTGTTACTATTAGGGGAGTTGGTGCAAGATTGATAATACTTGCATGACTAAGTTAAAAATAGAGGTATAGATGGAGGTACTATACTGTAATTCGTATTTTTGGCGATGTTCAGAACTATTGATTCACATAATTTACTATTGAATCACATAATTTACTATTAAGGGAGGTGGTGCAACTTTGATAATACTTCCATGACTAAATTAAAAATAAAGGAAAAGTTGGAGATATTGTACTGTAATTTTTCGAGCCCCAAAACGTGCAATTATCGAAACTATATTTTTCTATAAATAGAAGCTCATTCTTCCTTCATTTCTCACCAATTCACAAAAGCTTTAGAGCGATTATTATAGAGAGAAATTATAGAAAGAAGAAGAGAAGTCTGCTACCTCACTATTCCAGTATCTAGTTTTTCTAAGGTAGGGAGTATTATTTCTTTCTTATCCATGAAGAGAACTTCTGTTATTCCATTCTTTATTATTCTGTTGGAATAACCTGTATATGCGGGCTACCCTATACTTGGTGAAATTCTTATGTTGTTCCATTCTTTATCATTCTTTGGAACATCACATACATGCATTCTATGCGGAATTCGGTTTAAATCTTTATTATTCTGTTTGAATATCCTCGCCGGTGCGCTTTTCGCGGGACACGATTCGCCTCTTTATTATTTTGTTGGAATATCTCAGTATATGCGCTTTTCTGTGGGACACGATTCCGCTCTTTATTATTTAGTTGAAATATCACATGCATGCGTTTCTGTTGGACTCGATTCCGTTATTTATTATTCTATTGGAATAACACCTTTTGTGCATGCGGTCTATCGCATGCCTGGTGATTTCTTTTGTTATTCCATTCCTTATTATACTCAGTTGGTTAAAGTTTTGACTTCTATACTCCATGAAATTAGTGGAATATCCTTGATATTTGCGCTTCATCTAGTATCTTTTCATGGAAATATTCTTCTGAGCATTCTTGAATTTTACTCTACAAAACAGTATCATGTTGACAATTTGGACGTTATTAGTTCCTGGATAAAATAATTCTTGAACTTGTTTTATTGAATTTTTATATCATTGTCATCATCCTCATGTTTATATTTTGTTGAAAGTCATATGTGGCCTATAGTGCATAGATGGACTTGGTATGATTATGACCAGGGATTATTCGGTGTAATCATGACCGTAATGTTACAAATGATGTGGAAAGAGTCCTCATTGGCCCGTAGTGCATTGATGGACAGTTGTAGGCATGATCATGACCATTATTGAATACACAAATATTCTTGGCCCGTAGTGCATGGATAATTGTGGTCGTGATACTAAAGAATATCCTCGCCAGAAGTAGTGTGGGGGTGAATCGATGATGTGGATTATTTATTAAGTCGAGTCCCGGTGATAAAAGTGATGAAAAACCTTCTAAATCATAAAAGATAGTAGATTTTATTCTCTACTTGACTCTTTTAATGGATTGCTTGTTCATTGCAGATTAAACTTGATGGTTGTTATATTGTATCGGTTTAACTTTGTTGAAGGCTAACGATAATATATTCGCATTATCTTAGTCAAAATATTTCCTCTTGGGCTAGTTGAGCTCACCCTTTTACTTTTATTGTTTCTTCTTGAAATGAGAACGTAGCGAGGGGACTAGTCGGGGAACGCGTTTGACGAACCGGATGATAGCATTAGTAGTCCTCACTATTCAGTGAAATAATGGAAAATAAATGTAATAATATTAAATTTGAGTTTGTATATTGTCTAGACGACAATATTTGTATTAAAACTCACAGCTTATGTTTTGTCGTACTTTACACACATTGTTGTATAAATAATTTGTATTTGTATTACGTATCATGAATTTGATTGACTCGAATAGGTGATGTATACCTATTTTTGGGGGGTGTCATGATAAGAGTCCACCAATGATTGTGTCTTGCATTTGAATATTTCTGTTAAAATGAATATTCCCTAAACCAATCGAATATTATATAACAACTTGCGTGCATTTTTGCAAAATTTATAAATATTACCCACAACTATAACATTATATCAAATTTACTCCATAATATTCAAAATGATATTTATAGAAAATTCATCTTTATTTATAAAAGTTGGGGTCTTACAAACGGGTACCTATTTTTGATGGTGATATGATTCAACTCCAGATAATCAATACAAAGTCGCATACTTCCATCTTTTTTCTTCATGAATAGAACAGAGCACCCCGAGGAGACGCGTTTTAGGACGAATGAAACCGATGTCTAACAATTCTGTAGTTGGTTTTTAACTCCACGAAGTTCAATAGGAGCCATTCGATATGGGGCTTTAGAAATGGGTTTTGTACTGGGTGTAAGGTCGATACCAAACTCGATTTCACGCTCCGGGGGTAGGCCAGGAAGTTCTTCGGGGAATGCGTCAGGAAATTTATTAACAGTAGAAATATCATTCAAATCTGACGTATTTTTGTTCAAATCTGTGACATGAGCTAAGAAAGCTTGACATCCGTTATTCAATAAATGAATAGCTTTATGGCTTGAGATGATCGTGAATGATTTTAATGGTTTGGTTGCTTGAATTCGCATAATAGGTTGATTAGGAATATGAAAGCTAATAACCCTACGAAAATAATCAATTTTAGCATGATGAGTAGTTAACCAATCAATCCCTAGAATCACGTCAAATGCAAGTATTTTTAAGGAGATAAGATCGACAGGTAACGTGTGGTTACCGATTTGAATCAAACAAGACTTATAAACAGTGGATGTAATGAAGTTTTCTCCCAACGGAGTTTCAACAGATAAGTCAAAGTCTAATTTCTCCGGAGTCAAATTTAAACGCTGAGCACAAGTAGGAGAAATAAAAGAATGGGTAGAACCGGTATCAAATAAGGTATATACTTTGCTAGAGTTTATGATAAGCTTACCCGTGATGACCTCGTTCGGGTTCTTTACTTTCTAGGAGGTCACAGCAAACACTCTCCCTTAAACTACCGATTTTCAATTTTTTGGGACGGCCTTTGGTGCCTCTATCCCAGCTGGACTTTGAAAGTAGTATGCACACAAGCCAATCATGTTTGATGATAAAGCATATACTTTGTAACAATCTTATTCATTTATTAATAAAAAGTATTAATTTATTAAAGGCTTTTAATTATCTACATGATCTTTGTTTTATAATATGTGATAAACCCATAGTTTTAAGCAATGCTTTTAGAATAATGATGATGATCATTTTAATGAGATCTAAATTCTTAGAAAGCTTAAAACTAAAATAGTTCCCAATCATTGGATTACTAAATTGGGGATTAGTGAATCCCGGATAGATTGGTACATTCGTTGCTTGCTCATTGGATGGGGATGATTGATCTCATGATCATTTGTGTGGAGACACTAAAGCAAGTATGTAGGTGCTTATTAGAGAATAAGTTCACTTTGAGCGTGGCTCGCTAAGGAATACCTAATGGAGTTTTATTTGCTGTCAATAGGAATTTCAGTAGTGATAGTAGTACAAGTAATCCTTGGACTTGAGATCATCATAGTATCTTGTGTATGATGAGTTATACTTTGACTTATTCCTTAAGACCCTTTGGGTATATCAAAGGGTATGCTTGGGTATAATAAGTTGTACATGGAGATAATGTATGATCAATAAAGAATCTACCACTTCTAATAAAAGAAGAGAAATGTCCTATGTGATTCGATAAATGACAAATTGAAGAGTCCTTGGCGGCGAGAATGAAATTAGAAAGGAGTTTCTAATTTGCATTATTTGAGTTGTGCATTTAAGGATCGAAATACATATAATTAAATAAAATAAGACTTGATGTAATTCCATGTCTTATATTTAATTGGGACATTGTATGGTGGAAGGATTGAATTGTCACGGTAACTATTTACTCAAAGGTTCTTTTATGATTAATGTTGAAATCTATATTATCCGGAAAGTCGTTGATCGCTAGGAGGCTTATCCCTATTGTAGAATAAATATTATTTATTTAAATAAATTAATTGTTTAATTTATTTATTTAAATAAGATTAGAATTGTTCTAATTGATTTATTCACAACCTAGGTTTAATATGGAGAACCTAAAGGGTCACACCATAAAAGGAAGAATAATTATTTAAAAGTTAATGGCATAATCGTAATAATATATGTTATGTATATTTAATTTAATCTATGGTGATAGAATAAATTAAATAGCTTAATATTTATTATTTAATATTTTAGAAATATTAAATATAAATTAATAAGAGGAGTCTTATTAATATTATTACAATTATTATTATTTTAATTTCTAAAAGAGTTTAGGAATTAATTTAATATAAGTACTCTCATTTATTCCTAATAGGATTAGGAGGAAAATTAGTTAAAGGAGTTTAATTAATTATCCCTAATAAGATTAGGAGCTTAATTAATTAAAAGAATTTAATTAATTAAATAAATCCAATTCCTTAATTGTTAAGATGGGTTGCCCACATCTATAAATAAGAGGAGTCTTATTATGGGTGGTGGGGGTTGTTGACTTTGACAACAACGACATAATTCCAATTTGTTGGAGAGTACGCCCTTTTCTATAGAGATAGAAAAACTAGGGTTTGAGCCAATACCCTTCTTCTTGAATTCCTATTCTTCCTTGGTGGATCACCTCAGAGGCCAAACACATGGGTGGCTAACGTTGAACAAAGGAAGGAACCAAATCCATGGATTCAAGTTGAACGCGAAAAGGATTGGAGGTGAACTTGTACACGAGGAAGCTCGATCTTCAAGGGTATGATTTTATTCTTTATCTTTTCGTTTAATTAATAATTATGCATAAAGGGTGATCCGGGTATATGGTTTGTAAATTTTTAAACTCTGATTTTATCTCGCTTCCGCTTATTTGTGCAATTTGATTGCGTTCATGAATATTACAAACCTTACAGTGGCATCAGAGCCAAACCTTTATGCGAATTATTAATTGTTTTAATTTGATATGTATATTGATATGTGTTTAGAATAATTTAATTGGGCATAATTTTATTGTATAAAATTTATTAAATAAAAAAAAATAAAAATAAAAAAAAATCGGTAATCCCGATATTTTTTTTTTTTTGGATGTTCCGTAGTTTATCATTGTTATCAACGAAAGCAGCTGGTGCACGGAAAACAAAACAAAAAACAAAAGTTTCAGCGCACGGAAATCAAGGGAAGATTGGCATGATTGGCCAATGATTGTTAATGATGGCATGATAAGTTAATGATTGGCATGATTGGCCAATGATTGTTAATGATGGCATAAAAAAAAATTTGAAATAACAGCACGGAAATCGAAGAATTTTATTACAAGGACACCAACGGAAATAAAGGATTCAAAATGGAATGAACAGGATTGGTTATTATATATAATAATATTTACGGTAATATATATTATATATATAATAATATTTACGGTAATATATATATATATATATATATATATATATATATAATATTTTAATAATTTTATAATTAAAATAAAAAAATTATTTTAATTTAAAAATAAAAGTTTATTTTATATTAAAATATAATGTTTATTTTAATTTTAAAATTAGAATTTCATCTTAACTAATTAGAGTTAGAATTGGATTCCATGATAACTAATTGGAGTTGAAATTGATCTTTCCTTAAATAAAGGAGTTTATTTAGATATGAAATAAGATTTCATATTATTCAAAATAAAAGAGTTTATTTGTGAATAGGAAAGAGAATCCTAATATCCTTAAAATAAAGGAGTTTATTTAGATATGAAATATGATTTCATATTATTCAAAATAAAGAAGTTTATTTGTGAATAGGAAAGAATATTCGTGTTTCCTTTAATAAAAGATTTTTTTTTACATGGAATTGGATTCATAATTAATTAAAATAAAAGAGTTTATTTTAATTAAAGTTTTTTTTATATTACATGGAATTGGATTCCATAATTAATTAAAATAAAATAGTTTTATTTTGATTTAAATTTGGATTAAAATAAAGGAGTTTATTTTGATTCAAAAATAGATTTTATACTAACTAAATTTGCCCATTAAATGATATCAATATATATATTAAATGTTCATTATTCATAAGATGAATGTTATTTATTGATGCATATGATGATGTGTATGATAATAAATGGGATTGATTATGGACTATTGATTAATCGATTGGATTTTATTTTAGTTGGATGCATGAATGTATGGGTTTTATTAAATGGGGTCTGCACAGCCTCGTCTTCTCTAATTTTTCTTAATGTAAATTCTATCTCTCTCTATGTACTTCCACTGATCACGATCAAGGTTTCTATTTATTTTAAATAGTTGTGTAATAGGAATAGTTAGAATTAATTTTAGAAAAATTAGAGATCAAGGAGCAAGGATCGCTTGAAGACCCGTTTGTAATGGAGCAGGGTTTAAATGTAATAGTTATATTTAAATATTATTTCTTGCACCCCTAGGGTTTGACCTTTTGGTTCACTTGGTGGCTCTAGTGAACCAAACTAGAATAAAAGTCCATAATCAATCCGGGTAGAATATAGTATTCTATATGTGCATGCGTATACTATATATATTATATATTATGCAAACATGCTTCGCATGTTCATTAATATGACGCGTATTTTATATATATATGTGCATGCGCGCTAAATATGATGAGACAAATTAATAACAAACCCCTCAATTTTTTATATTATGTCCTAAGCGTTCAAAGATATTTAGAATATCGAACGTCGCCTTCTAGCATGATAAAATTAATAGAGTATTAAATATTTAATATGAGTTTGTTGTGTCACCACAAGGCAAGTATTAAGTATTTAAGATGTTAATTTATCACATTTGATGCTTATAAAGAAAATTGAACAATATTGTTTTGTTGTGTCACCACAAGGATGATATTTTTCTTTTTTGAATATATGGAGTGCTAGGTCGGACTTAACTTGGATAATTTTGATTCGGATGTGCCACCACTTGATCAAAATAATCTAAGAGGCAAAATACAAGGAGTTGCATAGTTGATGTAATTGACAAAAGTTGTCTACCTATTTATTTATATATAGTTTGTTGTGTCACCACAAGGCTATATACATTTGAAATGGGATCCTTATTCTCACTAGCAAATCTTTAATTAGATTTTCTTAGAACTATATAAGTGAGGGTAATATAGTTTGAAGAAAATAGTGGGAGATACCAATTTAAAACAAGACCTAAATTATTTTGGTAATTAATAAAAGAATGTATGTTAAAATGTTGTTAATTACAAAATTCATTTCTGTAATTTTACAATGTCTAAATTACTATCATCATAAAGCATATTAGATGCTAAGTTAATCAGACCGAATTAAACGGATTGGTTAAGGAAATTGAGAAAAGTTCTCATGGCTGAAAAGCTATCTTATGTCCTTAATACGCTTATCCCTACAATGGTTGCAGACAATGCCTCTGAGGAAGAGATTGCTACTTTTAGAAAGTGGCAAGATGATGCACAGTTGGCTCAATGCATCATGCTCGCATCCATGAGTAACGAGCTTCAGCGTCAGCATGAAACTATGGATGCTCCTACTATATTCATACACATCAAGTAGTTGATGGTGAGGAAAGTAGGACTGATAGATATAAGATATCTAAGGAGCTCTTCCGATCTAGAATGATCGATGACACTACAGTACAAATAAAAGTCCTTAACATTATCAATTTGATTGATCAATTAGGACAACGAGTTTTGTCATGGATGGAGAGTTGAGCCAAGATTTGATCTTGCACTCACTCCCGGACTCCTTTCACAATTGTTGTGAATTTTTCATATGAACAAGCTAGATATCGACTTTCACGATTTGCTTAATATGTTGAAAAATGTTGAGAGTCACTTTCCAACCAAGAAAGACCATGTCTTACTAGTAGAGGCCAAAGGATCTTCTGAAAAGAAGAACGATTCAAAGAAGGAAAATAGAAAGGCATAAACAAAGGATAATAAGAACAAAACTGATACGGATAGCAAAGGAGATTGCTTCCACTGCAATAAGCCAGGACACTGGAAAGAAACTGCGAGAAGCATCTTGCAGAGGCTAACCAAAAGAAGCTTAGTGAAGTTTCGGTTACAATACAATTTTGTTCATGATTTAAATAAATTTTTCTTTAAGTCAAGGTTCTACTTGGGTATTGGATACCGACTTTGGTTATCATAAATATAGATTTATGAAGGGACCAAACAGAAGTAGAAAGCTAAACAAATATAAGTAATCCTATATGAGGGAAATGTAACAAAGGTTGCTACATTAGCCATAGAAACTTATAATTTAACAATGCCTATGGGAAAATCTATTAAGTCAATAAGTTGTTATTGTATTCCAGTTCTTGTTAAAAATATTATTTCCATTTTATTGTTGGACAATAAAATCTTTGGTATTATATTTAAGAACAATTGTTGTTCTATTTATAATAATAATGTTTTGTATAGAACTGAAATATTACTTAATGGATTTTGTATACTTGACTTTACATGAAAATCATTTTGCATATTGAACAAATTAGTATAAGAAAAGGAGATGATCATTCAAAGAGTTGAATATGTGTATTTGTTGAAATACAAGTGTGAATTATTTGAAAGGTTCAAAGAATTGAAATGAAACAAATTGACAAAGTATTAAGATTCTTTGATTAGATCAAGGAATAAATACTTGTGCAATAAGTTTCTAGATCATCTCAAATGGTTTTCTCATAATGGACACATCCCGATAGCAATAATAATTGATTGATGTATCCGAATGAAAAAATCGTACATTGTTGGGATAGTGCGGTCCATAATGATTTTACCGACATTCCAATTATCCTTCAGGATCATGTCCTAGAAATGGTACGCATATCTACTTAAAAGATAACCTCAAAATTTGGCCCCAAGACTCCATAAAAGTTATGGATGAGGAGGATTCCTAATCTTAAGTATGTTAAGATAAGGGGTTGTCCAACTTATGTGAAAATGTTTCAAAGGATAAGCTTGGGACAAGATTTTATAAGTGTCGATTTGTGGGACATCCTAAAGTAAGTTTAGGGGATATGTTCTATAATCCTACATAGCAAAAGGTGTTTATTGCGAAACACCCTGCCTTCTAAGATAAAGGTGTTTATCATTGAAGGGGCTAGTGGGAGGATAATTGATCTTGAAGAGTTCAAGAACCACAAAACACTAAAGTCAAATAAGAGGAACCTATAGATAGACCTATTGTACCACAAACAAAATAAACCTGAATAGTATCAAGATACCTAGGAGGTATGGATTCATCATAGATGATGATGATGAGGTACACATCATAGAAGATGATGATCCAGTTACATACGATGAGGTAAGAGTTCTAGTGTGTACAAAAGGGACAGTGGGAGCTCCGTGACATTCCTAATATTATATATTGATATACTACGGATAAGGAATGACATACTAATGCTACAATCAGTAATGATAAAATTGTCTAAACAATCCTCCATGAATGATTTGGAAGAGTATCTTAATTGGGGATATAAATCTATATAGATAGATTTAAGAGGATGCTCGACTTAACCCAAGGAACGTATATTCATTTGATGCTAAAGTCGTTTAGCATGGCAAACTCCAAGAGATGTCTCATGTAGATGAGCTATGGAGTGTATCTCTCTTAATAGTCCCCACAGACTCCTGAAAAGAGAGGTCGCATGAGTGACTATCATGTATGCAATGAAATGTACGAGACCTGATGTTGATCAGTCATATTATGGAGAAGTTCACTATGAGTCAGTGAAAAACATCTTAAAGTGATTAACCGGTACTAAGGATGTGATCATATTCATGGTGGGTCTAAATTAAAACTAGAGGGCTTAACAGACTCAAGTTTTTCAGATAGACCAAGATGACTGAAAATCCACTTTAAGGTAAAGCGTTATCTTGAGCAAAGTGCGTTGAATGGGAAAGGTTCCAAACAAAGAAAGAGTTCTTTGGTTTAGTGATAAAGACAAAGTATATAGCTATAAATGAAGTCGCAAGTTGATTGTTTGGATTAAAAGTTCATTACTGAACTAGGAATAGTTCCTAAGTCTCATCTTGGATCTAAACATGTGTTGTGGCACTTTCATTTGATTATTAGAATCATTGAAAGATGGGAAATCACTATAGAGATAGTGGACTCTCATGAACAACATTACATATCCATTAACTAAAGCTTATCTAACAAATGACAGGATAATCGTCACTTAGAGAAGAAGAGTATGAGATACCATGACGATTGGCTTTAGTGCAAGTGGGAGATTGAAAGTAGTATGCACACAAGCCAATCATGTTTGATGATAAAGCATATACTTTGTAACAATCTTATTCATTTATTAATAAAAGTATTAATTTATTAAAGGCTTTTAATTATCTACATGATCTTTGTTTTATAATATGTGATAAACCCATAGTTTTAAGCAATGCTTTTAGAATAATGATGATGATCATTTTAATGAGATCTAAATTCTTAGAAAGCTTAAAACTAAAATAGTTCCCAATCATTGGATTACTAAATTGGGGATTAGTGAATCCGGATAGATTGGTACATTCATTAACTTCTTGCTCATTGGATGGGGATGATTGATCTCATGATCATTTGTGTGGAGACACTAAAGCAAGTATGTAGGTGCTTATTAGAGAATAAGTTCATTGAAAGCGTGGCTCGCTAAGGAATACCTAATGGAGTTTTATTTGCACGTCAATAGGAATTCTGTGAGTGATAGTAAGACAAGTAATCCTTGGACTTGAGATCATCATAGTATCTTGTGTATGATGAGTTATACTTTGACTTATTCCTTAAGACCCTTTCGGTATATCAAAGGGTATGCTTGGGTATAATAAGTTGTACATGGAGATAATGTATGATCAATAAAGAATCTACCACTTCTAATAAAAGAAGAGAAATGTCCTATGTGATTCGATAAATGACAACCCAAAGAGTCCTTGGGTTAAGGCGTAATGAAATTAGAAAGGAGTTTCTAATTTGCATTATTTGAGTTGTGCATTTAAGGATCGAAATACATATAATTAAATAAAATAAGACTTGATGGTAATTCCATGTCTTATATTTAATTGGGACATTGTATGGTGGAAGGATTGAATTGTCACGGTAACTATTTACTCAAAGGTTCTTTTATGATTAATGTTGAAATCTATATTATCCGGAAAGTCGTTGATCGCTGGGAGGCTTATCCCTATTGTAGAATAAATATTATTTATTTAAATAAATTAATTGTTTAATTTATTTATTTAAATAAGATTAGAATTGTTCTAATTGATTTATTCACAACCGGGTTTAATATGGAGAACCTAAAGGGTCACACCATAAAAGGAAGAATAATTATTTAAGAAGTTAATGGCATAATCGTAATAATATGTTATGTATATTTAATTTAATCTATGGTGATAGAATAAATTAAATAGCTTAATATTTATTATTTAATATTTTAGAAATATTAAATATAAATTAATAAGAGGAGTCTTATTAATATTATTACAATTATTATTATTTTAATTTCTAAAAGAGTTTAGGAATTAATTTAATATAAGTACTCTCATTTATTCCTAATAGGATTAGGAGGGAAAATTAGTTAAAGGAGTTTAATTAATTATCCCTAATAAGATTAGGGAGCTTAATTAATTAAAAGAATTTAATTAATTAAATAAATCCAATTCCTTAATTGTTAAGATGGGTTGCCCACATCTATAAATAAGAGGAGTCTTATTATGGGTGGTGGGGGTTGTTGACTTTGACAACAACGACATAATTCCAATTTGTTGGAGAGTACGCCCTTTTTCTATAGAGATAGGAAAAACTAGGGTTTGAGCCAATACCCCTTCTTCTTGAATTCCTATTCTTCCTTGGTGGATCACCTCTAGAGGCCAAACACATGGGTGGCTAACGTTGATCAAAGGAAGGAACCAAACCGGCGGATTCAAGTTGAGCGCGAAAAGTTGGAGGTGAACTTGTACACGAGGAAGCTTCGATCTTCAAGGGTATGATTTTATTCTTTATCTTTTCGTTTAATTAATAATTATGCATAAAGGGTGATCCGGGTATATGGTTTGTAAATTTTAAACTCTGATTTTACACGCTTCCGCATTTTTATGCAATTAGATTGCGCACATGAATATTACAAACCTTACAGACTTGTCTTCGGTGCATGACAAAATCTGGCTAGGTGACATTCTCTTCCACAATTATAACACGCTTTGGACTGCATCGCGCAGTTTGGACTGATGTGTCCCTCCCCTCCGCATTTGAAGCATATGATAGGTGGTCGTTCTCCTTCCTTAACAACGGGTCTTTGGTCTTTGACGTCTTTCCATCATTGTTGAATCTTCTCTTCTTAAAATGTCCACTCTTATTGTCTTGGCCATGATTACCACCGAAGTGGTTACCATTTTTCGCATGTTGATTCCCTCCACGTTTATTATCACCGCTTTGATGACTGCTACCACTGGTATTATCATTTTTCTGGCTGCTTTCTCTTGGTTGGGATGACTCGTTATCACGCTCCAATAACTTAGCCTTATTCACAACATCTGAATACAAACATAGTTTATGAGAGATAAGGTATTGACGTATCTCGAGTTTTAAACCTCTTAGAAACATTTGCGTCATTCTCTCCTCGTTATCAACTAAGTGAGACGCAACCTAGGACAACTCGGCAAACTTAGCTTCGCATTGCGACGTCGTATCATATACTCGCTCCAACTTGATGAACTCTATCTCTTTATGTGACGAATACTTTCGGAAAGTACTTGTCGTTGAATTGTTCTTGGAACTTCTCCCAAGACATCTTCAGTGCGGCAGGTTGAGTACGCTTTACCGATTCTCACCAGTAATCTGCCTTTCCTCGTAACATAAAGGTGGCAAAGGGAACCTTTTGCTCCTTGGAGCATCCCAAGACATCAAATATATTGGTGATCTGCTTTATCCACTCTTCCGCCCTAAGTGGTTTTGGCTCTCCAATAAAATTCGGTGGTCCCAGCTCCTTGAACTGTTTAGCGGTGACCGTCAGAGAGTTTTCAGTGTTTCCACCTACATTTTGGACAAAAGCCGCTCTCGCCTAATGTTGCATGAATTGCATAAAGCCTCTGAACATTCCATCGTTCATCATTTGGTCAGTGTTGTTGTTTGCATGAGGATTGTCGCCTTCCTGATGCACATTATCCTGATTATTGATATGTGGAGACTCAATGGTCTCCTGTTCTCCATTACTATTCTCAACATTCTCGAATGTCATTTTCAAATACTGCCACAAAACAAGGGTTAATTGGCATGCAACATATTATCCCTATACTCTGACCGACCAATTAAATACCAAATAAACTTAGGTAGGTCATACTAGCGAAGGAATTCTTCGTCTCTCCCCTCCTAGTTCTAGTCTCACATCTTAGCTAATGATCATATCCCTCAGCTTTGATACCAACTGTGACGCCCTCAAAATAGGTATACATCACCCATCTTGAGTCGTCAAATACATGGAACAAAATTCAAATACAACTTAATTATACAACAGTCGTGTAAAATACGACAAAACATAATCTAAGAGTTTTAATAAGAATATTGTCATCTAGAAAATATCCACACTCAATGGAGTCCTCATTACATTTATTGTCACACTATTTTATAGAATAGTGAGGACTACTAAAACAACCATCGGACCATCAATGCTCCCCGACGACTCGTCCTAACTATATTCTCATTTCAAGAGAATAGTGAAATAAAGAGTGAGCTCAACTAGCCCAAAGAAAAATATTATGACTAAGATAATGCGAATAATTTATCATTAGCCTTCAACAAGTGTTAAACCGATAAAATATAACAAACATCAAGTTTAATCTGCAATGAACAAGCAATCCATTAGAAGAGTCAAGTAGAATAAAATCTACTATCTTCTATGATTTAAAAGTTTTTTCATCACTTTTATCGCTGAGACTCAGCTTAATAAATAAACCACATCATCCCTGCACTATGGCCACGGATATTCATTAGAATCACGACCACAAATTTTCCATGCACTACGGTGTGACGACCCCAAAATTAGGTATACATCACCCATCTTGGGTCACCAGATACATGGTATAGAATTCAAATACAACTTACTAATACAACTGTCGTGTACAATACGACAAAACATAAACTGTGAGTTTGAATACAAATATTTTCTTCTAGAGATTATACAAACTCAAAAGGAGTCCTCATTGCAAATATTATCACACTATTTCACAAAATAGTGAGGACTACTAATGCTATCCCTCGGACCATCACTCCGCTCCCCGACTCGTCCCCGCCTATATTCTCATTTCCTGAAGAGAACAGTGAAAGGAAGGGTGAGCTCAACTAGCCCAGTAAGAAATATTATGACTAAGATAATGAAGAATAAATTATCATTAGTCTCCAACAATGTTAAACTGATAAAATATAATAGACATCAAGTTTAACTGCAGCGGAAAAAGCAATCCATTAAAAGAGTCAAGTAGAAAATAAAATCTACTATCTTTTATGATTTAAAAGGTTTTTCATCATTGTTATCATTTGAGACTCAAACAATAAATATTTCACATCATCGAATCACCCCGCACTACTACGCCAAGGATATTCTTTAGTATCACGACCACAATTATCCATGCACCACTGGCCAAGAATATTTGTGTTTTCATTAATGGTCATGATCATGTCAACAACTGTCCATCAATGCACTATGGGCCAATGAGGACTTTTACCATATCATTTGTAACATTACGATCATGATTACAATCGAATAATCCACGGTCATAATCATACCAAGTCCATCTATGCACTTCTGTGCCATGAGATGACTTTCAAAAAAAATATAAACATGAGGATGATGACAATGATATAAGAATTCAATAAAACAAGTTCAAGAATTAATTTATCTAAGAACCAATAACGCCCAAATTGTCAACATGATCTTCGCTTTGTAGAGTAAAATTCAAGAATGCTCGTAAGAATATTTCCATGAAAAGATAATTGGATGAAGCGCAATTATCAAGGATATTCCACTAATTTCATGGAGTATAAAAGTCAAAACTTTAACCAATTTGAGTATAATAAAGAATGAATTAACAAAAGAAATCACCATGCATGCGGTACTTCTCATAGAGCAAAGTTATTCCAATGTAATACTAAATAACGAGAATCGTGTCAAAGTAAATTGCAACCTATGGATATTCCAAAGAATAATAAAGAATGGAATAACAATGAAATCACCATGCGTGCGGTGATTGCAGATGAAAAGTTATTCCAATGTAATACTAATAAGGATTTTAATCAGTCCGGCGTAAAACGCATGCATGTGATATTCCAATGTAATAATAAAGGCGGAATCGAAGTCCCCGTAAAAGCGCATGCATGTGATATTCCAATGTAATAGTAAAGCAGAATAATAGAAGAATGTCACCAAGTATAGGGTAGCTCTTGGCGTATCTGAGTTATTCCAATGTAATAATAAAGAATGGAATAACATAAGTTCTCTTCATGAATACAAACGAAATAATACTCCTTACGAGTACAACAAATAATATTTCCTACCTTAAGAAGAAGAAATCTTTGGATATATAAGTAGTGAAGTAGTGAAGTAGCAGAATACTTTATTCTTTCTCTCTATAGTTTATCTCTCTAGAGTTTCAGTGAATTCGTAAGAAAATAATGAAGGAATGAGCTTCTATTTATAGAAAAATGGTGCATAGTAAACTAACTCATTAACGGTCAGTATTGATTTACTTTAATCTAACGGTCCATATTTAAAGCAAAATCTTTTAAATAAAATATAATATATTCTATTTATAATCTAATAAAACGAATAACTTTATAAAAGATTTTACTATGCAAACACTATGCATAATAAAATATAATATATTCTAATTATTGTCTAATAAAAGCAGATAACTTTATAAAAGTATTACATTTTATATAAAAAGATTTTACTATATGCAAAACACTATGCATAATAGAATATAATATATTCTATTTATAGAATAACTTTATAAAAGTATTCATTTTATATAAAAGATTTTTACGTATTATTACATTAATAATACCAACAAAACTTAGTGACTTATCATGTAAGCATCAATAATTAATACCGTGTGCTACTATGCAACCACGCCAGACATCATTTCTTTAACACCGGGTGTTTCAACGATTAACAGTAAAACTTCCGCCGTTATTTTCATAAAGTATTTTGTCATTTTCTCAATCGTGAAATAATAATTCCGTTGTAGGGTCCACCAATGATTTGTGTCGTTATGCGAATATTCCCTGTTAAAACGAATATTCCCCACCAATCGAATATTATATAACAACTTACGTACTTTGCAAAATTTATAAATATTACCCACAACTATAACATTATATCAATTTCACTCCATAATATTTAAAAATAATATTTATAGAAAATTCATCTTTATTCAAAAAGTTAGGGTTTTACAATCTCCCTAAGGATATTCGTGTATTCATCAATGGTCATAATCATGCCAACAACTGTCCATCAATGCACTACTGCCAATGAGCACTTTTACCACATGATTTATAACATTACGGTCATGATTATACTG
Organism: Panax quinquefolius; assembly: GCA_020205615.1. Classification (NCBI taxonomy): domain Eukaryota; kingdom Viridiplantae; phylum Streptophyta; class Magnoliopsida; order Apiales; family Araliaceae; genus Panax; species Panax quinquefolius. The sequence continues at coordinate 99,395,852 of CM035167.1, read as the reverse complement.
AATAATCCCTGGTCATAATCATACCAAGTCCATCAATGTACTACAGGCCATAGACGACTTTCTGCTGGTGAGTATTTCTCTTGTTATTTCCTACTTATAGGTTAAGAGTGTTTACTGATAGCAGATGTTTTGCCATTGTGTTGGCAGTTTTGGGCCTATGAGAAGCTCTCATGCTTGCGTCCTGTGAGTGTGTTAGGTTTAGATACCTATCCATGAGGACAACGATGACATCATTCCATTTGGCTAGAGGTCCTTGTAGCTGAGGGTTTCACTCACTACCGTATGCAACTGGAGTTGTTGACAGCTGTTACCATCACATGGATTCCCTATTCAGGGGAACACTTGACCATCGGCTTTGAGGATGGATACCCGACTGGTGTCGAGTACGTGATTTCCACCAGGAGAGTTCCTCTCTTCACAGATGGAGGCTAGGAGCTCTATCTAGGAGAGCGTGCTACTAGAAGCACCATAGGGGAGATTCGTATGCCGATCTTACCTCCTGTCAGGCGTCATTGGCCTGTATCACAATCACCCATCACTAATATCCCATTGTTGGGGTTCGACGGCTTTACATTATCAGAGGGTCCTTGCACTCAGGAGACGTTCCAGCGTTGGTGGTTCCCTCGTACTATCGGAGCCCAAATTCCGCCACCACACGCTTTATGGGGATATGGTTCCAGGATCCGTGATGATGACGAATTGGATAACTTGTGTCCGAGATCCGACTCATATGACACAGATTGATAGTTTGACCCTGCAGTTGGACCATGCATATATATTTATCCGGTATTTGGGCAGAGATCCTGCAGAGGCAGCTTCATTTGATCCTTCCAGCTCAGGCGCTGGCCCCTCAGATGACCCATTCGGTTTTGCCGGTGCAGATCCTCCTTTATATAGGCCTGACATCCCTGTTGATAGAGATCCAGTGTGTGACGCCCCCAAAATTAGGTATACGTCACCCATCTTGGGTCGCCACTTACATGGTACAAAATTAAAATACAACTTAATAATACAACTGTCGTGTACAATACGACAAAACATAAACTGTGAGTTTGAATACAAATATTGTATACTAGAGATTATACAAACTCAAAAGGAGTCCTTATTACAATTATTATTACACTATTTCACGAGAATAGTGAGGACTACTAATGCTATCATATCTCGTCCGTCACTCGCTTCCCGACTAGTCCTCGCCACGTTCTCATTTCTCAAGAGAACAATAAAAGTAAAAGGGTGAGCTCAACTAGCCCCAAGAGGGAAATATTATGACTAAGATAATGCGTAATATATTATCGTTAGCCTTCAACAAAGTTGTTAAACCGATACAATATAACAACCATCAAGTTTAAGCTGCGGCATGAACAAGCAATCCATTAAAAGAGTCAAGTAGAGAATAAAATCTACTATCTTTTATGATTTAAAAGGTTTTTCATCACTTTTATCGCTGGGACTCAGCTTAATAAATAATCCACAAAATCGAATAACCCCTGCACTACGACCAAGGATTTTCTTTAGTATCTAGACCACTTATCCATGCACTAAGGGCCAAGAATATTTGTGTATTCGTTAATGGTCATGATCATGCCAACAACTGTCCATCAATGCACTACGGGCCAATGAGGACTTTTACCACATCATTTGTAACATTACGGTCAAGATTACACTGAATAATCCTTGGTCATAATCATACCAAGTCCATCTATGCACTATAGGCCACAGATGACTTTCAACAAAATATAAACATGAGGATGATGACAATTATATAAGAATTCAATAAAAAAAGTTCAAGAATTATTTTATCCAGGAACTAATAATGTTCAAATTGTCAACGTGATACTGCTTTGTAGAGTAAAATTCAAGAATGCTCAGAAGAATATTTCCACAAAAAGATACTAGATGAAGCGCAAATATCAAGGATATTCCACTAATTTCATGGAGTATAGAAGTCAAAACTTTAACCAACTGAGTATAATAAGGAATGAAATAACAAAAGAAATCACTGTGCATGCGATAGATCGCGATAGGCGAGTTATTCCAACAGAATAATAAATAACGAAATCAGTCCCACAGAAACGCATGCATGTGAGGATATTCCAACATAATAATAAAGACGGAATCAGTCCGGCGTAGAACACATGTGAATGAGGATATTTCACCGTAATAATAAAGACGAAAACCAAGTCAGAGGCGTAGAAACACATGAACATGGATGTTCCAATGTAATGATAAAGAATAGAACAATGTAAGAATTTCACCAAGTATAGGATAGCTCCGCGTATATACAAGTTATTCCAATGTAATAATAAGAATGGAATAATGAAGTTCTCTTCATAGATAAGAAAGAAATAATACTCCCTACCTTGGAAAAAGCGGATATTTGGAATAGTGGAGTAGATTTCTCTTCTTCTTTCTCTCTATAATTTCTATCTATAATAATCGCTCTAAAACTTTTTTGAATTGGTGAGAAATGAAGGAAGAATGAGCTTCTATTTATAGGAAAATATAGTTTCGATAATTGCACGTTTTGGGGCTCGAAAATTACAGTACAATACCTCCAACTTTTCTTTCATTTTTAATTTAGTCATGCAAGTATTATCAATCTTGCACCAACTCCCCTAATAGTAAATAATGTGAATCAATAGTTCAATCATGTGAATCAATAGTATAATCATGTGAAAAAAATAATTACAAGATAGTACCTCCATCTATACCTCAATTTTTAACTTAGTCATGCAAGTATTATCAATCTTGCACCAAGTCCCCTAATAGTAAATAATGTGATTCAATAGTACACATATGTGAACAAATATTTATATAAGCATGTGAATTAGTAGCAATTACTTGCTCATTTATCCGATAAATTACCCGATTTTTCAATATAACCCTAGACATCAATTATCATCTAATAAATGTCGATTTTCACTAACACACACAATTCCAACATAATGAAACTATTTTATCAAAAATATAAATTTTGAAATTTTGAAGTTTGACTTTTCCCGAAAAAGTCAACTATTGACTTTTTGACCAAATAGTGAATCCCGGAAAATTTTGTGTTTATAGACTATTTTTACTAATTTCGCTGTTAGGACTCAAATATCACATCCGCGTCTCCAAATTCAACTCAGAACAACATTCATCATTAATATTATAACTCACAATATTTATTAAACCGTGTCGCTCCCCCAGAAAGAGGGGCTTTCAATAAGGATTTCTCCCTATCATGTAGCGTTAATTAGGTGACCAAACCTCTCCTCGATGTAACTTCTAGAAATTGTAAATATTGCAATTTATAATATGAATAACTTTGTCATCTCAAGTATTGATTTAATAAAAACATTTTATGCAGATGATATTGTGACAATAATTGAATCAATAATATGATAGATATGATGCAAAGAATTATTGTAGAAATAATTGAGTATAATCGAGTGACTTTCACGTAAGCATCAATAATCAATATCGTGTGCTACTATGCAACCACACGTATTACTGTACTTTTAACATCGGGTGTTTCAATAGTTAACAGTAAAACTTCCGCCGTTATTTTCATAAAGTATTTTTGTCATTTTCTCAATCCGATAATAATTCCGTTGTGGGGTCCACCAATGATTGTGCTTTGTTACGAATATTCCCGTTAAAACGAATATTCCCCCACCAATCGAATATTATATAACAACTCACGTACTTTTTGCAAAATTTTTAAATATTACACACAACTATAACATTATATCAAATCCACACCATAATATTCAAAAATATATTTCGAGAAAATTTAATAATTATTCAAAAAAATCTGGGGTCTCACAATCTCCCCTCCTTATGAAATTTCGCCCTCAAAATTTACGTACGTACCTGGTATGCCGAACAGCTGAGGATACCTTGACCTCACTTCAAATTCTAACCCTTGAGGTATAACCTTTGAGTGTCAAATATAATCCTTCTTATCCAAGATTTTAACACATATCTCCTCATACGTTAAATCATCCGCTATCTCGTACGGTTCTAAATTAATAATGTGGTTCAGGTCATCCCCATATTTACGTAACGTCGATATGTTAAAAACGTTATGAACACGCGACATATTTGGCGGTAAAACGAGTCTATAAGCCACAGTTCCTACTTTATCGAGGATTTCAAATGGGCCAATTAAATCGAGGGTTGAGATTTCTTCTCTTCGTCAATTCTTGCTTCTAGAATAACGCCTCTTGAACCTTCTTAATTCTTCACATTCATCGCCTCGGTGTGTAGCTTGAGCGGCTTTAACTTTATCGATTAAAGTCGATTAATTCTACTCAGATATTAGTTATCTTCACGTGGGTTCCTAGAGTCTTTAACTCTATCTTCATCATTTGTAAGTTAAATACGAAATGGGTCTTTGTGTTAACAACATCGCGACTCAGAACGCATACGATCTTCTACTCAACGTCGTCCGCCAACCACGCTCGCTTTCCCACGATGGTATTGAATGGTACGATCGTGATCTTCAAAATTTCGAGCCAACGTCTTTGGCGCATGATACGTTCATTTTAGTTGAAGAAATATTTGAGGGTTTTAGAAATGGGTTTTGTACTGGGGTCAATACAAAATTTTTATTTCACGCTCTAGGGGTAGGCTAAGAAGTCTTCAAGAATACGTAAGAAAATTTATTAACAATAGAAATATCATTCAAAACTGTGAATCTCATCCAAGACTTGGGTAACATGTCACATTGATATCTATCAACTTACCATCGTCATTCACAGTGTCACCTACAGAAAGTCTGACTTTGGTGCATTCCACACAAGGAAGTCAACAACGAAAGGACCGGGGCTCTTTACTTATGGCTTGATATGACCATGATTGACTTTAGTGATTTGGTTGCTTCAGATTCGCATAACAAAGTTGGTTAGGAATATGAAAGCTAACAACCCGATTTAAAAGCATGATGAGTAGTTAACCAATCGATTCCTAAAATCACATCAAAGGCAAGTATTTTCAAAGAGATACGATCGATGTGTAACGTGAAAGTGTTGATTTGAACAAGATTTATAAATAGTGGAGGTAATGAAGGTTTCTCCCAACTGAGTTTCAATAGATAAATCAAAATCTAACTTCTCCGGAGTTAAATTCAAACATTGAACACAACTAGGTGAAATAAAAGAGTGAGCAGAACTGGTATCTATCAAGGTATAGACTTCACAAGAGTTTATGACTAACATACCCGTGATAATTTTATTCAGGTTCCTTGTCACGAAAGAAACGTTCTCTCTTAAACTACCAACTTTGACTTTTCTGGGACGGCCTTTGGTGCCTCCATCCTAGCTGAACTTGTCTTTGGTGAACGATAAAATCGGGCTAAGTGACCTTATCTTCCACAATTATAACATGTTTTGGACGGCATCGCGCAGTTTGGACTGATATGTCCCTCCCCTCCACATTTGAAGCATATGATAGGTGGTCATTCTCCTTCCTTAACAACTAAAAAAAGTGCCGACATCTTTCCATCATTGTTGAATCTCCTCTTCTTGAAATGTACATTCTTATTGTTTTGACCATGATTACTACCAAAGTGGTTACCATTTTTCGCATGTTGATTCCTCTATGCTTATTGTCACCGCTTTGATGATCAAGTATCACCCATTATTATCATTTTTGATTACCGCTTCTCTTTTGGTCATGCGTTGACTCGTTATCGCGCTCCACTAATCGAGCCCTATTTATAATATCTCCGAATACAAACACGGTTTATGAGAAATAAATTATGGCGTATCTCCCGCTTCAAACCTCTTAAAACATTCGCGGCCATTCGCTCCTCATTATCGACCAAATGGGATGCAAACCGAGATAACTCCGCAAATTTAGCCTCAGATTGCGACACAATCATATTGTTTTGTTCCAACTTGATAAACTCCACCTCCTTTATGTGACGAATACTTTCGGAAAGTACTTGTCGTTGAAATGACTCTTCGAACTTCTCCCAAGACATCTTAAAAAGGCCAGTCGGTATATTTTACTGATTCCCACCCGGTGATCGCCTCTTCACGCTTAACATAAAGGTGGCAAAAGGAACCTTTTGCTTCCTAGGAACATCCCAAGACATCAAATATCTTGGTGATCTCGCTTTAACCACGCTCTCCGCCTTAAGTGGTTCGGCTTTCCCAAAACCCGGTGGTCCCAGCTCCTTGAATTGCTTAAGCGGTGACAAACCGTGGGTTACCATTGTTTCTACCTGCATTATGGACATGAGCTGCCTTCACCCGTTGTTACATGAATTGCTCCTTAAACTTCTTAGCGTGACCGTCCAAGAGCTATCAGTATTTCTACCGCATTTTAGATGAGAGCCTTCTTCACTTTGTTGTTGCATGAATCGCATAAAGCCTCCGACCATCCCATCATTCACCATTTCATCGGTGTTATTATTTTTTCATGAGGAGTATTGTCCTCTCCGTTGCACATTATCCCGATTATTGATCCGTGGAGACTCAACGGCCTCGTGTGCTCCATTGATAATCTCAACATTCTCGGATGCCATTTTCAAACACTCCCACACCGCCACAAAACAAGGGTTAATTAACATATCACATACTATCCATATACTTTGATCGACCAATTAAATACCAAATAAACTTAGGTAGGTCATACTAGTGAAGGACTTCCCCGTCTCGCCCCTCCTAGTTCTTATCTCACATCTTAGCCAAGGATCATATCCCTAAGCTTTGATACCAACTGTGACGCCCCCAAAATTAGGTATACGTCACCCATCTTGGGTCGCCACTTACATGGTACAAAATTAAAATACAACTTAATAATACAACTATCGTGTACAATACAACAAAACATAAACTGTGAGTTTGAATACAAATATTGTATACTAGAGATTATACAAACTCAAAAGGAGTCCTTATTACAATTATTATTACACTATTTCACAAAATAGTGAGGACTACTAATGCTATCATCGGTCCGTCACTCCGGTCCCCGACTAGTCCCTTGCTACGTTCTCATTTCTCAAGAGAACAATAAAAGTAAAAGGGTGAGCTCAACTAGCCCAAGAGGGAAATATTATGACTAAGATAAATGCATAATATATTATCGTTAGCCTTCAACAAAGTGTTAAACCGATACAATATAACAACCATCAAGTTTAATCAACAAATGAACAAGCAATCCATTAAAAGAGTCAAGTAGAGAATAAAATCTACTATCTTTTATGATTTAGAAGGTTTTTCATCACTTTTATCATTGGACTCACTTTAATAAATAATCCACATCATCGAATCACCCCCCGCACTACTACCAAAGATATTCTTTAGTATCACGACCACAATTATCCATGCACTACGGGCCAAGAATATTTATGTATTCATTAATGGTCATGATCATGCCAACAACTCGTCCATCAATGCACTACGGGCCAATGAGGACTTTTACCACATCATTTGTAACATTACTACCATGATTACAATCAATAATCCTCGGTCATAATCATACCAAGTCCATCTATGCACTATAGGCCACATGATGACTTTCAACAAAATATAAACATGAGGATGATGACAATGATATAAGAATTCAATAAAACAAGTTCAAGAATTATTTTATCCAGAACTAATAATGTCCAAATTGTCAACATGATATCGCTTTGTAGAGTAAAATTCAAGAATGCTCAAGAATATTTCCATGAAAAGATATTGGATGAAGCGCAAATATCAAGGATATTCCACTAATTTCATGGAGTATAGAAGTCAAAACTTTAACCAACCGAGTATAATAAGGAATGGAATAACAAAAGAAATCACCAGCATGCGATAGATCACACACAGTGCAAAGTTATTCCAACATTATAATAAATAACGGAATCAGTCCTACAGAAAACGCATGCATGTGATATTCCAATGTAATAATAAAGATGGAAATCAGTCCGGTGTAAAACGCATGCATGTGGATATTCCAATGTAATAATAAAGATGGAATCAGTCAAAGCATAAAACGCATGCATGCATGATATATTTCAATGTAATAATAAAGATCGGAATCGAATGTCCCCAGAGAACGCATGCACATGATATATTCCATGTAATAATAAAAGCGGGAACCAGTCCCGCTTAGAACGCTGATGCATATGATGTTCCATAGAATGATAAAGAATGGAACAATGTAAGAATTTCACCAAGTATAGGGTAGCTCACAGATATACAAAGTTATTCCAATGTAATAATAAGAATGGAATAATGTAAGTTCTCTCTTCATAGATAAGAAAGAAATAATACTCCCTACCAAATAAAAACCTGGAAAATCGGATATCGAATAGTGAGTAGCAGATTTCTTTTCTTCTTTCTCTATAATTTCTCTCTATAATAATCGCTTCTAAAGCTTTTGTGAATTGGTGAGAAATGAAGGAAGAATGAGCTTCTATTTATAGGAAAATATAGTTTCGATAATCAGACGCTTTGGGGCTCAAAAATTACAAAGACAATACCTCCAACTTTTCTTTCATTTTTAATTTAGTCCCGCAAGTATTATCAATCTTGCACCAACTCCCCTAATAGTAAATAATGTGAATCAATAGTTCAATCATGTGAATCAATAGTATAATCATGTGAAAAAATATAATTACAAAGATAAGACTCTCCATCTATACCTCAATTTTTAACTTAGTCATGCAAGTATTATCAATCTTGCACCAACTCCCCTAATAGTAAATAATGTGATTCAATAGTACACATATGTGAACAAATAGTTATATAAGCATGTGAATTAGTAGCAATTAATTGCTCATTTATCCGATAAATTACCCGATTTATCAATATAACCCCTACACATCAATTATCATCTAATAAATGTCGATTTTCACTAACACAAACAATTCCAACATAATGAAACTATTTTTATCAAAAATATAAATTTTGAAATTTTGAAGTTTGATTTTTTCTAAAAAAGTCAACTGTTGACTTTTTTGACCAAATAGTGAATCCCTGTAAAATTTTGTGTTTATAGACTATTTTACTAATTTCATCGTTAGGATTTAAATATCACGTCCAAGGTCTCCAAATTCAACTCCTAACAACATTCATCATTAATATTATAACTCATAATATTTATCAACCAGTGTCGCTCCTGTGAAAGAGGGACTTTCCAATAAGGATTTCTCCCTATCAAGCGCCGCAATTAGGTGACCAAACCTCTCCTCGATGTAACTTCTAGACATAGTAAATATTGCAATTTATAATATGAATAACTTTGTCATCTCAAGTATTGATTTAATAAAAACATTTTATGCAGATGATATTGTGACAATAATTGAATCAATAATACGATAGAGATATGATGCAAAGAATTATCAGTAGTAATAATTGAGTATAACCGAGTGACTTCTCACGTAAGCATCAATAATCAATACCGTGTGCTACTATGCAACCACGCCAGACATCGTATTTTTTAACACCGGGTGTTTCAACAGCTTAACAGTAAAACTTCCGCCGTTATTTTCATAAAGTATTTTTGTAGTTTTTTCAATCCGACAATAATTCCGCTGGGGTCCACCAATGATTGTGTCATTGCATTTAATATTCCTCGTTAAAACGAATATTCCCCAACCAATCGAATATTATATAACAACTTGCATGATTTTGCAAAATTTTTAAATATTACCCACAACTATAACATTATATCAAATCCACACCATAATATTCAAAAAATATATTTCGAGAAAATTTAATCTTTATTCAAAAAATCTGGGTCTCACAATCTCCCTCCTTATGAAATTTCGCCTCAAAATTTACGACGCACTGGTATGCCAAACAAGGTGAGGATACCTTGACCTCACTTCAAATTCTAACCCTCGAGGTATAACCTTTGAGTGTCAAATATAATCCTTCTTATCCAAGATTTTAACACGTATCTCCTCATACGTTAAATCATCCGCTATCTCGTCCCGGTTCTAAATTAATAATGTGGTTCGGTCATCCCCATATTTAAGTAACGTCGATACGTTAAAAATGTTATGAACACGCCGACATACTTCAAGCGGTAAAACGAGTCTATAAGCCACGCCCTACTTTATCGAGGATTTCAAATGGGCCAATTAAATCGAGGGTTGAGATTTCTTCTCTTCGTCGATTCTTGCTTCTAGAATAACGCCCTCTTGAACCTTCTTAATTCTTCACATTCATCAGCTCCAGGTGTGTAGCTTGAGCGGCTTTAACTTTATCGATTAAAGTCGATTAATTCTACTCAGATATTTGTTATCTTCACGCGGGTTCCTAGAGTCTTTAACTCTATCTTCATCATCATAAGTAAGTCATACGAAATGGGTGTTTGTGTTAACAACATCGCACTCAAACGCGATACGATCTTCTACTCAACGCGTCAACTACCACGCTCGCTTTCCCACGATGGTATTGAATGGTACGATCGTAATCTTCAACAATTTCGAGCCAACGTCTTTTGGCGATGTTACGTTCATTTTAGTTGAAGAAATATTTGAGGGTTTTAGAAATGGGTTTTTGATTGGGGTCAATACAAAATTGATTTCACGCCTAGGGGTAGGCTAAGAAGTCTTCAAGAATACATAATAAAATTTATTAACAATAGAAATATCATTCAAAACTGTGACTCTCATCTAAGACTTGGGTAACACGTCACATTGATACCTATCAACTTGTCATCGTCATTCGCAGCGTCGCCTACAGAAAGTCTGGCTTCGGTGCATTCCACACAAGGAAGTCAACAACGAAAGGACCGGGCTCTTTACTTATGGCTTGATATGACCATGATTGACTTTTAGTGATTTGGTTGTTTGATTCGTGATAACAAAGTTGGTTAGAATATGAAAGCTAACAACCCGATTTAAAAGCATGATGAGTAGTTAACCAATCGATTCCTAAAATCACATCAAAGGCAAGTATTTTCAAAGAGATACGATCGATGTGTAACGTGAAAGTGTTGATTTGAACAAGATTTATAAATAGTGGAGGTAATGAAGGTTTCTCCCAACCGAAGTTTCAACAGATAAATCAAAATCTAACTTCTCCTGAGTTAAATTAAAACATTGAACACAACTAGTGAAATAAAAGAGTGAGTAGAACCCAGATTCAACACAGATAGACTTCACAAGAGTTTATGACTAACATACCCGTGATAATTTTATTCGTGTTCCTTGTCACGAAAAAAAACGTTCTCTCTTAAACTACCGGCTTTGACTTTTCGGGATGGCCTTTGGTGCCTCCATCCTAGTGAACTTGTCTTTTGGTGAACGACAAAAATCCGGGCTAAATGACCTTCTCTTCCACAATTATAACATGCTTTTGACGACATCGCGTAGCTTTGACCGATATGTCCCTCCCTCCGCATTTGAAGCATATGATAGGTGGTCGTTCTCCTTCCTTAACAACGGGTCGGTGTCGACGTCTTTCCATCATTGTTGAATCTCCTCTTCTTGAAATGTCCATTCTTATTGTTTTGACCATGATTACCACCAAGTGGTTACCATTTTTCGCATGTTGATTCCCTTTATGCTTATTGTCACCGCTTTGATGATGATCAAGTATCACCGGTAGATATCATTTTGTTACCGCTCTCTTTTGGCTACGTTAACTCGTTATCGCGCTCCACTAATCGAGCCCTATTTACAACATCTCGAATACAAACACAGTTTATGAGAAATAAGATATCGGCGTATCTCCCGCTTCAAACCTCTTAAAACATTCGAGTCATTCGCTCCTCATTATCGACCAAATGGGATGCAAACCGGATAACTCCGTAAATTTAGCCTCGATCATGACACTGGCCATATTGTTTTGTTCCAACTTGATAAACTCCACCTCCTTCATGTGACGAATACTTTCGGAAAGTACTTGTCGTTGAATGACTCTTCGAACTTCTCCCAAGACATCTTGAAAAGGCCAGTCGGGTACGCTTTTATGATTCCCACCAAAGTGATCCGCTTCTTCACGCAACATAAAGGTGGCAAAAGGAACCTTTTTCCTCCTCGGAGCATCCCAAGACATCAAATATCTTGGTGATCTCGCTTTAACCACGTCTCTGCCTTAAGTGGTTCTGGCTTTCCCAAAAACTTTGGTGGTCCCAGCTCCTTGAATTTCTTAGCGGTGACAAACCGTGGGTTACCATTGTTTCCACCTGCATTATGGACATGATCTGCCTTCACCCGTTGTTGTATGAATTGCTCCTTAAACTTCTTAGCGTGCCCGTCCAAGAGTTATCTGTATTTCTACCTGCATTTTAGACAGGAGCTGCCTTCGCTTGTTGTTGCATGAATTGCATAAAGCCTCTGACCATCCCATCATTCACCATTTCATCGGTGTTATTGTTTTCATGAGGAATATTGTCCTCTGGTTGCACATTATCCTGATTATTGATCTGTGGAGACTCAATGGTCTCATGTGATCCATTGATAATCTCAACATTCTCGGATGCCATTTTCACACACTGCCACAAAACAAGGGTTAATTAACATATCACATATTATCCATATACTTTGACCACCAATTAAATACCAAATAAACTTAGGTAGGTCATACTAGCTAAGGACTTCCCGCCTCTCCCCTCCTAGTTCTTATCTCACATCTTAGCCAGGATCATATCCTAAGCTTTGATACCAACTCATGACGCCCCAAAATTAGGTATACGCCACCCATCTTGGGTCGCCACTTACATGGTACAAAATTAAAATACAACTTAATAATACAACTATCGTGTACAATACAACAAAACATAAAATGTGAGTTTGAATACAAATATTGTATACTAGAGATTATACAAACTCAAAAGGAGTCCTTATTACAATTATTATTACACTATTTCACGTAATAGTGAGGACTACTAATGCTATCATCCGTCCATCACTCCGCTCCCCGACTAGTCCCCTCGCTATGTTCTCATTTCTCAAGAGAACAATAAAAGTAAAAGGGTGAGCTCAACTAGCCCAAGAGGGAAATATTATGACTAAGATAATGCGTAATATATTATCGTTAGCCTTCAACAGTGTTAAACTGATACAATATAACAACCATCAAGTTTAACTGCAGTGGAACAAGCAATCCATTAAAAGAGTCAAGTAGAGAATAAAATCTACTATCTTTTATGATTTAGAAGGTTTTTCATCACTTTTATCACTGGGACTCAGCTTAATAAATAATCCACATCATCGAATCACCCTCGCACTACTACTGCCAAGGATATCTTTTAGTATCACGACCATAATTATCCATGCACTACGGGCCAAGAATATTTATGTATTCATTAATGGTCATGATCATGCCAACAATCGTCCATCAATGCACTACGGGCCAATGAGGACTTTTACCACATCATTTGTAACATTACGGGCCATGATTACAATCAATAATCCTCGGTCATAATCATACCAAGTCCATCTATGCACTATAGGCCACAGATGACTTTCAATAAAATATAAACATGAGGATGATGACAATGATATAAGAATTCAATAAAACAAGTTCAAGAATTATTTTATCCAGAACTAATAATGTCCAAATTGTCAACATGATATCGCTTTGTAGAGTAAAATTCAAGAATGCTCGTAAGAATATTTCCATGAAAAAGATATTGGATGAAGCGCAAATATCAAGGATATTCCACTAATTTCATGGAGTATAGAAGTCAAAACTTTAACCAACTAAGTATAATAAGGAATGGAATAACAAAAGAAATCACTGTGCACGCGATATAATAAAAGTTATTCTAATGCAAGTTATTCTAATGAAAATAATAAATATTCCAATGTAATAATAAAGACCAGTCCAGCACAAAAACGCATGATGTGATATTCCAATGTAATAATAAAGATTTTAATCAGTCCAACAGTAAAACGCATACATGCATGTGATATTCCAATGTAATAATAAAGACAAAAAAAAGAACGCATGCATGGATATTCCAATAGTAATAATAAAGACTTTTAACCAGTCCCCAGAGAACGCATGCATGTGATGTTCCAAATGTAATGATAAAGAATGGAACAATGTAAGAATTTCACCAAGTATAGGGTAGCTCGCAGATACAAAAGTTATTCCAAATGTAATAATAAGAATGGAATAATATAAGTTCTCTTCATAGATAAGAAAGAAATAATACTCCCTACCTTGGAAAACTAGATAATGGAATAATGAGTAAGGTAGATTTCTTTTCTTCTTCTCTCTATAATTTCTCTCTATAATAATCGCTTATAAAGCTTTTGTGAATTGGTGAGAAATGAAGGAAGAATGAGCTTCTATTTATAGGAAAATATAGTTTCGATAATTACACGTTTTGGGGCTCGAAAATTACAAAGACAATACCTCCAACTTTTCTTTCATTTTAATTTAGTCCCGCAAGTATTATCAATCTTGCACCAACTCCCTAATAGTAAATAATGTGAATCAATAGTTCAATCATGTGAATCAATAGTATAATCATGTGAAAAAATATGAATACAAGATAGTACCACCATCTATACCTCAATTTTTAACTTAGTCATGCAAGTATTATCAATCTTGCACCAACTCCCTAATAGTAAATAATGTGATTCAATAGTACACATATGTGAACAAATAGTTATATAAGCATGTGAATTAGTAGCAATTAATTGCTCATTTATCCGATAAATTACCCGATTTATCAATATAACCCTAGACATCAATTATCATCGGAATAAATGTCGATTTTCACTAACATAAACAATTCCAACATAATGAAACTATTTTTATCAAAATATAAATTTTGAAATTTGAAGTTTGACTTTTTTCCCAAAAAGTCAACTGTTGACTTTTTGACCAAATAGTGAATCCTAGAAAATTTTGTGTTTATAGACTATTTTTACTAATTTCACGTTCCGGACTCAAATATCACGTTCAAGGCTCCAAATTCAACTCCATACAACATTCATCATTAATATTATAACTCACAATATTTATCAACCAGTCGCTCCTGTGAAAAGAGGGCTTTCCAATAAGGATTTCTCCCTATCGGGCGCTTAATTAGGTGACCAAACCTCTCCTCGATGTAACTTCTAGACATTGTAAATATTGAAATTTATAATATGAATAACTTTGTGTCATCTCAAGTATTGATTTAATAAAAAACATTTTATGCAGATGATACTTGTGACAATAATTGAATCAATAATATGATAGATATGATGCAAAGAATTATCGTAGCAATAATTGAGTATAACCGAGTGACTTCTCACGTAAGCATCAATAATCAATATCGTGTGCTACTATGCAACCACGACAGACATCGTACTTTTTACACCGGTGTTTCAACAGATTAACTGTAAAACTTCCGCCGTTATTTTCATAAAGTATTTTTGTTGTTTTCTCAATCCGACAATAATTCATTGTGGGGTCCACCAATGATTGTGCCATTATATTTAATATTCCCTCGTTAAAATGAATATTCCCCACCAATCGAATATTATATAACAACTTCATGATTACTTTTGCAAAATTTATAAATATTACCCACAACTATAACATTATATCAAATCCACACCATAATATTTAAAAATATATTTCAAGAAAATTTAATCTTTATTCAAAAAAAAATGATCAGAGGGTTACATCGTAGTAGGGCGTTTGTTTCCCTATTTCTGTATTGGTTGATGTACGAGAGATGATGTATTAGATGTTGATATACTTAGGAATGTATGCACAATTTTTTCATTCCCTATATCATATTGCCATCTATTATCTGCTATGCATGTATCATGTTATACATATGTATGTATGTCCAGAGATATTCAGCATTGACTATTGGATGGTCTTATGAAACGGCCCACACAAATGTCTTCCTCGATAGTTAGCCATATAGATCACACCCCACCATCATTGGTGGCATCGGGTATGCGATCGTAGTATGATAGCATGTCACCATCAGACAGGGTGACCGTAGATCATTTACTGCAGCATACCATGACCTTATTGATGTTTCAGGTTCCCACTTGGTTTGTGGATGGGATGCTAAAGCATTGGGTATCGAATAGGCAGGTTTTCTGATTCGGGACCTATGAGTTGACTCCTACTCTGGAGGAGTATGCACGATTGATGATGTAGTCATTAGACAGACCTTGCATGCATATGGCTTTAGGAGACATGAGTCGACGGTTCATGATTCTCACTGACATCTGGCCACGTGATATCCCAGCGTTTTCTATATGACATATTTGGCTCTGAGGATAGCTATTCACGATATTCCGGGGATTTCACCGCACCGGAGGATCATTGGTGTTTAGCCAGGGTTGATGTACTATTGTTATGCGTACTGTCATATGTCTATATGTCACGGTACATGGATGAGATAGACATCGGAGTCATCATGACGGTGAGAGCTGTCAGGGAGGGTGGTACCATTATACCTATGATTAGAGAGAGACCTCATGCACAAGATCCTATTCACGCACTTATCCATTTGGAGTGTTCACGGGTAGCTTGATGCCATGCTATATGTGTGGTTTATGTCCCACTTGAGACCGATTGGCACTCTTAGATGGCATGGGTATTGGTTCACCCATGATATAGCCATGTCATACTCCTTTCAGTCATCGGAGTGTATAGATGCTATGTCTTGGTCCACATTTTTGGCAGATATCAGAGATCCATTTGTCATATTTTCATGTTCGGGGCTTAGCTCCCCATAAAGCTTTATTACTCATGCTCCGGGCATGGAGTACCTCCCTCTGGCTGGTTTGAGAGGCATGACTACTTATCACCCGCTGGCCGTGATGTCGCAGTTTGACCAGTTTTAGGACTTTCATCCTTTTGAGGGGGTGATAGGTCAGCGTTCAGCTTCTCGCTTTGTTTCAGTAGAGGACCGATCCAGTGTGTACGCTTGTTGGGATCAGCGTGAGATAACTAATTTTTCCATTAGTCATCCAGGTTGTTCGGCAGAGTATTCCGCATGGATGGAGATGAGATTTTATCTGCCGCAGCAAAGATCCACGATCTTCGGATAGTGAGTCAGATGATGTAGAGCCCATGGAGGACATCGATTCCCACATCGAGGAGAAGCCCGTTGCTGGGTTGCCAACATTTCCTCTAGATTCTCCCAAGATCAAGATCTTGTTGCAGGATTCAAAGATTCGACACGATTGCCTTGAGCAGAGTCTTCATCTGATGACCTTCGAGAGAGATTATGCTCGATCTTTGATGCTGACTGCCCTTGATGGGAGAGACGCAACTCTATTAGAGAGAGACGAGGTATTAGCTCGCAGAGATGTCACTGTTGTTGAGCGGGATGAGGCTAGATTAGTCAGATATGCAGTGATAGTTTAGCAGGATAGCGCCATATCTGCCCGGGATGTAGCCGTCACAGATAGTACTGCAGTGAGGTCCCTTACCACTGGCATGATCGCAGAGTTGAGCGCTTACATTGATGAGCATATGGTCACCATACAGATGGCAGCAGATCTGTTGGGTCGTGTGGATATTCTTGTACAGGAGACCACAGCTTCGCCTCCTTCTTCTGAGAGGGATGCCGTGTTGGGCTTGTTAGCTCGCATATACCCTGACTTGTAGATGGATTTGTATTTTCCTGCACAGACTAGCTTAGCCATTTTGTCATGTATAGTTTACATTGTATATATCAAACAACATTTATATATATGATAGGGAAATATATTTTTGGATCACTTCCTGTTTAGATATGCTTTGCTACTTGCTTGATATTTTGCCTGCTGCTTCAAGGCTTGCGATCTTGATGTATTCTAAATTCTTCATGTGTGGATGGACATTGAGTTATCTCTGGACAGTTCAGAATGGATCATCGATCTGTATGTATCCCTACCATCTTTGGTGTCTTGGGACTGGTTTCTACATGGAAATATGGAGAGGAGTGTGGCTTTCCTCTCCGAGATTGACCGCACCACAGATGGTCGCCAGTACTTCTATTTAGGAGAAGCCTAGTTAATTCCATCTCTTATGGATTTGTGTTGCTCTTCAAGGTATGACCGCAGCTTAGATGGTCTGCGAATCTCCTATTTGGGAGGAGTTCAGGTAATTCCATCCCTTTGGTCTGAAGCCAATGAAATGTAGTGAATTGATGTTTGATCCCAGTACCAACTGATAAGGGTTTGTGTTTTGGTAGGGGGGGTGAGAGACCAACTCTATGAAGAGGAGATCAAATCCGTGTAGATTCAAACATGGTGTAAGAGGTTCAACGTCAGATAGGCAGAAATGGTGTAGGAATATTTTTGTTGTTTTTGTTTAATTACTAAGGGCCATATGAAATGGTTGCCCACGCACTCTATGAAGAGAGATCGTGTCGATATAGTTCGCCTTCGGAAAGTGGAAAATGTGATCCCATGCAGAGGTCGAAAAGCGGGGAGGAGAAAGTTTAATCAGTTCGTAGGTATGAGAAGTTTGATCCCGTATGGGGTGCCAAACCGCAAAAGAGGTTCAATCCGTAGTGGGATGACCTAAGTCGTAGGAACGCATGAAAGGAGGCGGCTTGAAAAGTATGTTTCTCGAGGGCAAAGTATGGAAGAGGATGTTGTAAAGGGTTAAAGAATCGGAATTTTTGTGATCGATGGTCCAACACTGTGGATGTTTTTTGTTTATAGTACCGCTTCCACTGCGTCTAAATTGATGAGTTGTGGAAATTCATGCCGTCCATTTCTTGCAATCTGAAAGCGCCTCCTATCAAAATTTTCTTGACAATAAATGGGCCTTCCCAGTTAGGAGTGAATTTTCCCTTAGATTGATCTTGGTTGGCAATGATCTTCTTCAAAACCAAGTCATGTTATTTAAACTGCCTTAGCCGAATTTTTTTGTTGTAGGATCTGGCGATCCTTTGTTGATATAACTAACCATGTAAGATAGCCACGGTTCCCCGATATCAACACTAAGAGATTCCATTTCAACTTCTATGAGAGCACGCTTCCATCCCATTTGGTTAATGCGTAGGGGTTTCCCCAGTGGAAGTCATTGAGTTCTCAGAGGCTATGCAGAGTAAAGCTAATAGGCAAAGCTAATCTTTGTGGTTGGCGGACATCTTTGCATAATCTTCTTAATGTTTTTTAGCCGCCTCAATAGCACCATTAATCTTCGAACGAAGTTAAGATGTTTGATGTGATCCATCATTTTGTTATTGAGGTTCTTAGCATTATCCGACACAATCACCTCTCAAGTTGTCCATATCGACAAATGACATTGTTTCTGATGAAAGTAATGATGACTTCTTTATTAACCCTAGGGATGGAGGCTGCCTCCACCCACTTGGTGAAGTAGTCTATCATGGTGAAGATAAATCGATGTCCATTACTGGCTTTAGGCTTAATGGGCCCGATAACGTCCATTCCCCATATTGAGAAAGGCCAAGGTGAACTCATATTATGGAGTTCTTGTGGAGGGGCGTGTATAGCCTTCCCATGAATCTGGCGCTGATAGCATCTCTCGACGTGATCACTTTCGAGATAGCCAATAATGTCCCGGCCCCGAGGACTTTCTTAACAAGGAGGGGGCCACAGACTCCACCATGGATTTCATCCATAATCTTTTGGGCTTGATCTTTGTCTAAACATCCGAGGAGACCTAGTCCTCAGATTCTCTTTTGTAGAGCGATCTCCACTGTAGAATTTCATAAGAAGTCGATGGATCCGTCTTTTTCTCTAAGCCGCTCACGCATGTGTAGATCCATCTCGTAGATATTCCTTGATGTACGATACCAAGGATGTTGGATGGGAGGTAGCTCATCCGATACTTCTCCAACGTAATTCCCATAGGCTGGGGACTTGTGCAGGGAATTGTGGTGCTTGGCAAATGTTCCTTATCTGATATACGAATCAAGGAGGCCAAAGTTGCTAATGCGTCCGAAAAGTCATTCCTATTACGAGGAATGTGTAGAAAGGAATGTCCGAAAACTCCACAACCATCTGTAAAACTTGTCGATGGTAGGGCAATAAATGTAGTTCCTTGGTTTGATAGATTCTGGTGGATTGTCTGATTACCAACTCTGAATCTCCAAATACAGTTAACCGCCTAATGCCCATTGAACGGGCAAGTTTTAGCCCCATGAGATAACCTTCATACTCAATTGTGTTGTTGGTGCTGACAAACTATAATTTGGCGTGACGGATACCGTTTCTGCATCGAGATACTAGAACGACTCACCTCGAGTAACCTTCAGATTAAAGCTCCATCAAAATAAAACTTCCACGATCATTGGCGATCGCATCGATGGTGTCATTGAATCGTCATTACTCCTTCATCGGGAAATATGTTTCAAGGGTTTGAAATCCTGTAGAAGGGCTACCATTGATCCATAATTTCTTGACCTTTGATGGACTTTTGAGTCACATATACAATGTCAAATTGTTGTAGGATCAACTGCCATCTGGACAAGCGGCAATTTAACATGGGTTTATTGAACAAATATTTGAGAGGATCCACGCGGGATAAGAGATGGGTTGTGTGACCATGGAGGTAATGTTGTAACTTCATGGAAGCCCATGCTAAAGCAATGTGACGCCCCCAAATTTGGGTTACCTGACCCCCGAGTTTGGTGTTCATGATCCACAATATAATACCATTTAACTACCCATACATATATAAATAAGAATACATAAGTCATTAACATATGTTATTAATACATAAGTCCCAGGTCTACTAACCTTAATATTACGTAAATACCCCTTAGATATACAAAAAGGGTTTACAATACAATACAAATAATAATAATATTGTTTATTATACTACTCAAAGATTCTTTTCGCTTTGTTCTTCTTCGATCCGACTACTCTTCTATTCTAATCAAATGTTTTATATATAGCAAGGGTGAGCAACAAGTTTACCCCTGCAAGTTAAGACATACAATAAATGTATACTGAATCAATAAGAATGTATCATCTATTTTGATAATGAAACCAAAGTTAGGTGAACTTTGAAATAGCGGATTGAACAAATCGTTAATCAATAACAAGTCTTCTCGTATTCTATGGAACGCAATAATCGATAATGAAAGAGTACAACGCTTTCAAAGTTCTACGATATATTATATGAATAATCAAGAATCAATTCTACTTAATAACAAAGTGGAATGTTTTCCAGATTTATGCCGAGTGATCCATCGATCTAGAACTTCTACTTTATCAAAGTATCTATCAAAGATTTACTTTTGATACATACTGCAGTGTATCGAGATAACCATAAAGATTAAATCATACACCTCTCGCAAGTACTTAGAGCCTACCAACTCCTTGTACCCTATATTATGCATAATACTTTAGTCATCATGCACAAGAATGGCTCTAATATAACGACTTAAAAATGTTTCCTTTATATAAAAGGTTGTTCTTCTCAGTCTCAGAATCAAGATTTGATTTAATAACGAAATTTAATAATTTCAATTTCTATTTACTTATCGATCTAGCCGAAACAATTTGGCATCGATCTATCAATAACAATTGAATTCTCTTCTCGAATCTATCAAGCTCTAACAAATGTTCGTCCAGTTAGAATAATTAGAAGACA
Organism: Panax quinquefolius; assembly: GCA_020205615.1. Lineage (NCBI taxonomy): Eukaryota > Viridiplantae > Streptophyta > Magnoliopsida > Apiales > Araliaceae > Panax > Panax quinquefolius. Next base: position 99,374,382 of record CM035167.1, on the reverse strand, counting down.
TTTCTCAACATAATTTGACAATAAATAAGAATTATCTGTACTGTCAATTCTATCTTCTACGAATATGAATATCCAACAACAGTTATTCTACAAATGTATATTCTCCGAATTAGTAATTCAATTTGAATTATTAATCATGTACTAACTGCGAATAATCAACAATAAATTCCCTGGACATGGTATTATTAGCAATAATTAACTATTATAATAATTGAATGAATATAACTCAAGGTTGAGTTAGGAAACTTGTCTTCTCCGCTGATTATAGCTACACAATAAACTTATCTGCATTTGAAAGACCTATAACCAATAATATCGATCTCACAATTAGCACAATATTTCATAACATGCAACACTGTAATTCACAGTCAATCTGTCATAGGCACATTACCACATAGCCACATTAGTGTTTATAACCTATATAAACACTTATTAAGTCTAACTAGTTCGGTCTGGTTGGACTTCGGTCCATTCTCGATGTTCTGGTCGCCCTATCCGACAATTAACATATTGATTGTCAATTAAACTTGATCTCTAAGCTTCAATATTATTTTAGATAAGTCAAATATCGTTTATAATATTTTTCTAAGCTTTTAATAATTTATAAACAATTATTATAATTTATAATAATTTTTCAAACACTTAAATCATTATTAAATGATTTAATTATCAAATAATCTTATCATTATTAATATTTAATAATATTAAAATATTAATAACATACTTATTATAATATTAAAGTTATTATTAATAACTTAAAATATTTTAAATCATTTATATTCTACTTAAATGATTTTTAAAGTAATTAAAATCATTTTTAAACCATCACCATTAATATTTAAATATTAATGAAATTATTATCAAAATATTAAAAGTCATTAATTATAACTTAAAATATTTTTAAATCATTTTTCTTATTTTAAATGATTTTTAAATCAATAAAATCATTTTAATTCATTTATTTAATATAATAATTAAATAAATCTAATATCATTAATATTCATTTATTAATGAGAATTCTCCAAAAATATTGAAAATTATATTTTATAATTCAAAATATTTTCTAACTCTTTATTCTTATTTAAAATGATTTTAAATCAATAAAATTATTTTTATCTTATTTATTTAATTTAATAATTAAATAAATCTAATATCATTAATATTAATTTATTAATAAAATTCTCTAAAAATATTAAAAGTCACATTTTATAACTCAAAATATTTTGAAATACATTATTCTTATTTAAAATGATTTTTATTAATATTAAATTATTTTTCTCTAATTTATTTAATACAATAATTAAATAAATTAAATACTTTTTAATATTTAAATAATTATAAATATTAAAGAAAAATATTCAAATAATTCGAAATTATTTTCATAATTTAAAATAATTTTTAAAGCCATTTTTAGTAATTTTTATAATTTATTTCTATTTTTAAATAATTTTGAAATATTCAAAAATTAGAAAATAAATAAATCTTCGCTAATGGCCTATAGCGACACTTAGCGTCGCTGTTGGTGTTTTTGAGCCTCAAGAACACTGACTTCAAGAACACCGACACGGCGAAGATAAAGGTCATCGCTTTTCACCGGCTTTAAATCTCAATAACAATTGTTTCTGGGCTTACTTGAGCATCGATCATGTAGTATACATGTAGTACTACAATAATCAAACATTACCTAGATCATACAACAAACATTCTGCAAGATCTAGAGCTTCAAACTAGCTGTCAGACATCATCTGGGTTACCTAGAAATCCAGACAGTCTCGAGGTGCTACTTTCTAGCTCAATAATCTTAGTGTTTTGAATTAATTATATGTTATTATGGGTCAAATATAAAGTCCATATGTCAAGGAACATTTCTATAACAACAAATCTGCTTATTATTATCAATAGGATCAACATCAATCATACTTGGCCAAACTCTTGTCGTAAAACTATGTTCTTCCTCGGTTTCGGGTTTTCCGTAAACGACAACCATCGATCGATGACAGCCTAGTTTGACCATTATTTATGTTCGATCTGGTGATGTTTTAAAGGATCTTAAGGAATGGAACTACACTCAAGACAATAAGCTACGAGTATATTATAACAACAACATCATAACACTAAAAACCCGATGCACCTGCACGCTACAAAACATTGTCGAGAAAAATAAACTAAAAGGGCATTTTGGTCATTTGTAAATTAATTTTAATGGCATACTTGGAATTGTACAAAAGGATTTTAGGTTTTAACCCAAGGTTCTAACCCTTAGGTTTTAAAATACTAACTTTCTTTAGGATTTTCTAAATTAGGTTTTAATTTAGAAAATTAAAATTTTGAAACTAAAATTAGGTTTTCCTAATTAAATTAGGTTTTCTTAATCATATCAACGTTTAATAAATATATTAGGCCTTCCAATTAAGATTAGGGTTGCCTAATTAGGGTTTAGAAATCCCGAATATAAAATTAGTGTTTTAATTAGAAAAATTAAAATTTCTAACTTATAATTAGGGTTTGTAAAATAGAAATTATGATAACTAAAATATAATTAGGGTTTTCTAATCATATTACAGTTTAATAAATACCTTAGGCTTGTCAATTAGGATTATGATTTCCTAATTTAGGGTTTAGGATTCCCAAATTTAAAATTAGGGTTTCTCGGCTTTCAATTAGGATTTCTAACCGTTCCGTTAGGGTTTCTAATCTGGATATTAGGTTTTTAATCTCTTATTAGGGTTTATTAATTTTAAACCTTATCCGATCAATGATTTATCAAAAATTCCATACCGTTCAAACACATACATATTAATATAATTATTTTAATTATATTTTCTATCGAATCCCTATCCGTAACTAGGGTTAGGGTTTCTCATCTTTTTAAGCACAACTCTACTCTAATTTTATTAGTCAATACACAAATTGACCTTCTCGAGACTCGTATCACAGAAACTTGTCACAAAATTAATAATCAATATTAATATTAATTAATAACTTAAAACAACAAAAATAACAAACGAACAAGAATCTGTGGCGCCTGACATTAGCTTGTCAGACCACAATTTCTGTTCTTGGGCAGTTTTGAAAATCAACACTTTTAAAGCCGTTTGATGTTATGGATCTATGGTATATCACCATAGATCATCATAAAACATCATATAACTTATTAAATAAAATCACAAACTCTAACTTAGCATACATGATCAAAATATAAGTCAAGGATTTATACATCTCTTATCAAATCTTGATCTATGATCTCCTATCATTTTTGTAGTTAATGGCGATTATAGCATGAATTGCTTATCATGGGATGGGAGAGAGAGAAAGTTGGTGAAAAAGAAAATTGAGCAAAGTAAATGAATTTTCTCTCTAAATCTCTTAAATAATCAAATCGATTATTATAGGTCCCTATGATCTCAACATATGCTTAATGTAGTTCTAGTAATGCATTATATGTAAATTAATTGCTTATCAAATTAGGTCAGAGGTAAGGGGGGTTAGAGAGAGAGAGAGAGAGAAAAGAAAATTGAGCAAAGTAAATGAATTTTCTCTCTAAATCTCTTAAATAATGTGATATGTTGTTTTGAAATCAGATTAATTAGTGTTAGATTTAATTAGTCTATTGGAAGGTTGTAAAATAGATATATGATAACTAAAAGTCAACATAGTTGTTCAACAACTAAAGGGCTAGCAATAATGCAAGTTATCAAATTAAAATAAACTAAAAGGGCATTTTGGTCATTTGTAAATTAATTTTAATGGCATACTTGGAATTGTACAAATCCTTAGGTTTTAACCCTAAGGTTCTAACACTTAGGTTTTAAAATACTAACTTTCTAGGATTTTCTAAATTAGGTTTTAATTTAGAAAATTAAAATTTTGAAACTAAAATTAGGTTTTCCTAATTAAATTAGGTTTTCTTAATCATATCAACGTTTAATAAATATATTAGGCCTTCCAATTAAGATTAGGGTTGCCTAATTAGGGTTTAGAAATCCCGAATATAAAATTAGTGTTTTAATTAGAAAAATTAAAATTTCTAACTTATAATTAGGGTTTGTAAAATAGAAATTATGATAACTAAAATATAATTAGGGTTTTCTAATCATATTAAAGTTTAATAAATACCTTAGGCTTGTCAATTAGGATTATGATTTCCTAATTTAGGGTTTAGGATTCCCAAATTTAAAATTAGGGTTTCTCGGCTTTCAATTAGGATTTCTAACGGTACGTTAGGGTTTCTAATCCTGATATTAGGGTTTTTAATCTCTTATTAGGGTTTATTAATTTTAAACCTTATCCGATCAATGATTTATCAAAAATTCCATACCGTTCAAACACATACATATTAATATAATTATTTTAATTATATTTTCTATCGAATCCCTATCCGTAACTAGGGTTAGGGTTTCTCATCTTTTTAAGCACAACTCTACTCTAATTTTATTAGTCAATACACAAATTGACCTTCTCGAGACTCGTATCACAGAAACTTGTCACAAAATTAATAATCAATATTAATTTTAATTAATAACTTAAAACAACAAAAATAACAAACGAACAAGAATCCTGGCGCCGACATCAGCTGCTAGTCAGAACAAATTTTCTTTCTTGGGCAGTTTTGAAAATCAACACTTTTAAAGCCGTTTGATGTTATGGATCTATGGTATATCACCATAGATCATCATAAAACATCATATAACACTTATAAAAACACAAAATCACAAACTCTAACTTAGCATACATGATCAAAATATAAGTCAAGGATTTATACATCTCTTATCAAATCTTGATCTATGATCTCCCTATCTGTTTTTGTAGTTCTAGTAACTGATTATATGACTGAATTGCTTATCAAATTCGTAGGTTTGGGAGAGAGAGAGAGAGTTGGTTAGAGCAAAAGAAAAATTGAGCAAAGTAAATGAATTTTCTCTCTCTAAATCTCTTAAATAATGTGATATGTTGCTTTGAATCTGATTAGTTCGGCTGGAAGGCTGAGATATTGTCTCACAAAGTCAACATAGTTGTTCAACAACTAAAGGGGCTAGCAATAATGCAAGTTATCAAATTAAAATAAACTAAAAGGGCATTTTGGTCATTTGTAAATTAATTTTAATGGCATACTTGGAATTGTACAAATCCTTAGGTTTTAACCCTAAGGTTCTAACCCTTAGGTTTTAAAATACTAACTTTCTAGGATTTTCTAAATTAGGTTTTAATTTAGAAAATTAAAATTTTGAAACTAAAATTAGGTTTTCCTAATTAAATTAGGTTTTCTTAATCATATCAACGTTTAATAAATATATTAGGCCTTCCAATTAAGATTAGGGTTGCCTAATTAGGGTTTAGAAATCCCGAATATAAAATTAGTGTTTTAATTAGAAAAATTAAAATTTCTAACTTATAATTAGGGTTTGTAAAATAGAAATTATGATAACTAAAATATAATTAGGGTTTTCTAATCATATTACAGTTTAATAAATACCTTAGGCTTGTCAATTAGGATTATGATTTCCTAATTTAGGGTTTAGGATTCCCAAATTTAAAATTAGGGTTTACGTTAGGGTTTCTAATCCTGATATTAGGGTTTTTAATCTCTTATTAGGGTTTATTAATTTTAAACCTTATCCGATCAATGATTTATCAAAAATTCCATACCGTTCAAACACATACATATTAATATAATTATTTTAATTATATTTTCTATCGAATCCCTATCCGTAACTAGGGTTAGGGTTTCTCATCTTTTTAAGCACAACTCTACTCTAATTTTATTAGTCAATACACAAATTGACCTTCTCGAGACTCTCAGATCATCACGAAACTTGTCACAAAATTAATAATCAATATTAATATTAATTAATAACTTAAAACAACAAAATAACAAAACTAACAAGAATGTGGGTATACCGACATTAGCTTGTCAGACCACAATTTCTGTTCTTGGGCAGTTTTGAAAATCAACACTTTTAAAGCTGTTTGATGTTATGGATCTATGGTATATCACCATAGATCATCATAAAACATCATATAACACTTATAAAAACACAAAATCAATCACAAACTCTAACTCTAACTTAACATACATGATCAAAATATAAGTCAAGGATTTATACATCTCTTATCAAATCTTGATCTATGATCTCCCTATCTGTTTTTGTAGTTCTAGTAACTGATTATATGACTGAATTGCTTATCAAATTCGTAGGTTTGGGAGAGAGAGAGAGAGTTGGTTAGAGCAAAAGAAAAATTGAGCAAAGTAAATGAATTTTCTCTCTAAATCTCTTAAATAATGTGATATGTTGCTTGAATCGATTAGTTCTATTTGGAAGGTCGAGATATTGTCTCACAAAGTCAACATAGTTGTTCAACAACTAAAGGGGCTAGCAATAATGCAAGTTATCAAATTAAAATAAACTAAAAGGGCATTTTGGTCATTTGTAAATTAATTTTAATGGCATACTTGGAATTGTACAAACCCTTAGGTTTTAACCCTAAGGTTCTAACCCTTAGGTTTTAAAATACTAACTTTCTAGGATTTTCTAAATTAGGTTTTAATTTAGAAAATTAAAATTTTGAAACTAAAATTAGGTTTTCCTAATTAAATTAGGTTTTCTTAATCATATCAACGTTTAATAAATATATTAGGCCTTCCAATTAAGATTAGGGTTGCCTAATTAGGGTTTAGAAATCCCGAATATAAAATTAGGGCTTTAATTAGAAAAATTAAAATTTCTAACTTATAATTAGGGTTTGTAAAATAGAAATTAAGATAACTAAAATATAATTAGGGTTTTCTAATCATATTAAAGTTTAATAAATACCTTAGGCTTGTCAATTAGGATTATGATTTCCTAATTTAGGGTTTAGGATTCCCGAATTTAAAATTAGGGTTTCTCGGCTTTCAATTAGGATTTCTAATTCTTGATGCGTTAGGTTTCTAATCCTGATATTAGGGTTTTTAATCTCTTATTAGGGTTTATTAATTTTAAACCTTATCCGATCAATGATTTATCAAAAATTCCATACCGTTCAAACACATACATATTAATATAATTATTTTAATTATATTTTCTATCGAATCCCTATCCGTAACTAGGGTTAGGGTTTCTCATCTTTTTAAGCACAACTCTACTCTAATTTTATTAGTCAATACACAAATTGACCTTCTCGAGACTCGTATCACAGAAACTTGTCACAAAATTAATAATCAATATAATAACCCTCTTGCCCGCAATTATAGGAAACTCGCTTCTTCTTCAGGCAAACTCTAGCATGGTTCTTCCCAACAATTCGAACATGGCTCCCTTCCTTTCCTATTGTCTTCTGTCTTATTACCCGATTGGGTATTCTCACTCCATTTCCTCTTATTCGGATTACTACCACCACTGCTTCCACCATCATTTGTCTTCTTCTTCTTCTCTTGTTGAAATCGAGACGCAGCTTCACTCCCTCCTTCAGCAATTAACACCTTCTCCATCAAAGCCGCGAACGTATTGATCTGCAATACCGCTACCTTATTGAATATCCCCAGCTTTAGTCCGTTCATAAATCTTCTCGCTTTTCTCGCCTCTGTATCCACCTGATGAGGTGCAAATCTAGCTAACTCGTTGAATTTGGCATCATATTCAGATACCGACATGTTCTCTTGCTTAAGTTCTAAGAATTTAACTTCCATCCTGGATTGCATACTTGGTGAGAAGTAGTTCTCAAAGAACAACTCCTTGAATCTTGTCCACAACACCACCGCTGTACCAGCTCTGGCCTGGTTATTCTCCCACCAGTAATTAGCTTCTCCCTTCATCAGATAAGTTGCAAAAGCCGTCTTTTGCTCTTCCGCCACTCGCGCAATGACAAATGCTTTCTCCATCTCCTTCACCCAAGTTTGGGCTTCAATCGGATCTGTTGTCCCTTTGAATTCAGGTGGTCCTACCGCTTTAAAGTCTTTAAAGTTAGCCAATCTGTCGGCTGGCTTATTCTTCACTCTTCCTTTTTCAGATGGAGCTCTATTCTTCATAGCTTGGGCTAACATATCCGCAAAGTTTTGCATCGAGTCAGCTTGACCTCCTTCATTATTCACCGATTGCTCTTCTCTTTGATTTCGATTCTGTTGTCTAGGCGGCATGATCTGATTTAAATAAAAATCTTATATTAATTCTCTTGCTCTATACAAATTCTTAACACAATAAGAATTCAATACACAATTCTCATATAATTGCATATTTATTCAAATAGCACATAGTACATATAGTACTTAACACATTTACTATCCCTTTTTAAATCATATCAGGATTAACAATACACCTTTACGCAAAAAGTTGTAATTCTCTATTCACACATAGTTATTGCCAGTTCGTCAAACTTACCACACTTATGAGTTCAGGAACTTGCCATAATTATATGAGTGTATGAACTTATCCTAGTCAGACCTTTGGCGTCCATTCATTTGAGGGTTCGAACATTTCATATAATCATGAGTCATTAACTTACCATAAGTATGAGTTTTAAGAACACATAAATTAATCTTAATCTTATATTTATATAGAAAATAAAGATTTCATTCATAAAACATATATATATTTACATATGCTTAAACATCGTTCTCGATATTACAGCACTTAATATCAAAGGCTTCTATCCAAAAGATACTAACGCTCAAACTTAAGCTATCTACCGTCCACTCCCTTCACCAGCCTTCTTCTTGTTGGGACACTTGTTGAACCCGTGACCCGTTTGCCCACATGAAAAACACTTCCTCAAATTCGGCTTAGGACAATGTAGAGAAATATGTCCTTCCTGCTTACATTTGAAGCACACGTTCTTCCACATCATGCACTCTCCCGCGTGAGTCTTCCCACACTTACTACATGCTTGCTTCTTCTTCGGGTTTGAATTTTCCGAATTTGGGCTGTCGTTGTCCCTCTTTCACTTATTCTTGTCTCTCTGCTGCTTGATTGTCCCTTCAGACGATCCACCACCTTCAGTCTTCATCCTTTCCACCTGCGCCTTGAGCTCGTTCTGTTCTTCAGTCATTTCGTGTAATGCTCGCTCTGTCTTCCACAACTCATCTAGAAGAAACACTTTACTTCGGAGTTCCTGGACTTCTGCAGATAGCTGATCTTATTCTCCAACTTTGATCTTATTCTTTAACTCCACCCTAGCTTGCTCAGACTCTGCCTCCTCATCTCTACTCAGATACATCTTGGGATAATCGTTATGATCGCTTCCCAGATTGACCATAGGTTCATCTTCTCCCACCTTCTCTCATTCGATTTGCTGCCTTAAGCAGCACCTCGGCTCTCTAGCATTGGTGCAACAAATTGCTAAGCATCTTTGCACTCGTTTCATCTTCTCCAAATATCCTGCAATCAGTTTAAACAACCTGATTAGTACTTTACCAGTACAACATTCTCATACTATGTGTCCACATATCTCATTATTGATGCACTTCGGCAACCCCTCACTTAGTACTCTAAATGAGTATTCCCTATTTCAATTATGGTTATAATCCTAGGGTTTTCCCCCACCCCACTTAAGGTTTATAACCTACAGTTCTTCTACCAACTTGTGACACCTTGGTCATTACAGCTTTGATACTAACCCGTGACGCCCCCAAATCCGGGTTACCTGACCCCCGAGTTTGGTGTTCACGATCCACAATATAATACCATTTAACTACCCATTCATATTTAAATAGGAATACATAAGTCATTAACATATGTTGTTAATACATAAGTCCCAGGTCCACTAACCTTAACATTACAGAAATACCCCTTAGATATATAAAAAGGGTTTACAATACAATACAACATAATAATAATATTGTTCAATATACTGCTCCGGCATATTGCCTTTGCCTTTGTTCTTCTTCGATCCACTGGCCTTTTCGATTCTAACTGAAATGTTTTATATATAGCAAGGGTGAGCAAAAAGTTTACCCCGCAAGTTAAGACATACAATAAATGTATACGAATCAATAAGAACAGACTATCTATTTTGATAGAATGAAACCAAAGTTCGGTGAACTTTGAAATAGCTGAAAAAATCGTTCATCAATAACAAGTCTTCTCGTATTCTAGGCAACACAATAATCTGATAATGAAAGAGTACAACGCTTTCAAAGTTCTACGATATTCTATTGAATAATCAAGAATCAATTCTACGCAATAACAAAGTGGAATGTTTTCTAGATTTATGCTGAGTGATCCATTGGATCTAGAACTTCTACTTTCTCGGGTATCTATCAACGATTTACTTTGATACATACGCAGGTGTATCAGATAACCATAAAGATTAAATCATACACCTCTGCAAGTACTTAGAGCCGGCCAACTCCTTGTACCCTATATTATGCATAATACTTAGGTCGCGCGCAATGGTCGAATATACGACTTAAAAATGTTCCCTTTATATTCTTCTTAGTCTCAGAATCAAGATTTGATTGAATAACGAAATTTAATGATTTCAATTTCTATTTACTTATCGATCTAGCCGAAACAATTTGGCATCGATCTATCAATAACAATTGAATTCTCTTCTCGAATCTATCAAGCTCTAACAAATGTTCATCTAGCCAGAATAATTGGCTAAGACATTTCTCAACATAATTTGATAATAAACAGGAATTATCTGTACTGTCAATTCCATCTTCTACGAATATGAATATCCAACAACAGTTATTCTACAAATGTATATTCTCCGATTTAGTAATTCAATTTAAATTATTAATCATGCACTACCTGCGAATAATCAACATTAAATTCCCTAGACATGGTATAATTAGCAATAATTAACCATTATAATAATTGAATGAATACAACTCAAGGTTGAGTTAGGAAACTTGCCTTCTCCGCTGATTATAGCTACACAATAAACTTATCTGCGTTTGAAAGATCTATAACCAATAATATCGGTCTCACAATTAACACAATATTTCATAACACGCAACAATGTAATTCACAGTCAATCTGTTCTAGGCACATTACCACATAGCCACATTAGTGTTTATAACCTATATAAACACTTATTAAGTCTAACTAGTTCGGTCTGGTTGGACTTTGGTCCATTCTCGGTGTTCTGGTCACCCTATCTGACAATTAACATATTGATTGTCAATTAAACTTGGTCTCTAAGCTTCAATATTATTTTAGATAAGTCAAATATCGTTTATAATATTTTTTGGAAGCTTTTAATAATTTATAAACAATTATTATAATTTATAATAATTTTTCAAACACTTAATCATTTTTAAATGATTTAATTATCAAATAATCATATCATTATTAATATTTAATAATATAAAATATTAATAACATACTTATCAAAATATTAAAGTTATTATTAATAACTTAAAATATTTTTAAATCATTAATATTCTACTTAAATGATTTTTTAAAGTAATTAAAATCATTTTTAAACCATCACCATTAATATTTAAATATTAATGAAATTATTATCAAAATATTAAAAGTCATTAATTATAACTTAAAATATTTTTAAATTATTTTTCTTATTTTAAAATCAATAAAATCATTATTAATTCATTTATTTAATATAATAATTAAATAAATCTAATATCATTAATATTCATTTATTAATGAGAATTCTCCAAAAATATTGAAAATTATATTTTATAATTCAAAATATTTTCTAACACTTTATTCTTATTTAAAATGATTTTTAAATCAATAAAATTATTTTTATCTTATTTATTTAATTTAATAATTAAATAAATCTAATATCATTAATATTAATTTATTAATGAAAATTTCTAAAAATATTAAAAGTCACATTTTATAACTCAAAATATTTTTAAATACATTATTCTTATTTAAAATGATTTTTATTAATATTAAATCATTTTCTCTAATTTATTTAATACACTAATTAAATAAATTAAATAATTTTAATATTTAAATAATTATAAATATTAAAGAAAAATATTCCAATTGGTCAGAAATTATTTTTCATAATTTAAAATAATTTTTAAAACCATTTTTAGTAATTTTTATAATTTATTTCTATTTTTAAATAATTTTGAAATATTCAAAAATTAGAAAATAAATAAATCGTCGCTAATGGCCTATGGCGACACTTAGCGTCGCTGTTGGTGTTCTTGAGCCTCAAGAACACTGACTTCAAAAACACTGACAGCCGGCAGTACAAAGGTCATCGTTTGACTGGCTTTAAATCTCAATAACAATTGTTTTTGGGCTTACTTGAGCATCGATCATGTAGTATACATGTAGTACTACAATAATCAAGCATTACCTAGATCATACAACAAACATTTTGCAAGATCCAGAGCTTCAAACTAGCTGTCAGACATCATCTGGGTTACCTAGAAATCCAGACAGTCTCGAGGTGCTACTTTCAAGCTCAATAATCTTAGTGTTTTGGTCGACCATATGTTGTTATTATGGGTCAAATATAAAGTCCATATGTCAAGGAACATTTGTATAACAACAAATCGGTTTATTATCAATAGGATCAACATCAATCATACGGTCAAACTCTTGTCAGAAACTGTGTTCTTCTGGTTTCTGGGTTTTCCAGAAACGGCAACCATGATTGACAGGCCTAGTTTGACCATTATTTCTGTTCGATCTGGTGATGTTTGAAAGGATATTAAGGAATGGAACTACACTCAAGACAACAAGATACGAGTATATTATAACAACAACATCATAACACTAAAAACCTGACAGACCCAGAAGCTACAAAACATTGTCAGACTCAGTTTTTACACTTTCTGGGTTACCCAGAAAGTGACTGATCATGCTCGGTCAACCCTCTTTGACCATGAATAACATGCAATCTGGAGATGTAATGGTTGTGCTTTCACTTCCAGATTACAGTCCTTATGTCAGACAACAAATCCAAAACATAAAACATGAAAAATCTTAAACAGACCGTAAATCATGATACTCGACGATTAGCTCATCTGACCACAATTTCTGTTCTTGAGCAGTTTTTGAAAAACACCAAATTAAGGCACTTTGATGCTATGGATATATGTTTGATCATCATAGATCAACATAAAACATCCTCTAGCATGAATCTAAACACATAAACACAAAATTTATCTAAGCATACAAGATCAAATTAGGTTTTAGGGTTTATACCTTCTTGCTAGATCTTTGATATTAGATCTCCGAATCTGATCTATGTGTTTAAGAGTGGTATTTTGTGACTAATACACTCGTATAATTCGTGACTTTAGAGAGAGAAGGGGTTGATGAGAGCTTGTATGCAAAATGGCTAATAAAATGGACTTTTTCTCTCTAAATCTCTTATATAAGCTTATAAGTTGCTTGAATCTGATGTGTTGGACGATTTTGGCTAGATTTCTATGTCACAAGTCAATATGTTAGGTCACCTACTAAAGTTATTAGCCATTTTTACAAGTTACAATTTAAAGAAAGTAAAAATGGCATTTTTGTCATTTGCTAAATACATTTAATGGCATTCTTGACATTTGTTCAAACCCTTAGGGTTTAACCCTAAGGTTCTAATCCCTATGTTTTAAAATACTCCAATTCTAGAATTTTCTAATTTGGGTTTTAAAAATAGAAAATTAAGAATTTAAAACTAAAATTAGGGTTTCCTAATTAAATTAGGCTTTCTTAATCATATCAATGTTTAATAAATATATAAGGCCTTCCAATTAGGATTAGGGTTGCCTAATTGGGGTTTATAAATCTCGAATATGAAATTAGGGTTTTAATTAGAAAAATTAAAATTTCTAAAATACAATTAGGGTTTGTAAAATAGAAATTAATATCACTAAAATATAATTAGGGTTTTCTAATCATATAAAAGTTTAATACACACATTAGGCTTTCGAATTAGAATTAGGCTTTCCTAATTAGGGTTTTAGGATTCCCGAATTTAAAATTAGGGTTTATTAATTTTAAACCTTATCCAATCAATCATTGATCAAAAATTCTATACCGTTCAAACACATACATATTAATATAATTATTTTAATTATATTTTTTATCGAGTCCCTATCCGTAACTAGGGTTAGGGTTTCTCATCTTTTTAAGCACAACTCTACTCTAGAATTTATTAGTCAATATACAAATTGACTTTCTCGAGACGTGTACCACAGATACTTGTCACAAAATTAATAATCAATATAAATTTTTTTTTAAATTATTCGTAAAATTTTGAATATTCAAAATCCCGGGTTATCACAAGCACAACACGTCTTTTCGATCAAAGTGTACTTGTGTTCACTACTGCTGAACCTTTTGCTGAGGTAATAGATAGCTCGTTCTTAACCTCTATCTTCTTTCTGTCCCAGCATGCAGCCCATGACATTGTCACTTATGAACAGGTACATGAACATGGGAACATCATTCCTGGGTGGTACAAACACGAGAGCTTTGACTAGCTGTTTCTTGATTGTGAGGAAGGCATTTTGACACTCATCATTCCATTTAATGGAGGAGTTCTTCCTTAATAGCTTGAAGATTGGCTCACAGGTTGCTGTGAGTTGAGAGATAAACCTGCTAATGAAGTTAATTCTTCCCAAAAATCCCCTTATTTCCTTTTCTATCTGAGGAATGGGCATTTCTATGATAGCTTGGATTTTGGCAGGATCCAGCTCAATCCCTTTGTGGCTGACTAGAAATCCTAGCAACTTGCCTGATTTAACGCCAAAGGCGCATTTAGCTGGATTCAACTTCAAGTTGTACTTATACAACCTGTTGAACAACTTTTTGAGATGGTCTATATGGTCATCCTCCTTCCGGGACTTGATAATGATGTCATCCACGTGGATCTCGATCTCTCTGTGCATTAAGTCGTGGAAAAGAGCCATCATAGCTCGTTGACAGGTGGCTCCGGCATTGACCAGACCGAATGACAACCATCTATAGCAAAACGTTCCCCAAGGCGTGATGAAAGCAGTTTTCTCGTACGATCTTCCTCAGCAACCATGATCTGATGATACCCGGCAAAGCAATCAGCGAAGGAGTATATGTTGTATTGCACAGTATTGTCAATATGAATGTGGATAAATGGCACGGGAAAGCTGTCTTTTAAGCAAGCTTTGTTCAAGTCCCGGTAATCCACGCAAACTCGCACCTTCCCTCCAGGTTTAGGAACGGGGATAATGTTGGATATCCACTCAGGATATGTAGACACCATGATGATGCCAGCTTGAAATTGTTTCATAATTTCTTCTTTCATCTTTAAACTCCATTCAAGTTTCAATCGCCTGAGCTTTTACTTGACTAGCTTAAATCCCTCTTTAATGGGAAGGAGATGAAGGACAATGTCAATGGACAAACCCACCATACAAAGTTCTTTAGTTACTTTTGGAAGACCTTGTGGTGTAAATTAGGTACCAAACTATTATTTTCAACTACTTGTTATCCACAAACTGACGGTCAAACTGAAGTAGTAAATAGGACTTTGTCGGAATTATTATGGGTTATCATTAAAAAGAATATCAAGCAATGGGAAGAATGTTTACCACATGTTGAGTTTGCATATAACCGTTCTGTTCATTCTGACACTAATTTTTCTCCATTTGAAATTGTATATGGTTTTAATCCTTTGACACCGTTGGATTTATCACCATTACCTGTTTCCGAATATACTAACATGGATGGAAAGAAAAAGGCAGATCTTCTTAAACAGATTCATGAAAAAGCTAGACTAAACATTGAACATAGGACGGAACAGTACATTAAGCACGCGAATAAGGGACAACATCTAGTGATCTTTGATCCCCGAGATTGGGTGTGGTTACATATGCGGAAAGAAAGATTCCCAGTTCAAAGACGTTTAAAATTGCTTCCAAGGGGAGATGGTTCATTTCAAATTCTCGAGCGTATAAATGACAATGCCTATAAATTGGATTTTCTAGGTGAGTTCAAT
This sequence comes from Panax quinquefolius, assembly GCA_020205615.1. Lineage (NCBI taxonomy): Eukaryota > Viridiplantae > Streptophyta > Magnoliopsida > Apiales > Araliaceae > Panax > Panax quinquefolius. Next base: position 99,358,503 of record CM035167.1, on the reverse strand, counting down.
GTTAGTTCCACATTTAACGTTATTGATCTAAGTTCGTTTGATATAGGTGACGCTTTGAGGACAAATCCTTTTCAAGAGGAGAGGAATGATGAGGACATGACATGCATGGACTCAAACAAGACTAAAGGAACGTGGGGATCAAGCAAGGCTAGAACAAGGATGTTCAAACAAGGTCTCAATGGATTGATCAAAGATGTTTGGGCTGAAGCTAATGCAAGGAAATCCTAAGAGGAGGCTAAAGAGCATGAAAAACAAATTTGGGTCAATTTAATATAAGCCCAATTCTAGTCATCTTAGCAAAGCCAACATATTTTACATAAAAATGAGTATTATGTTATTTTGCAAAGTGGGCCTTCTAAAATAAGTATCCAGCAAGCAAAACACTTAGGATTCATGATTCACGGATTCCAAATTAAGTCCAATAGTCCAATAAGTGATCTGATTTGCATGTTCATCATATATTTTTTTATGGGCCGCGTTTTACATATCAATAATCATAAAGCTTGATCATATGAAGTCCTAGCAGTACACAGATTCTTGGCTTGCAAAGGAATATCAGTATTAATCAATTTACACGGTATCAGCATAATTCACCCAACACTGTGCTAGAAACGATCCGGACGACGACCACCTCACGCAAGCGTGTCGTGGAGTATATTAATTTCATACTCCAATTTTATAAAGAGGGTATTATTGCTATTCTCAAAGCATTCCCAAAATAACTGTGGAAATTTGAGATCTCTGAGGCTTAATCATCAAGCACCTCCAAATCACAAAGCACTTGATCAATATTCAATATCAATTGTGTGTCTATGTTCTGACTAATCTCCTGTGGTGAACCAATGGTCATATGTTCAAACTTCATCAGCGCCTCTACCATGCCCTTAATCTTGGACTCAGGTTTATAATAACTAATTTATTATTATTATTTGTTGAATTCTGAAATTTTTAATGTTACCCTTTTATTTTTGAATGAAATTTAGCTTTAATTTTGAAGAAATTTAACTTTTTGTTGTTGAATTATGAAATTTTTAATGCACCATTTTGTTTTTAAAATATTATGTATTAAACTTTAGCTTTAATCAGTATAATTTTGCAATACAATGGTCACTTTGTCCAAGCTTGGATTCTATGTGTATGGAATTTCAATTTAGTACATTTTGGAAATTATTTTTGGGTAAGTAAACATGATTTTGAATTGTGAGAATGTTTACATGTAGAGTTGTATTTATTTTTCCTCCTATTTTATGTTTTGAGTTTTATATTTTGAGTTTGCACTGAAATTTTTAATTCACCTTTTTGTTTTTAAAATATTATGTATTGAACTTTAGCTTTAATCAGTATAATTTTGCAATACAATGGTGATTTAAATATGTGAATAAGAAGTCAAGCAATTAGTATAAGGTGACTATTGGAGTTGATTTCTTGACTAAGGAAAATCACTTTGAAGATAGGCTCTTCACTTTACAGGTTGGATTACTACTTTTAACTTATGGAATAGCCCTTCATGCTTATCTGGAAACTCGACAATTAACAAACAGAATAAGGTAATTTTTTCAAAATTATTCCTATAGTGTTGTTACTTAATTCGATTGGTTAGTGCATTTCAAGTGTTTGATGAAATAAGACTGAGAGGATGTTCTTATGCTTTAATGTATTGATATTTGGATTTTAAAAACTCTACTTTACTTTAAGATGATGACTTGCTAAATATGAGAATGTTTTGTTTGGTTGTGAAGGCTTGCTGAGATGTGGAAAAAGTTGCAGATTAAGTTGAATTAATTATTTGAGGCATGATCTTAAAAGGGGCATGATATCCGAAAAGGAAGAGAATCAAATTATACAACTCCATCCACAAGCTAAAACTATTCTTAGGAAGGTTAACAAGGCAATGAATAGAGAGAGCTGAACTGAGTGAGATAACTTTACCCTGCAGGTCTACTTTCCCCATCTCATTAACAATGGCAAAACGAGTAACCAAAACCGCATGCAGGAAAGAGGTAACTTTTGCTGCATTGAATTTAAGTGTTCCATAATTTTTCTTATCACTTCCCCAAGACTCTAAGCTCCACCCTTGATCTTCTTATCTTATTTCAGAACATATATATGCATGAATGTGCTAAAAAAGTACTAGCTATGTGACGCTGATAACCTTATAGATCAAACATAAAATCGAATGAGTTTTGAAAGATTTTAAAGAGGGTACAGCACAAGCCAAAGGTTGGCCTATTATATTGTATCTGCATATACAATCTTAAAAGCAGGGGTGAACACCTAAATAATATTAAGTATCTAGCTAACAAGTATCCAACTAATTTCTGCATAAACTACGTTAGTTTGTCCTAGTTGTATATGTTAAAACAGATTTAACTACCATTAATTGTCGAAGAAGGTGCTGAAGGTCCAGTGAAGCTTGTGTTGCTGCCTAATGGAAATGTGAGTGCCTTTAACTTTTTATTATTTGGTTAGATGTTACTATTGAATTTCATAACATAATTGCATAGTTGTGTTTAAAAAAACAATTTTCTTAAGTTAAACTTTATAACATGCTATAGCTTTTAAATTACACCTATTGCTAACACAAATTATAAACTATTAATCATTATCTTAGCATAAGTTGTGGATGTTGTATCATGTTTAATGAATTGGTAGTTAACATATATCTGATTTTGACAACCTACAGGGATATAGAGTGAAGGGATGTATAAAGTTTTAAACCTCCCCCTTTTTTTTCATTTTGGGGTATTTTAACATGGTCAGGCTATTTCTATTTAAAACAAAGTCTGGAGATGTTGTGAAAATGAATGATGGATGGTAAAAATATATATCAATTGAAGCCTGGAGATGTTATCTTTTAATATTTCCCCCATTTCTCTTCTCTTTGTGATCGCAAAATGTTTTTTGTAAAAGCTATTTTGGTAGTTTTATTTCTAATTTATGCAAATTTTAAGTTTGTAATTTATGTAAATTTTAAGTTTCTAAATGTTAAACAAGTGTACTTTCTTTCTTTTCTTCCTTCAGGTGTGTCATTTATGTATATCATTTTCAAATAATTAGGAGGATTATATTTTAGAAGTAATTTTTTTATTTCTTTTGATTTGTTTTTCACCTCACTTACCTATGTGCAGGTTCAGTTTATTGCTGGTTTAAATTTGATTTTTTTTTATGTTGTGAATTAGTGTGTCAAGTTTACACTACCCATTGATTTAATTTGTGATAAAGGTACCACTTTTTAGTTATTCTGAAGCTTATTAGATGTTGCTCAAATTTCATAAATATTTTCTTTTATATATATATATATATATGTTTCTTTTATAAATGGATTTTCCTTATATCAAGATCTTTGGACTGTTATATTTCAATTTAATCTGCTTTATTGGTGTGGTTTAAAATTTTTGCAGTCATGATGAGTTGTGTTTTTTGAATTTTTTTAAATCTATTTTTTTTTTCTTCTAATGGTTGGGGTTTAGTTCTGATCTTGCAATAATTGTAAGGTCGGTGGAAAGTTGAGATAGTTGCTTTATGGAAAGAGTTCTGATTCGCTTATTTTGTATCTTAAATGATACCAACTCAAAATCTAAATTGCTCCATTTTCTAATGGATGTGGTATATAATATTCGCATTGAGCATGACAACAGTAGTGTTCTCATGATAGGAGGCACTAATACTTACATCAAATCACTGCTTTGGTGTGTCAAAGTCGCAATTCGTTTCTACTGATGCAATGCTTTCTGTCGGCGATTTAATAGCAAAGTGCTCATTCTTGGTATTTTTAAACAATGTCAAGGTAGTACTTGCAAGAATATACATTCTTGATATTTCACAGGTGTGTGGTAATATAAGAGATTATTTTGTAGAGTAGGAGTTTGTTTTTCAGTCAGATTTCTAAGTTATTTTGCAGATAATTAATATCTCTTACATGGCACCTCTTGGTTTGTGCACTACCAAGATCAACTTTTGATTGCATTACATGCATTGTTATTTTGCTTTTTTTTATGATGGAGTTTTTCAATTTCAATAGTAAAGGATTAAGCATATGTCTTTTAATTTATGTATACAACATGTATCAAATACTCAAATTTTTACTTCATTTTCTACAATTTGATTTGGTGTCCTTTGATAATATTACAAGAATGTGATGGCACTAAACGAATTTTTCCCAAAATTAATATTGAACTATGAGATTCAGAGTCGATCCTCTTTTTCCTCATAAGAGTATGTACCTCTTTCTTTGTATATATTCTAATGTATGCATTTGTATTTAAACTATTAATTTTATCTATTGTCAGTTGCCTTTAAGACTGTAGGTTTTGTTATATACTGAAATAATAACTATTATGTTTCGATTGTATATATGAGCATATCAGGTTGAACACATTAATGCTACTTAATATTAGAGTTATTCACAGACTATTGTTTCTTTAAATTACTTGAAAATACCATACACGGCTAGGATTCTCAATCTACTTGCTAGAATGTATTCATTTTAGCCAAGTAAGTTGCATAGTTTTAATAGAAAAATAAGAATATTATTAAATTGAACATGTTCTCCAACTTATTTATGCCATCGGGATATTACAGTTTAGAAGCATTGCCTTTAACTTGAAAATGAATGATAACACTAGAGACGTGTTTACACACATGCATACAAAATTTGTAAATAATTTATACACACAAACATCAAACTGATTTATTAGTGTTTGGTTTTGAGAGGTGTTCCACAATCAGAGCTGTATAGTTTTTTGTTTTTGATGTATACGTATAAATATATATTAATAGGTAACATCTGCCCCTACCCCTATTGTGACGCACCCAAAATTAGGTATACATCACCCATCTTGGGTCGCCATGAGATACATGGTATGTAATTCAAATACAACTTACTAATACAACCGGTAGGTACAATACGATAAAACATAAAGCGTGAGTTTGAATACAAATATTGTCTACTAGAGATTATACAAACTCAAAAGGAGATTTCACGAGAATAGTGAGGACTACTAATGCTATCCTCCGGACCATTACTCCATTCCCAGGACTCGTCCCAAAGCCTATATTCTCATTTAGGAAGAGAAACGGTGAAAGAAAGGGTGAGCTCAACTAGCCCAAAGAAGAAATATTATGACTAAGATAATGCGAGAATAAATTATCATTAGCCTTCAATGATGTTAAGCAGATAAAATATAATAAACATCAAGTTTAATCAGAAGCGGAACCAAAGAATCCATTAAAAGAGTCAAGTAGAAAATAAAATCTACTATCTTTTATGATTTAAAAGGTTTTTCATCAATTATTATATTTGAGACTAAGCTTAATAAATATTCCACATCATCAAATCGCCTCGCACTTTTCTGACCAATGATATTCTTTAGTATCACGACCACAATTATCCATGCACTACGGGCCAAGAATATTTGTGTATTCATTAATGGTCATGATCATGCCAACAACTGTCCATCAATGCACTACGGGCCAATGAGGATTTTTACCACATCATTTGTAACAATATGGTCATGATTACACCGAATAATCCCTGGTCATAATCATACCAAGTCCATCTATGCACTACAGGCCATAGATGACTTTCAAAAAATATAAATATGAGGATGATGACAATGATATAAGAATTCAATAAAACTAGTTCAAGAATTAATTTATCCAGGAACCAATAACATCCAAACTGTCAACATGATACTGCTTCGTAGAGTAAAATTCAAGAATACTTAGAAGAATATTTCGATGAAAGGATATTGGATGAAGCGCAAATATCAAGGATATTCCACTAATTTCATAGAGTATAGAAGCCAAAGTTTTAACCAACTGAGTATAATAAAGAATGGAATAACAAAAGAAATCACCATGCATGCGATAAACCACATAGGCATGTTATTCCAAGAGAATAATAAATTACGGAACCGGTCAGGTGTAAAACGAATGCATGTGATATTCTAATGTAATAATAAAGAATGGAACCAGTCCCGTAAAACACATGAGCGGGATGTTCCAACATAATAATAATAAAGAGCGGAACCGGTCGGGTGTAAAACACATGCAGACAGGATGTTCCAAATGAATAATAATAAGATGTAACTAGGTGGGTGTAAAACACATGTATGGGATGTTCCAACAGAATAATAGAAGAATGTCACCAAGTATAGGGTAAACCGGCAGACACAAAGTTATTCCAATGAGAATAATAAGCAATGGAATAACAATAGTTCTCTTCATGAATAAGAAAGAATAACACCCCTTACTTTAGTAGGAGATTGAATATTGCAGTAGTGTAGTAACAGAATACTCTTCTTCTTTTTCTCTTATTCTCTCTATACTTTCTCTCTCTATAGCTTGAATGAATTTGTGAAAAATAATGAAACACTAGGCCTCTATTTATAGAAGATTTCTAGCTTAGCACTCGCCATGTGAAAAGGCAAGTGGCTTGACGACTGGTGATGTGAAAAGAAAAGTTATTTGACGTTTATGATGTGAAACGACAATTGGTTCGACGCCTATAATGTGAAATGACAAGTGGTTCGACGCCTGTAATATGAAACGGTAAGTGGTTTGACGTCTGATAAATGTAATTACTATTGACGAAGGTAATTACTATTGACGAAGGTAATTACTATTGACGAAGAGACTCTTAGATGATGACATATGGCCCCCCATAAAATAACCAAACTTACCACAAACGCCTCATAATGACTCTTTATATACATCAAGGATTGAATAAATATTACCACAAATCATTTTATTTTAATCAACACATATTTAATTTTTCAAAATTATTAATCATTTATAACTTGTCGTCTCAATTATTGATTTAATAATATAACATATTATATGAGATGATCTTTGTGATAATAATTGAATCAATAATATAAGAGATATGATGCAACAATTCGTAGCAATAATTGAGTATAGTGAGTGACTTCTCACGTAAGCATTAATAATCAATAAGTGTGCTACTATGCAACCACGCCAGATATCAGTAGTACTTTTACTACCTAGGGTAGTTCAACAGCTTTTAATCGTAACACCTCGTAGATTATTTTTATAGAAAGATAATTTTGTCGTTTTCTAACTACGACAATACTTACATTGTGGGGTCCACTAATGATTGAGCCGTCGCATGCGAATATTCCCGACAAAAAGAATATTCCCCAACCAAACTAATATTTTATAACAACTTGCTTACTTTGCAAAATTTATAAATATTACCCACAACTATAACATTATATCAAATTTATTCCCTAATATTCAAAAATAACATTTATAGAAAATTAATCTTTATTTATAAAAGTTGGGGTCTTACAACCTCCCTTCTTATGAAATTTTGCCTTGAAATTAGGGTACATTACGGTATGTCAAGAGGTAAGGATACATTGATTTCATTTCAGGTTCTAACTCCCAAGTCATTTCCTCAACATCGTGGTTTCTCCACAAAACTTTGACTTGAGGTATAACTTTGGAGCGTAGAATAAGTTCCTTCTTATCTAAGATTTGAACATGAACCTCTTCATACGTCAAATCTTCCGCTATTTCGTTCAGTTCTAACTCAATAATGTGGTTTGGGTCTTTCACATATTTACGTAACATGGATATGTGAAAACGTTATGAACACGAGACATACTTAAGCGGAAAGCGAGTCTATAAGCCCACGTTCCTACTCGATCGAGGATTAAAATGGGCCAATGAATCGAGGATTGAGTTTTCCTCTCTTTCCAAATCTTGTAACTCCTTTCCATGGAGCAACACGTAACAACACATGATCTCCTATATCGAATTCCACGTCCTTTCGATGAAGATCAAGATAACTCTTTGTCGATTTTGTGAGGTTTTTATGCGTTGTCGGATCGTTTGAATCTTTTTCAAGTCATACGCATACAAACTCTGGTCCCAACAACATTGCTTCACCCACCTCATCCCAAAGATATTGGAGAACGACACTTTCTTCCATACAACGCTCGAATGGAGCCATGCCAATACTTGCTTGATAAGCTGTTGTTGTAGGGAAAACTCCACCAATGGTAAGAACTTGTCCCAACTTCCCTTGAAATCAAGGACACGAGTCTTAATAGATCTTCAAGAGTTTGAATAGTCCTCTCCGACTATTCGTCCGTCTCGAGGATGATATGCCGAGCTAAATCGTAAGTGCAGGTGCAAGATAGCTTTTTGCAAACTAACCCAAAATAGTGAAGTGAATCTTGGGTCTCGATCAAAAAACTATGGATACCGCAGATACCATGCGATCTTACAATCTCGTTTATGTACATACAAGCAAGATGTTCAAGTGTATAAGTTTCAGATCGGTAAGAAATGAGCAGACTTGGTCAATCTATCAACAATGACCCAAATCGCATCTATGCCTTGAGAAACCTTAGGAAGGCCCAGAACGAAATCCATGGTAATGTGCTCCCACTTCAATTCGGAATTTCAAGTGGTTGCAATGGGCCTTTTGGTACTTGATGCTCCGCTTTAACTCGTTGACAAGTTAGACACCTTGAGATAAACAACGCTATCTCTCTCTTCATATTGCTCCACCAAAATGTATGGCGAATATCATGATAGATTTTGGTACTCCGGGATGGATTGCAAAGCGGTGTGTTGTGCGCCTCCATCATGATTTTATACTTTAAATCGTGGTCGTTAGGAACACAAAGTCCAGAGTTGACTCAAGTATTCCTTCTTCATCGATTCTTGCTTAAGATAGCACCTTCTTGCACTTTCTTCCTCATACGCATCAGCTCCAGTGCAGTAGCTTGGCGGCTTTTAACTTTATCGATTAAAGTCGGTTCTACTCAGATATTCGCCATCATCACATACGTCCCCGGAGTCTTTAACTCTATCTCCATCCTTTGCAAGTCACACAAAATGGGCCTTTGCGTTGACAATATTGCACTCGTACTTGCATATGATCTTCTACTCAATGCGTCAGCTACCACGTTCATTTTTTCAAGATGGTATTGGATGGTATGAGCATAATCTTTCAACAGTTCAAGCCAACGTCGTTATCGCATGTTGAGTTACTTTTGAGTGAAGAAATATTTGAGGCTTTTATGATCCGTAAGGATCTCCACTTTCTCCCCATACAAGTAATGCCTCCAAATTTTAAGTGCAAAGACAACAGCTGCCAACTCTAGATCATGAGTAGGATAATTCCTTTCATATTCATTTAGTTGTCGCGAGGCATAAGCTATGACTTTTCCATATTGCATGAGAACACATCCCAACCCTTTGCCCGAAGCATCACTGTAGATGACAAATCCCTCAAGAGCGGATGGTATTGCCGAGCGGTCTTTGAAATAAAGAGTCTCCTCTTGAGTTCTTAAAACTCTTCTCACATTCTTCGCTCCAATCAAACTTTGTATCTTTACGAGTCAGCTGAGTCAATGTAGTAGCGATTCGAGAAAATCCTTCCACGAATATCCAATAATAACCAGCTAAACCGAGAAAGCTACGTAATTCGGTCACTGATTTAGGTTGCTCCCAACTTTGAATAGCTTCAATCTTTGCTAGGTCAACAGATATTCCATGACATGATACCACGTGCCCAAGGAATGCTACTTCCTCAAGCCAGAACTCACATTTCTTCAACTTGGCATAAAGCTTATATTCACGAAGCTTTTGGAGTGTCAGCCTCAAGTGTTGCTCATGATCTTCACGGCTTTTGGAATAAATAAGGATGTCATCAATAAAGACAACCACAAAGTGATCCAAATATTCCTTAAATACTCAGTTCATCATATCCATGAAGGCAGAAGGAGCATTAGTCAATCCAAAGGACATGACTAGGAATTCATAATGCTCGTACCGAGTTCTGAAAGCCGTCTTTGGAATGTCATCTGGTTCTAATCTTCAATTGGTGATATCCTAACGTAAGATCAATCTTTGAAAAGAATTTGGCTCCTTGCAATTGGTCAAACAGTCATCAATACGTGGCAATGGATACCTATTTTGATGGTGACATGATTCAACTCTCGATAATCAATACAAAATTGCATACTCCCATCTTTCTTCTTCACGAATAGAAACAGAGCACCCCAATGAGAAGTACTAGGATGAATAAAGCCAATGTCTAACAATTCCTGCGGTTGGGTCTTTAACTCTCGAAGTTCAATAGGAGCCATTCGATATGGGCTTTGGAAATGGGTTTTGTCTGCGGGTTCAAGGTCAATACAAAATTCAATTTCACGCTCGGGAGTAGGCGGGGAAGTTCTTGGGAATACGTCAGAAAATTTATTAACAATGTAAATATCATTCAAAATCGGCGTATTTTTGTTTAGATCGTGACATGAACTAAGAAAGCTTGACATCCGCTTTTTTCAATAAACGAATAGCTTTATGGCTTAAGATGACCGTGATTGATTTTAATGGTTTGGTCGCTTGAATTCGCATAATAGGTTGATTAGGAATATGAAAGCTAACAACCTTACGAAAACAATTAATTTTTGCATGATGAGTAGTTAACTAATCAATCCCTAGATTCACGTCAAATACAAGTATTTTTAATGAAATAAGATCGATAGGTAATGTGAGGGTACCGATTTGAACCAAACAAGACTTATAAACAGTGGATGTAATGAAGGTTTCCCCCAACGGAGTTTCCACAGATAAGTCAAAGTCTAATTTCTCCGGAGTCAAATTTAATCGATGAGTGCAAGTAGGAGAAATAAAAGAATGGGTAGAACCGGTATCAAATAAAGTATAGACTTTGTTAGAGTTTATGATAAGCTTACCCGTGATGACCTCATTCGGGTTCCTTGCTTTCTGGGAGGTCACAACAAACGCTCTCCCTTGCACTACCGGCTTTGACCTTTCTGGGACGGCCTTTGGTGCCTCCATCCTAGCTGAATTAGTCTTCGGTGAACGACAAAATCAGGCTAAGTGACCTTCTCTTCCACAATTATAACATGCTTTGGACGACATCGCGCAATTTGGACTGATGTGTCCCTCCCCTCCGCATTTGAAGCATATGATAGGTGGTCTTTCTCTTTCCTTAACAACGGGTGCTGGTGCTGACGTCTTTCCATCATTGTTGAATCTCCTCTTCTTGAAATGTCCATTCTTATTGTTTTGGCCTTGATTACCACCGAAGTGGTTACCATTTCTGGCCTGTTGATTCCCTCCACGCTTGTTGTCACCGCTTCGATGACTACTCTCGCTGGTATTATAATTTTGCCGGCTACTCTCTTTTAGTTGCGTTGACTCGTTATCGCGCTCCACTAACTGAGCCCTATTTATAACATCTGAATACAAACACAGTTTATGAGAAATAAAATGTTGATGTATCTCTGGCTTCAAACCTCTTAAAAACATTCGCGCCATTCTCTCTTCATTATCCACCAAGTGGGACGCAAACCGTGATAACTCCGCAAATTTTGCCTCGTATTGCAACATGCTCATATTGTTTTGTTACAACTTGATAAACTCCACCTCCTTCATGTGGCGAATACTTTCGGGAAATTATTTGTCGTGATAACTCCGCAGGTTGAGTACGTTTTACCGATTCCCACCAGTAATCTGCCTCTCCGCGCAACATAAAGGAGGCAAAGGGAACCTTTTGCTCCTCGGAGCATCCCAAGACATCAAATATCTTGGTGATTTGCTTTATCTATGCTTCCGCCATAAGTGGTTTTGGCTCTCCCTTAAACTCCGGTGGTCCCAGCTCCTTGAACTGTTTAGCGGTGACCGCCCGAGAGTTTCCAGTGTTTCCACCAACGTTTTGGACAGGAGCCGCTCTCGCCTGCTGTTGCATGAATTGCATAAAGCCGTTGAACATTTGATCATTCATCATTTGGTCAGTTTTGTTGTTTGCATGAGGATTGTCGCCTTCCTGATGCACATTATCCTGATTATTGATATGTGGTGAATCAACGGTCGCCTGTGCTCTATTGCTATTCTCAACATTCTCAGATGTCATTTTCAGATACTTCCACAAAACAAAAGGTTAATTGACATGTAACATATTATCCCTATATTCTGACCGATCAATAAAATAGCACATAAACTTAGGTAGGTCATACTAGCGAAGGAATTCCCAGTCTCTCCCCTCCTAGTACTATTCTCACATCTTAGCCAGGGATCATATCCATGAGCTTTGATACCAACTGTGATGCCCCCAAAATTAGGTATACATCACCCATCTTGGGTCGCCAGATACATGGTACAGAATTCAAATAAAACTTACTAATACACAATGCGTGTGGTACAATATGACAAAACATAAAGCGTGAGTTTGAATACAAATATTTTCTCTCTGGAGATTATACAAACTCAAAAGGAGATTTCACAGAATAGTGAGGACTACTAATGCTATCCTCCGGACCATTACTCCGCTTCCCAGACTCGTCTCCCCTATATTCTCATTTTTCAAGAGAGAAAAGTGAAAGAAAGGGTGAGTTCAACTAGCCCGAAGAAGAAATATTATAACTAAGATAATGCGAGAATAAATTATCATTAGCCTTCAACAAATGTTAAACCGATAAAATATAATAAACATCAAGTTTAAGCTGCAGTGAACCAAAGAATCCATTAAAAGAGTCAAGTAGAAAATAAAATCTACTATATTTTATAATTTAAAAGGTTTTCATCATCATTATATATTTGAGACTCACTTAATAAATATTTCACATCATCGAATCACCCTCTTATTACTACGGCCGAGGATATTCTTTAGTATCACGACCACAATTATCCATGCACTACGGGCCAAAAATATTTGTGTATTCATTAATGGTCATGATCATGCCAACAATCCGTCCATCAATGCACTACGGGCCAATGAGGATTTTATCACATCATTTGTAACATTACTATTCATGATTACAACCGAAAAAATTTGGGGTCATAATCATACCAAGTCCATCTATGCACTACACTGAGCCCTGTAGATGACTTTCAAAAATATAAATATGAGGATGATGACAATGATATAAGAATTCAAAAAAACAAGTTCAAGAATTAATTTATCCAGAGCCAATAACATCCAAATCGTCAACAGGATCTTGCTTTGTAGAGTAAAATTCAAGAATAATTAGAAGAATATTTCCATGAAATGATCATTGGATGAAGCTTAAATATCAAGGATATTCCACTAATTTCATGGAGTATAGAAATCAAAGTTTTAACCAACCGAGTATAATAAAGAATGGAATAACAAAAGAAATCACCATGCATGCGATAGAGCCTTGACAGCAAAAGTTATTCCAACAGAATAATAAATAACGGAACCAGTCCAACGTAAAATGCATGTACAGGATATTCTAATGAATAATAAAGAATGGAACCCAGTCGGTGTAAAACACATGCAGACGAGGATGTTCCAACAAAATAATAATAAAGACGAAACCAGTCCGGTGTAAAATACATGCATGGATGTTCCAACGAGAATAATAATAAGAGCGGAACCCAGTCAAATTGTAAAACACACACACACAGGATGTTCCAATGAGAATAATAGAAGAATGTCACCAAGTATAGGATAAATCGCGCAGATACAAAAGTTATTCCAATGTAATAATAAACAATGGAATAACAACAGGTTCTCTTCATGAATAAGAAAGAATAACACCCTTACTTTAGTAGGAGATTGAATCTTTAGAGTAGTGTAGTAATGAATACTCTTCTTCTTTACATCTTATTCTCTCTATACTTTTCTCTCTATAGCTTGAATGAATTCATGAAAATAATGAAGCACTAGGCCTCTATTTATAGAAGATTTCTAGCTTAGCACTTGCCATTGTGAAAAGGCAAGTGGCTTGACGACTGGTGATGTGAAAAGAAAAGTGGTTTGATGCCTGTAATGTGAAACGACAAGTGGTTCGACGCCTGTAATATGAAATGGCAAGTGGTTTGACGTTTGGTAAAGGTAATTACTATTGACGAAGGTAATTACTATTGATGAAGGTAATTACTATTGACGAAGATAATTACTATTGACGAAGGTAATTACTATTGACGAAGGTAAATACTATTGACGAAGAGACTCTTAGATGATGACATATGGGCCCCCATAAAATAACCAAACTTACCACAAACGCGTCTCATAATAGACTTTTTATATACATCAAGGATTGAATAAATATTACCACAAATCATTTTATTTTAATCAACACATATTTAATCTTTCAACAATTATTAATCATTTATAACTTGTCGTCTCAATTATTGATTTAATAATATAACATATTATCTGAGATGATCTTGTGACAATAATTGAATCAATAATATAAGAGATATGATGCAATAATTATTGTAGCAATAATTGAGTATAGGTGAGTGACTTCTCACGTAAGCATCAATAATCAATACCGTAGTGTGCTACTTATGCAACCACAGCAGTATTCTTGTATTTTTACTATCGGGTAGTTCAACGGTTTTAGCGGTAACACCTCGCCATTATTTTTATAGAAAGATAATTTTGTGTTTTTCTAACTACGACAATACTTCCGTTGTGGTCAATTGATGATTGAGTCGTCGTATGAATATTCCCCGAAAAAAAGAATATTCCCCACCAAACGAATATTTTATAACAACTTGCTTACTTTGTAAAATTTATAAATATTACCCACAACTATAACATTATATCAAATTTATTCCATAATATTCAAAAATAATATTTATAGAAAATTCATCTTTATTTATAAAAGTTGGGGTCTTACGCTTATTGACGATATTACCTATTCGAATAACGATAATGTAGATTTTAAAGAACAAAAAGAATTTTCTATTCTTCGAACTAGCCCGTGCATTGCACGGGCTATCAACTAGTAATCCTAATTACATATTTGTTTTTTATGAGATTATTCATGGAATAACTTAAAATAATTTAATGTTCGATTATTTTTCCAAAATTAATTAAAAGATTGAATAAAAAATATCGTTTGGACTATTATACGCTTATCAATAATAACATATTTAAAACTATAATTTAAATTTGTCTATACATCAAAAATGATGAATAATAAGTTGTTTACCTATAAATTGTTTAAATAAGTTTTGACAACAAAAACTAATATTTAAATATGACTAGGACTAATAAGTTGTGTAAATCATAAGTTGTTTACCAATAATAAGTTGTTTATCAACAATAAGTTGTTTACCAATAATAAGCCGTTTATACAATAAGTTGTTTACCAATAAGTTGTTTACTAATAATAAGTTGTTTAAATAATAAGTTGTTTATCAATTGTGACGCCTCCAAATCTGAGTATCTTCCAACCCGACATATGGTGCTACATGGTGCTACAGTTCACATAAACATTCAATTGAAATGCCTCAAAAGAACGAATATGTCTTATATATATTCAAAATAATATTAACATTTCCCCAGGTTCTTTATAACCGTTACATTTGCCCTTGTCATAATATCAACTATTATCATTACAAACCTATACTATTACATACGTAGTCTATGGGTTCGCCTTAGCCTTCCCTTTATCCTTGTCGGATCTGTCGGTCCGTTCGATCTTAGCTGCATTCATATGGTTCAAGCAAGAGCGAGCCTTACTAGCTCAACAAGTACAACAATTCTGGTAAAATAACATGCTTGAAACATAGGAATCGTATATCTTTAATAACTAAACAATAGTTACAAAGTACTATCGATAATTTAAAATAGCACTTCTTTTCATTCAAAACGTTTTACAACAACAATATTCAGTAAAACATTAATTCCGGTCCAAGACCATGAGCATTTCATAAGTTCTTTAAAAAGGACATCCCGACACGAAGTCTGTAAGTCCGGCATAGCTTATGAGCACGTCTAGGTGATCAGCCTATAGTACTCTATGTCGATCAACACTACATTCATTAAACGTGTGTACGTTTAAGTTGTGGCAACCTCACGTGCCTGTCGTTTCACGAAAAAACATTTTAGTATACCCAGTCTTCATTTGAAACCACACCAACATAGCTTGGTAAAACATTGACAGTACTTTGATAGATTAAAAGAAATCCAACATATCGTAAGTCACTACAAGAAAAAGGCCTATCAGCGACCAAGGATATCAGCGACCGCATATCCGATTGCAGATAATACTTATAGCGACCAACATCAGCGACCATAATTGAATCTGGTCGCAATTTACTATCAGCGACCGCATGCGGTCGCTGCTCGGTCGCTGACATTAGTTTCCCTCCCAAAATTTGGTGCGAAAAGGTGGCGCATTTATTTGTTGCGACCAATATATATTAGCGACCGCAATGCGGTCGCTAAAGGGGCCACGTCATAAAAAATCGGTGATCGCATGTTGCGTCATTGGAAGCGGTCACTGATCAACTAAAACTTATTCAGACTAAGGTTCGCGATATCGATGAGAAGAAAAAAAAAAGAGATACACGAGGAGAAGAGGGAGAAGAGGAAGAGAGGACTGTCGCCGCACCACTTGCCGCACTACCCGCTTCACCACCGCCGCACCACCACTTCACCACACCGGTAAACTAATTTTGGGTTTAATTTGTTTGTTTAATATGCTAGAATTTGTGTTTAATTTAGGGTTTTAATTTATTTTGTTATAAAATGATGAATCCTCGAATGAATTAGTGTTCAATTTGAGTTTTGAAATGTAATCTAGGGTTTAATTTGTTATATATTAATCGAGAAATTTGAATTCAACTTGGGTTTGATATATTGGAAATTTGGATTTGATATGTATTGTATTGTATACGCAATTAGTGTTTGATTTGTGTAAATACATATTCTACAATTAAGTTTTAATTTGTATAAATTTGAGTTTGATATGTAATGTATGAGCAGTAAAAGAATGTATCAATTTTTGGTTTGTTTATGCATGTTTAGGTATAGTGTGTATATTTAATACATTGGCAAATTTTTTTTTATTAGTCGGGTAGTTGCGAACATTTATACTATTACTTGAGCCTATTGTTGATCCACTAGAGCCTATTAAGGGGCTATTGGAGTTGATGGGCTAGGCTTGGGGCAACGAGGCCACACGAGGCCACGCCAAGCTTAGCCAAGCCTCACGGGGCCAAGCCAAGCTTGGTTGTTAGCATGGTAAGCTATTGGGGAAACATTAAGCCAAAATAAGCGATCTTTAGGGAACCTGTTAGTGCAAGCAGAGAAGGTAACTAGACACACATGGTCAATAAAGAGACATTTATCTTTTTAATAAGGGTATTTAACACTTATGTATATAAGAATAAAGCTACAAAATGTTATAGAAGCTATAAATTGCTCAACCAAGTTATGCATGCTTACAAGTATGCTCAAGTCATATGGTTACAAGTATGCTCAAGTCATATGTTAATTAACATTTATAATGTTGTCTGTAGTAGGTACCATGGAATCATGGACCTCTATTCAGACCGTAGTTGGATGGCACGACGAAAGTCAAGTGCCCATATAAATCTTCTGATTGAATTTAGAAATTTGGTTGCCAAGTGTGTTTTGGAGTACGCGTATAGTCACCCGAGAATGTATGAATGGTAAGTCATGAATCTGATGTCCATGTTTAAAGTGTAAGAATGTAAATTATATGGACAGAGACATGGTAAACTATCATTTACTTGTTTACGGGTTCATGAGAAATTACGAAGAATCTTTGGTGGGCACATGGCAAGAGAAGAGATGGTGACATCACACAAGTACACAATTGAGGCGTTAGTACTCATCGTATGAATGAAATGGTCCATGATATTGCAGGGCCAGATTTTGATTGGGAGCAAGGCAGAGAGCAACCTATGAATTTTGATGCCAAAGACTTCTTTAAGTTGTTAGACGAGGGTAGCAAGCCATTGTGGCATGGTTGCACCAAACACACTACATTGTCTGCGATTGGCGACATTATTACTTAACATCAAGGTGATCACAACATGAGCCATGAGTGTTTTTGAGTCACTCTTGAAGGCAATTAAGAGTATGTTGCTGACGGTGAGAAATTACAGTAACTATTTCTTTTGTAAGAAAATGGTGAAGAAGTTGGGTCTTAGATACCAAAAGATCGATGCATGTCCCAACGATTGCATGTTGTTTTATAAGGAAAATGAAGCAGATGACAAGGTGCACGTTTTGCGGTCATGATCGGTTTAGGCCTAATAAAGAGGGTGTGACTACAAAAAATCAAGTATACCGTTTAAGATTCTAAGGTATTTTCCAATAACACATCGACTAAAAAGATTGTACATGTCTTCAAGATCAATTTGAACATATGAGTTGGCATGCGAAATCTCCACTAAAGATGGAGAACTAAATCATCCATGAGATGGGCGGGTGCTTGGAAAGATTTCAACTTAGCACATCCACGAATTTGCATTGGAACCTAGAAATGTGAGGCTTGGATTGTCCACCGATGGTTTCAATCCTGGTTTGGCCACTCAAATTGTTAAAATTACTATGTTGGCTGTGATTGTTACTCGCATAACTTGCCTCCTTGGATGTGTATGAAACGGACCATACTTATTTCTTTCACTCATGATTCACGGTCCTAAGAGTCCCTGGAAAGAACTTAGATGTTTACTTGAGACCTCTTATAGGCGAGTTAAAGGTATTGTGGGAGGATGGAGTACAGACTTGGGATGTTGCAACGAAAACAAATTCAACCTTAGAGGCGTGGTTATGTGGACTATAAGTGACTTCCCGACTTATGGTATGTTAGCTGGATGGAGTACTACGGGAAGTTGGCTTGTCCGTATTGTATGGAGCATACAAAGTCGTTTAATCTATCAAAAGGTCAAAAGCCTTGTTGGTTTTATCGATCGTCATCGGTTCTTCTAGGTAGATCACCCGTTTGAAGAAATAGAGAACACTTCAGGAAAGGAAAGTAGATAATGATATATACCTTGCCGCGATTGTTCGGAGCGGAGATGCGAGATCGTGTGATGAGATTGCCAGTTATCCCATTTGTTAAGGTTGATGCGACAAACATAATCAATGGGTTTGGTGAATCTCATAACCGGGTTCGGAGAAGCATCTTTTGGGAATTGCCTTATTGGTCTACAAATTTGATTAAATCATAATCTAGATGTGATGCATATTGAGAAGAATGTGTTTGACAATGTGTTTAACACTATGATGAATGTTACGGGAAAACAAAAGATAACGATAAGGCGCGTTTGGACATGAAAGATATTTGTAAAGCGTCTGGATTAGAACTTTATGAATCTCTAATGGTAAGATTGTCAAACCGCATGCAAGGTACACATTGTCCAAAAAGCAAGTTGAAGATGTGTGCACATGGGTTAAGTCTTTGAAACTACCAGATGGATATCGTCAAACATTGCAAGGTGTGTTACGGGTGGGAAATTGCAAAGGATGAAGAGTCACGATCGCATTGTGTGTTCATGGAGAGACTCATACTATAGCATTTCGGGATCTGCTTGATAAACCAATATGGGATGCTTTGGCGGATCTTAGTCGTTTCTTCAAAGACTTGTGTTCAAAATCATTGAATGAGAAGGACATGTTTGTACTTGAGAAGAACATCATAGAGATCACGTGTAAAGCGGAAAAAATATTCCCACCGTTTTTTTGACTCCATGGAGCATTTGCAAATCCATCTTCCCTATGAAGCTCGTGTTGGGGTCGATTCAATATAGATGGATGTACCCTTTCGAGAGGGTGATGGGAAACCTTAAGAGGAAGGTGAAGAATAGAGCTTATGTCGAGGGGTCGATATGCGCGGCATACGATTTTGATGAGATATCTACGTTTGTCTCAGACTATTTTTTGGACGAAGTCTTGACAAAGGCCAATTGAGTATCGAGACATGATAATGGGGGAAATGTTGAACTAAATGGTCGGCTCTCGTATTTGGTCTATCGGTATGCGCTTATGGAAAAGGGAGCGCATATTCCTCTCGAGCAAGAATTACATGCCGCATATACTTACATTCTTCTCGATTATGAGGAGATTGATTTAATTTGTGAGGTACACATGTAAACTTGATATTTTATCTTTTAAGTTGAAAATTTATTCTAATATGTTAATGTTTATAACATGGTATAGATTATACGATGACGAGTTAAAAGTGAAGCATGCCGACATAAGCGATAAAGATATTCAAATCAATCGGGATAAAAACTTTGCACTTTGGCTAAAGGACAAAGTAAGTTCAATTTTAATAACGTAGTGTATATATATATAATATATATACTCCATATGTTAACTATGACTTCATTTAATAAGATGGAGTTTTTGTGAGGCTTTGATTGAGGGATCAACGATTAGGCTAATGTACAAGTCCTAGCTATGGGACCGCATAAGGATCAAGTCGGTATGATGGTTACAAAATAAATGGTTGTGAATTTCACACAAAGGCATATGGGCGGCGGTAAAGAACAACGAACTCGGGGTGTGTGTCCAAGGAGATTGTTACAATGAGCTTGGTCGTGCCTTTTATGGGGAGTTGGAGGAAATCGTAGAGTTGTCGTGCAAGGGCACGCGTCGGGGTCATATTCACTTGTTTCAAGTGCCGTTGGTTTGATTCGGAAAAAGGGATACGTGTTGACATACATGGAATCGTCGATATTGACCTCCATAGGTTTGCGTACTCAACGAACCGTTTGTTTTACCAACTCAAGCAAGACAAGTATACTACACTCCTAGTCCTGTTAGGAAAAGGGATAGGCCTTCTCTGATTGGCAAGTTGTAATTTATACTCCCTTGCGTAGTCGTGTAGAATTAGTTGATGGGGAGATTTACCAAGAGAAGATGCTTCATACTCGGACTATAATAAATATGGAGGACGACAATGAAGTAATCCGGTTAGATGGTGGAGATGAACCACATGAATTAGATCACGAGTCAATACTTGTGTCGGATGACATTGATCTTCGAGGAGGAAGAGTTATTGGTGAATCGACATACGTAATCAAGAAGCGGATGATGGTTATGAATCGCAACATGTATACAAGATGATTACGAATCGGACATTGACACTTGAGCTCATGAAATGTATGTTTAGCAATACATGTTTTTATATCATTGTCATGTTTATGTACTAAACTATTTAAATGCAACTTTTGTTTATTGTCATTTTATATTCATATATATACATGTTTATATCAATTGTCATGTTTATGTACTAAACTATTTTATTATTTTGTTAATTAAGGGGTGATCAAGGAGGGATGGCGCTTGACATAACCTTGTACTTGTATATTCATTATTTGGATGTTTGTATATATGTTACTTAAACATGTTTTGAAATGTTATTATATTTATTCAAATCATATTGGTTTTAAAGGTTTATATACTAGTTTGGTGTATGTGTTGGTGGACGATGGATGTTTATATTGTTTTGTATGTTGTTTATCTTGGTGTGTATGTGTGTTGGGATAAAGCGGGTAGAAAGCAGTACGGAGTTTTTGGGAATTTCGCAAAGCAAAGAAAAATCTGGGTTTGTATTTTTTTCCATATCAAGAATCGCGTGCGTCAGCCGATAGTTAGCGATGACGGCATAGTATCGGTACCGCGCGTCGCGTCATTGATAATCAATCGCCGACACGTGGACCACGTCGACTTTGGCCTGGACCATGTCGATTTCATTTCAAATAATCGACGCATTTGTCATTTCGATTCGCTCATAGCGATGATATGCAGATATAGCGATGTCAAGCTAATAGTGGTCATTGATGTGCATCCCAATGACCAGATTTTACGCGACGATTATCATCGTAATCGCATGATCTGTCATAGATATTATCTGCATGACGAGTCGCGATCATTGATAATCGATCATTGATAGGCTTTTTTGTTGTAATGAGTGTAATACCGGTAATTTTAATAAATTATAATATTGAGAATAAAGATTTGTTTGCATATTTATTTGAATATAAATATATATATATATATATAGCATCGACATGTGTTGTGATGAGCATTTTAATTGATTGAGCTAAGTGATAATTAAACAATGAAGCAAAAGCGATGAGAAGCTTAGTTTAAACTTGTGGAGTTATGCCTAGTGTGGCAAGATGATGAATTGAGAAAATACTAATTTAACTAATGATGGAATTAATTAGTATTACTAATAAGTAAATAATTTCATAAGGAGGTTGATTTGTTTGTTATTTGTTAATTATCATAAATAGTAGTGTGTGAAGAGAAATCATATATTATAAGTTTTTCATTTAATATAAAGTGAGGGGTGACGTTGTAATGGAAATAATTATTATATAACACTATGTGATAAAAGTAAGCTTGACTTAGGTAATTGACCAAGTTGTATAAAAAGTCTTATGTGATATATTGATGTGTGTGGGAATAATTAAATGGGTATTTTAAACCTATGAGAGAAAGTAACTTGATTAAATAAATAAATTAATAATAAGTAGCATTGGTACACAATTAAATTATATCCTAGTCTAGGATAAATATTATTTGAAATAAATCAATGTACATGGATTATATGATTTTATGTGTAATATATGAGTGGGTGTAATTGTATGCTCTATTGAGGACAAGGGTAAAATGGACCTAAGTGTACTACTAATGTGCTGAGAATTGCTAGTGTCCCAAAATGAGACTCACTCTTCTTTTCTCACGTTATAGGCCATTGGCCTAGTCCCTCCAACACCAACTCCATAGCTAGCAAATCATGGAGAAGGGAGTGGGCTAAATTGTACTCTTCTACCAAATCCTTCATAACCATTAGCTTCTTCTCCATTCCAATGGGTTGATTCATTGCACAAAATCAAATTGGTCACAAGCTTGCCTATAAATAGAGCCCTTCTCATTCATAAGTATGTTGCTAAATTCTCTGAGATTTCTAGTAGGAGTGTGAGTATTGAGAGCTTATATAATCTGTAAATTGAAGCTAGAGTAGAAATTCAACTTCAGAAAAGGTAAACTCCTCTAAATGTTCATACACTCAAGCCTTGCAAAGTTCTTAGAAAAACACTTGTTGAGTTGAAATGTTTATAGTTGAAACTTGCTAGAATGTATCAATTGATGCTAGATATTGTTAATGTGATAAAAAACGAATCCAATGAAAGTTAAACGAAGTAAAATGATTTAGTAACGAATTAGTAAGGAAGAAAATTGCTATGTGTGTTAAACTTTGGAAAAATGGCTAAAAACCTTGAATTGATCTTTGAAATTTATTGTTTGTATATGTGGGAATGTTAGAAGCATGCTAGGAAGGTTATGTAACAAGTTTATAATAATTATACATGATTACATTATTGCTTAGATGAGAATTGGATCGAAAATTTCTCAAAAAATGCGAGCAGGTGACAGGGGACACTGCTCGTGTTTTAGTTGAGGGACACTTTTGCCCAAATGGGGTCTGAAGAAGGCAAATGTCATACAAGCGAGATTCTTTGTAACAAGAAATGAGTTTGGTTTGCTTATTTGATGCAAGAAGTCTTACACTCTACTTCATTTCAAGAACATACATACTCCCTAAACATATATCAATGTATTTTACAAGGTGTTTAGTAGATTTGGAATTGAGTCATAACCTTTTAAAGAAAAGTTAAAAGATTAAAAAACATGTTTATAAAACCTTACACCTTTTGAATCTAGCCTTGTGAGCATATGTTTATAGCTTAATTGGTTTGATAAATACATATGACGTGTGGACTCAATGTACCTTGCATGTTTAGATTGATAGTCATGACATCTTAGTAATTGAAAACCAATTGAGATGTCAAACTCTATGAATTATATTGTGAACTTAGGAACAATTAGAATAGGGTGCATATGCCTCTATAGATATTCGACATGTTCACGCATCTAATTAAACATTGTGATAAATTATGCAAGCATGTGTAGAAAGAAGTTGTTTGGCAATATTATGTAGTATAATGAATACTATGGTTAGTTGAATTATGTAATGAACTCTTTTAACTTTGAAAGATGGAAATATATGAATAACTTTAATAAAGGGTCAAAACTAGCTTAAAAGTTCTTTAATATGTGAAACAACTTAAAAA
This sequence comes from Panax quinquefolius, assembly GCA_020205615.1. NCBI lineage: Eukaryota > Viridiplantae > Streptophyta > Magnoliopsida > Apiales > Araliaceae > Panax > Panax quinquefolius. The sequence continues at coordinate 99,334,608 of CM035167.1, read as the reverse complement.
TATGTAGAGTAAGAGATATTTTGAAAATACAAAGGATGAGCATATGGTATAAAAGACTTTAAAGGAAAAATCAATGTGAGTTTCGCATCTATGAGTTTGAATGTGTGTAGCCTACATTAATTTAGGTATGTGTGATGGAAGTATGTGAAAATGCATATCGAGTATATATGACTAATGAATACATATACATATATATATAGGATAACGTAGTTCATTGAAGTGGTATTACGCTTTAAGTGGTAATCAACGCTAAAGGCAAGTCTCCTATCTCTCACAACTTTGGATTTTGTGCGAGTTCTCTAACTTCCATTGATTCACATATCGAATACAAGTTATCTAAATTCCTACATTGTATATTGTATGAATCCGAATTATTGATATATTTATATTGAGCAAATGACTATTACTATACGAAAATCAATTACTTTGACATTATTGCAAGCATTAGACTTATTGTTCTTAAAGTGCAGTATAAAAGTTGTCTAAACCTTTGATTCGGTTAGACTGTTATCATATGTTAGAAAGCTATCCAAACCAATTAACTTGGTGTGGACTCTTGAAATCTACTGAGATGAACAACCCTCTTAAAAAGGGGAAATTCTATATTGTCGGGGAACCGACGTGCGCACACAAGTATGATTAAATGTTATGCATAACGTAGGGTACCTTAAGTTGATCACTGTTGTACTCGTCTCATCTTGGATTGCGATAATATCGTTAATTCTAGTAAGAGTTCATAGTCTTTTAACGATCGCTCGAGTGTTCATTCTTATTGAACCTCAAGTAATTAAACCTTGAAATATTATTGATATCCTTCAATCTTTAGTGACATTTATCAAACACTTTTGATATTTCTTGATATCCTTGAACTACCATTTCTTCGTTATACCCTTAAAGATTCAAATGCTATAACCTTGTTCATTCTCTTTGCTATATTACTTCTTTGGGCAAACTTGTTGCTCATTCTTGCTTCCCTAAAAAAACATTACAGATTAAAAGCGAGAAAGGCGGTACCTCGGGAAAGGACAAGGGAAGGGCAAGGCTACAGAGTAACTTAGTTCTTTGAGAGTAGTAGTATAATTATTTCTATGCGTATTATGATGTATTAAGGATGATTAATTATGTTTAAGTTTAACCACTAGATTGTTGTAGTAATGGTTACGAAACCTTGGGACACGAATATTTATATTATATCAATGTAAATTATTCTATTATTTCCGTTGTTAATGATTTTAGTGTGATGTTAGAATTAGCACGTGGCGAACCAAATTCGAGATACGAGTGTCTGAATTTGGGGGCGTCACAGTAAGTCTAGCCGACTTCATCAGACATTAGTTCATGCGTAAGGATACATGAATCACAAAGCCTGTCCAGATTGAACTGAAACAAGGGTTAGAACACTTGCCTTTAGCGTCTGCTACAGTTATAACACGTGCACTTTAAGTCCTTAAGGTCTCTACAGTAGATGATAACATCACATAACACATTAGGTCATGAATAACATACATAGTTCATAAAGAATATTACTCTTCTTCTCAATCTAATTACGTATTAGATTTGTTATTATTGGTTCCGACTTTTAGTTATGTCATTCTTACGTTCATATGCAATTGAGTTACTTCAACCCTAAGTGATCATACTTAAGGTTTAAACATGTCTTAACAATGTTATAGTTAAGCTTTACTTTATTACTAATGAATTCACTTTCTTTCTTTACTTGTAATTTTTCCTTTCTATGAAATCCTTAAGGCTGGCACTGAGGCGCCGACATTTCTCCTCTATGTCATGCCGCAACGTGACTTGTTAGTGTGTACGGCCCGGAATTGGCACTGCGGCGCGAGTCCCCTTTGTTATGGCCGCGTTGTGGCGCTAAATAACAGTGTACCATGCCTCGGCCTCGCGCTGCAATGCGAGCTTTTATGCCTTGAGTCGCGCTGCGTCGCGGACTGTGCATCAGAAAATTTTGACAGATTTTTGACTTTGTGAGATTCCCGGGCTCGTAACTTCTTCGTTATAAGTCTGAATTAGCTCGTTCAAGAGCCTACGGTTCACAAATTATATACTCTACGTGTTCATGTAAGAATTTTATCTATTTGACTTCGTTAACTCGAAATTCACCTATTAGTTTATTTTTAACGAAAACGATAAACGTTCGTGAATGTTCAACACTCGTTTCTTCGTTCTAAATCGAAATTCGGTCATTTTTCGAGTCCGCAACTCTATAATGCCAAATAAGACTTGTCTCCATCGAAAACCAACATTTCCGAGTTCAAACACAAAATTCGACTTTCATTCCGAGAATTTCATGAATTCGACGATTATCGTCCAATCGTGTGAATTCTGGCAAAACTTCGTTACTAACGATTTGTTCATCATTCCAAATGGATTCAATTTATTAACTAAACATCTCAACCTACATATTACAACAACTTATCTTCATATTAGATTATGGCTTATTCTTCATAAGTTTATAACTTAACAATTAATAAACTACAAGATTTCTTTTCCTTATGACTTATTTTTGCATTAAGTCCTTTAACCAACATTCTTACCTCTTATCAATCATACTCACTTCTTTAAAGTAACATATGACAAGTTCATATATGTTCATCATAAGTTCATAACTTATTTATGTTTGAATTACTTATTCATGACTTATACGACTTAAGTCCATTGATTATTCAATTCTTATGTGTTCTTAACATACATGTTCATTAAGCTACACTTCTCTTATCACCCTACAATGGTAGAGATGAAAGATATAAGATCATAAGATCTTTACCTTTGATGACTAGCTTTCTTCTTCTTGAAAATATAACAATGGAAGTTGGACTTTATTAATGCTTATTCTCTCTACCAATTAAGTTGTTTAACTTGGATGAAAATGAACAAGTAAATAATGAACAAGCTTCTCCTCTATTTATAGGCTTGTTAAGTTAGGGCATTATGGATATTAGGACATCCCACATCCTTAACAAACCTCCTTACTATTCATTACTTAACTCCTAAGTAATCTTGCTAACCACACATCTTTCTTGCCCATCACACCAAGTTCTTGGTCACCAATTCACCCATGGGTTGCCCCATGGATCTTAATTACCCAATGGATCATTACATGGGCTTAGGTTTTAAATTGCTTATCTTATCTTTGGGCTTGCATTAACAATTACTTGGGCTTTTAACCTTAATGTTTATTGGACTATTCAATTGTTTACACAATCCTACTAGTCCATGTCATTTAATTAAAAACCTTATCACATATATTATACGTATAATTCTCGTATTCTAACTTGTATACTAATTCATAATATACGGAATACCATCATTCCCATATACTCGTATAATACTTCGTATCATACTCGTATACACTACCTTGCACAATACATACGTATCATACTATCATTAAATTAGATTCGTAATACTTGATTTTCCTACCGTTCTCAAACTAAGTCCGCATGCAAAATATTGCGTTTTCCATACTTAGATTATTATTACATAATCCATCTCACCTTGATAATATAACGTTACGTAATTCTCGGAAGTTCAAAAATAATTCCCGTGCGGAAATCGATGAATAGTGTTTTTCAGAAAATTTCTAGGAAAACTTTTATTTTCGACTTGGAAATTCAAACACTTTAATTCCTTCACATAGTTAAAATACTACGACATTCCGACATTTCTAGGTTATAGAACGACATTCATTTTACTAACACATAATAATAACAAATAATATTATTTTATTTATTATAAAGTATTTAGCAAAAGGTTCAATTTTTCGTAGCGTTATAATCAATAATAAGTTTTTTTACCAATAATAAGTTTTTTACCAATAAGCTTTTTAAATAATAAGTTATTTACCAATAATAAGTTTTTTACTAATACACTATTTAAATAATAAGTTATTTACCAATACTAAGTTGTTTACTAATAATAAGCTTATTGGTAAATTGTTTACCAATAATAAGCTATTTATCAATAAGTTGTTTATCAATAAGTTGGCTAAATAATAAGTGGTTTACCAATTGTAGACACTTGAAATTTCCCTTTCTTTTGATTAACCGTGTAGGAGGGCAAAAATATAATTTCACCCCGACAACAACCCCGCGAGAGGGAAAAAGTGTTAACTTTTTCCTAACAACAACATGTTCAAGTAAGGATCGCCAAGCCGAGGATGGGGTCATAAGAAACCACCACAGTGATCCTCGAGCTGCAGACAAACTAGTCAACTGTCTCGCTGACTCTGGAAGATACCCATCTACTTTTCGCTTCATCTTCTCGGATCCAGAAATGGTCAAACTTGATGACACTACATAGCCCTCTGAAAGAGCTTTACGAATTGCTATGTCACGTCTCTCAACTATTCACGAATTGAAAGAAGCGAGTAACTGTTGGTTGTTTTCACGATCAATAAACTCGTGCAAATATACGCGGTCTAACAAGTAATATAATGAAAAGTAGAGTGTCGAACCCACGAGGAAAAAGTACTAATCACTACTCAAATACTAAAATTATATCAATTCAATCTTATCTAAACAAGTAAATAAGGATGGCGTGTTTAAAACTATATGATTAAAACAGTAAAATATGAGATCGAGTTGTATCAAATATGGCAAGCTAGGATTACAACTCCCCTAATGCTTCGTCTAATCTTCTAACTCTCCATTTAACTAACAAATCACAAGAATGGCCAACCGAGAATAATAAGTACACATAAGCCTCTTCCGATAGTCAAATGCAAATCCCTTAGCTAGATAAATCACAATATTCATATGGTAAAAATAACTAGATTAAGGGTCATTAAGCTCAATATCAATGGTTACACCAAACAAATAGTATATTCATATTCTATTATGCAATTTATGCTCTCATTCCCATAGGCATAGTCATAACACGTGTTATTATATTTAGGGTTAGGCATTAAAATCCATTTCCAATATCAATTAATACCTATATCAATTCCTTAGTCAAGCAATCAATAAATAAGCATGAAATACAACAATTCATTCAAACATGATTCATTATAATAAATAGGAGAGAGATTAAATCAAACTAATCATTAGGTTACATTGCAATCCTAGAAATGTAATTAGTTCATAACTATAGAACTAATAAACATTATCAAAGTATTCAACATACTCAAAATATACAAATGAATGAAAGATTTGGATAAAAAAAACTCCTCTTTTGAAGTTTTCTGACTCCAACTCTTCTCTTCGCCGTGTAGAATCCGAGCAATGAAGGAAGCAATGAACTTGGAAGACTTGAATGACCAACTTCTTTCTCTTCTAAGCTAAAAAGCTTCTTCAACTATTTCTATGGTGTCCTAATCTGATGATGGAGGTTGCTGATGAAAAAAATCCCCTTATTGCCTCAACTTTTAGGTCATTAAGACATATTTTCTACCTAGGAACCGGAGGTGGCGCTTGATGAGTAGGTTTTTAACCTATGATTTCTGTTCATTTGGCTTGTTATATTGTTAGTTTTTGGGTACTTCTATGTTACTTTTGATGGGATTTACGTTTGTTGTAGGTTATTCAGACACATCCAGCGAATGGGAGCATTGGAGGATGTTTTGAGCTACTTTGCAAGATTCACGCCAAGGTGCAGCTTGAGCTTGCTTATGTTAGGAAGCGAGATTTAGCGGGCCTTACTGGGCGTGTGAGGATCTTGATGGGCTAGCATGAGTGCGCTTCTGAAGACGTTAAGGCCAGTATGAACCTATTTGCACTGAGGGACTTAATGCAGGGGAAGTCTTTGCGAATTAGGGGAGTCTATCTTGGGCAGAAATTAGAAGTGGATTAGGAGTCATGGTATGAGGGGAGAGGAGATATATGTTGATCTAGGCATACTTAGAGCGTATCATTCATTCATTCAATCAATCGAGACTTACTTGGATAAGGATTGTGAAGAGCAAGGGTTTGGAGGAACGAAGAAGAGGAATAATTTCACGAAGATTTCAGAATCGAAGGACGAGAAAGGTGGTGTATTACTATTCTTCTCTAATTTCTATCATTTGTAATTGGGATGATGTTTTATTTTATTTATTCAGAATTTAATTCATTGGTTATGGGCTAAATTACTTAGTAGGCTTATAATGGATCTCTAAGTGGAACAATGAGTATGTAACCTTGGTTTTCAGTTTAATTAAGCTATTATGTAGTTTATCTATATTAATTGGAGCTTGAATTTAAGAATTGCTTGATCTACAATTTTATGTGGATTTGTATGAATTCGAGAAATGAAATATAAATCTAGACTTAGTTAATATAGCACGTGTCATAAATTTTGTGAATATCAGATTCTTGATTATTGTCGGGGTAGAGATATGCTTGACATCACATGTAATCATGAAGAGAACTTGGACTTAAACCTTGCTTCATTGGAATTTACATAGAGATATAGTGAGTTGATTAATTAAGGTGTTTGACTTAATTCTATCGTAATTGTGGATTTTTGTTAATACGATGTTAATATATCGAGAGGTTTTTAATATTATTTATGTGTTCTTGATTAATAAACTGGGATAACGAGTTAAACTGGAATAAGGTGATAATAATCAGAGGGATGCTTAGAGTGAAGTTACGAGCCTAATTCTCCAATATTTGTTTGAAAATTCAGATTTAGGGTTTGTTGGTATTGAGTTGATTATTGTTAATTTTAATATTTTCATTATAAACTAGAAATTGATTAGTTTAATAAATTTTGGATTAATAGAAGATTGGTAGTTGCAAGGTAATTTTGTGCTAAATCTCTGAGGGAACGATACTTTACTTACTATTATATTACTTGTTGACCACGTATACTTGCGTGTTGAGCGTATATAGATTTTACCCAACAAGTTTTTGGCGCCATTCTTGGAGATTTCAAATCTGATTTTTTTTGCAATATCGGTTTAATTAGTCCAGTTTTACTTAAACACTTTTTGGTTTTTTGTTCTTCGAATTTCAGGTTTTTGATATTGGTTTATGCAAACCCGATCAAAAAATCCAGACTTGCTTCCTTTTGAGGACGACATCGATAGAAGGTTTCAAAGGTTAAGTAAGTGGATAAAAACAAGGGAGGAATTTGAAAACTCTGATAAGGAAGAAGAAATGGCTGCCAAAGACCAGAAAGCGTTGAGAGATTTTGCAACACCTAAGGTGACTGAGCTACAGTCGAGTATCACCAGGCCTGCAATAGCTACAAACACGTTCGAAATCAAGCCTGGGAAAATTCAAATGATGCAGAATTCAGTGCAGTTTGGGGGAATGGCTAATGACGATCCTAACGAGCATTTAATCAGTTTTCTAAAAATATGCGACACTTTCAAGTATAATGGGGTGTCGGATGAGGCAGTTAGACTTCGCCTGTTCCCATTCACTCTGCGGGACAAGGTGAAAAGTTGGTTACACTCTCTACCAGCGGGTTCAATAACGACGTGGGAAGACCTGCCTCAGAAATTCTTAGCAAAATTCTTCCCCCCCTGCAAAAACTGCAAAGATGAGGAATGAGATTACCATGTTTGATCAGCAACATGGGGAGTCACTGTATGGGGCGTGGGAGAGATACAAAGAATTACTTAGAAAATGCCCACATCACGGACTGCCCAAATGGTTGCAATTGAATACATTTTACAACGGACTACATGGGAATCTCAGGACGAGTATTGATGCGGCATCGGGGGGGGAGCGTTTATGGCTAAGACGTATGAGGAGGCATACCAGTTGATAAAGACTATGGCGACTAACAATTATTAGTGTCCCATGGTAAGAATGACACAACCTACGGTCGCTGGAGTGTTAGAAGTAAATGGAGTGACGACAATAGCAGCCTGATTTATTTCAAAGACTCGCTAAGAAGTTCGACGCGTGTGGTTGGGGGACGGACACATGAGACGATTTGCAATTATTTGTGAGTCGTGCGCAGGGGAACATTCGACGGATCAATGCGCAATCAAACTATAGTCGGTACAATTCATGAGTAGCTAAACCAGAATTCCTCAGAATACATATCAAAATGCATATAATCAGGGGAATAGGAATAATCTGAATCAGTCGTGGAATAATAATCAGAATCAGCAATCTCCACGACCATCGTATCCCCCAAGGTTTCATAATCAACAACAACCAGTTCAACGTTAAGAGAGAAAATCGAATTTAGAGGAATTGTTATCAAAGTATATAACAAGTAACGAGGTAGATATGAAGAATCAAGAAATGGCAATGAAATCACAAGAAATGGCCATCAAGAATTTAGAAAATCAGATGGGACAAATTGCTTTGGCATTGAACAACAAACCACAAGGGACCCTACCGAGTGACACCGAAAGAAATCCAAAGGGAAATCATGAACAGTGTCTGGCAGTCTCCTTGAGGAGTGGAAAACAGATGGTTGGAAAAGATTTAGAAAACTCAGTTGTCTCTGATGATAAGAGTAATGATAACATAGTGGATACAGAAAAATAGGATGCGAACACGCGATCGGAGAAAACAAAGTTAGATGACACCCCAGTTATGTATCCGCCACCGCCATTTTAGCAAAGAGTTCAAAAGCAGAAATTAGACAAGCAATTTTCAAAGTTCTTGGAAGTATTTAAGAAATTGCAGATTAACATCCCGTTTGCAGATGCCTTAGAGAAAATGCCGAGTTATGCAAAATTCATGAAGGGGATTTTGTCCAGAAAGAAGAAGTTTAAAGATTTCGAGACAGTGGCACTAACAGAGGAGTGCAGCGCGATTTTACAGCGAAAGTTGCCACCCAAGTTGAAAGATCCGGAGAGTTTTACCATTCCGTGCACGATCAGGAATACAGTTTTCAATAAGTGCTTATGTGATCTAGGAGTAAGTGTGAACCTTATGCTGTTATCAGTTTACACAGAATTGGGATTGCCAGCTCCAAAGCCTACGAACATCTCATTACAGTTGGCAGATAGGTCAGTCAAGTATCCGAGAGGCGTTGTGGAAGACATATTGGTCAAGGTTGATAAGTTTATATTTCCCGCGGATTTTATTATTCTAGATTTTGAGGAGGACAAGAACATCCCGATTATCCTAGGGAGACCTTTCTTGGCGATGGGTAGGACACTCATCGACGTACAAATAGGTGAATTAACGATGAGGGTCCAAGATCAAGAAGTTAAGTTTAACATCTTCAAAGCCATAAAATTTCCCGCGGATGAAGAAGAGTGCTTTCGGATGGAAATCATTGATCAAATAGTCAACGAAGACATGGGAAAGAGTCTAAGCAACGATCTTCTAGAGACAACATTATTGGGGGATGAGGAGCTCGATGACCCAGAATTTATGGACTACTTACAGATGTTAGACTCATTGCCACGAGTAAGCCGATTCAAAATACCTTGTGAATTACTACACACGGAGGAGATAGCCACGAAAAAATTGAGACGATCATTGGAAGAGCCACCAACTCTTGAACTTAAGCCACTCCCTAAACATCTCAGGTATGCGTATTTAGGCAATTCAAATTCTTTACCTGTAATTAATTCTGCTACACTTAACGATTTGCAGGAAGAGAAGTTGCAAAGGGTGCTTAGAGAACATAAGGCAGCGATAGGGTGGACGATAGCGGATATCAAGGGAATTAGCCCGTCGTTTTGCATGCATAAGATTCTGACGGAAGATGACGCAAAACCAATGGTGGAGCAACAACGACGACTTAACCCAATTATGAAGGAGGTAGTAAAGAAGTAAATTCTTAAATTATTGAATGCCGGAATCATCTACCCGATCTCAGACAGTAAGTGGTTTAGTTCGGTTCATTGTGTGTGTCAAGTAGAAAGGGAATGAGTTAGCGTGGTACAAAACGAAGATAACGAGTTAATACCGATAAGAACAATAACAAGTTGGAGGGTGTTGGACAGATTGATGGGTCACGACTTTTACTGTCTATTGGATGGGTACTCGGGCTATAACCAGATTGCCATCGCTCCTGAGGATCAAGAGAAGACCACATTTACGTGTCCCTATGGCACATTCGCGTTCAGGAGAATGTCATTCGGGTTATGTAATGCACCGGCTACCTTCCAACGGTGTATGATTGCCATTTTCTCCGATATGGTGGAGAAAAATGTGGAAGTCTTCATGGACGACTTCTTTGTCCATGGAGATAAATTTGATACATGTCTTGGGACTTTGGTAATGGTGTTACAACGATGCGAGGATACAAACCTGGTACTTAACTGGGAAAAATGCCACTTCATGGTTGAGGAGGGCATAATTATGGGCTACAAGGTTTCGGCTCAAGGACTGGAATTGGACAAGGCTAAGTTGGACACGATCGAGAAACTGCCTCTACCGAGCTCCGTAAAAGGAATCAGAAGTTTTCTGGGACATGCTGGGTTCTACAGAAGATTCATAAAGGACTTCTATAAAATTGCAAAATCATTATGCAGTCTTTTAGAGAAGGACTCTATGTTTAGTTTTGATGAGGAATGTAAGTTGGCTTTCGAGCTGTTGAAAAAGAAGTTAACTACAACCCCAGTTATCATCGCACCAGATTGGAATATACCTTTCGAGCTGATGTGTGATGCAACGACTATCTTGATCGTAGTAGTTTTGGGACAACGTCGAGATAAGGTATTTCACGCCATTTATTATGCAAGCAAGACACTTACGGAGACTCAAATGAATTATACAACTACGAAAAAGGAACTATTTGCAATGGTGTATGCGTTTGACAAATTTAGGGCATACTTGGTCGGCACTAAGATCATAGTTTACACGGACCATTCGGCTATTTGGTATCTAATTGCGAAGAAAGATGCTAAACCACGCCTTATCCAGTGGATTCTCCTTCTTCAAGAGTTTAATCTAGAAATAAAGGATAGAAAGAGGACGTAGAATCAAGTCGCTGATCATTTGTCTAGGCTGGACAATCCGGTTACACAAGAAAAGGACAAGGGCGTCATAAACGAGTTATTCCCGGACGAGCAATTGTTTGGGGTAAATGCAGAATTTCCATGGTACGCGGACTTCGCGAACTATTTAGTGAGCAACATGCTTCCCCCTGATCTTACAAGACAGCAAAAGAAGAAGTTTCTTCATGACGTCAAGTGGTATATGTGGGATGAGCCTTACTAATTCAAACAATGTGCCGACAAGATGATCAGAAGGTGTGTGCCCTACAGCGAGGTATATAGTATACTGCATGAGTGCCATTCGTCGGCATATGGGGGACACTATGGTTGTGAAAGAACAGCAGCAAAAGTCCTTCAAACAGGGTTTTATTGGCCTACGCTATTTAAAGACGCCCATTAATTTGTTAAAACTTGTGATAGATGTCAACGAGTGGGTAACATATCTAAAAGGAATGAGATGCCACTCCAAACTATCTTAGAAGTTGAGATTTTTGATTTATGGGGCATCGATTTCATGGGGCCATTTCCTTCCTCATTGTCAAATTAGTATATTTTGCTGGCAGTGGATTATGTGTCAAAATGGGTAGAAGCAGTAGCATTACTGACTAACGATGCCAAGGTGGTGGCAAAATTCTTACAGAAAAATATTTTTACAAGGTTTGGCATGCCAAGAGCTATCATCAGTGACGAAGGTTGTCACTTCTGTAACAAATCATTTACAACCCTCTTGGCAAAGTATGGGGTCAACCACAAGATGGCGACAACCTATCATCCCCAAACAAGTGGGCAAGCTGAAGTCTCGAATAGAGAGGTAAAGAAAATTCTGGAAAAAGTGGTGAACCCGAATCGAAAGGATTGGTCGCTCCGGTTAGATGATGCATTATGGGCATACCGGACTTTTTATAAAATGCCAATAGGTATGTCATCATATCAACTGTTGTATGGAAAGGCGTGTCACCTACCAATCGAGCTACAGCACAAGGCCTACTGGGCCATTTACAAACTAAACTTCGATCAAGCGGTTTGTGGGGAAAAAAGGTCGCTTCTAACTAAATGAGCTCGATGAATTCTGACATCAGGCATACGAAAACGCTAAACTATACAAGGAGAATGTCAAGAAATGGCACGACAAGAAAATCGTGCACCGAACTTTCGAGCCGGGGCAATCGGTACTGTTGTTTAACTCACGATTGCGGTTGTTCCCCAAAAAGCTTAAGTCAAGGTGGTCGGGACCATTCACCATCAAAACAGTGTTCCCACATGGTGCAATCGAACTCTATATCCACTGGATACATTCAAGGTCAATGGACAAAGGATAAAGCATTCTTTGAGATGGAGATCGATGGGATCATCGACATTACTCTCCGGACACATTAATGATGCAAGAGAGCACTCATTGGGCTAAGCGGACGCTAAAACTGGTGCTACTTGGGAGGTAACCCAAGCTCTAAATTATTCATCTTAATTAATAGTATATTTTGGTTTCTAAAAGAGTCTATTACACGTTTTAATAAGAGAATTACATGTTTTGCAGGAAGTTCAAGAACAATCAGCCATAAAGCTACTACCAGTACAGCGATGGGAGTACTAGCAATCCGGACAATCACTGCCTACCCAGCGTTGACCGTTACATCATGGAAACCGAGACGGTATATGAATGCTCTTCGCGTTCAACATACTTCCAGTATAGCGCGGACCTCGCTACACAATGAATACATCCGGTAGCGAGCGCTTAGCAATCCAACAGAACACGTACCATCCCGGTACTGGGCGCTTACACCTCGCCTACTCACTGGTGCGTTGGCCGCATATTACTCAAGCCTAGTGATTCTAAAAGCGGTGGAGCTATGTGTTATAAACTGAATCAAGCCACCTCTCCTCATTACATGAAAACTCTCCACTTCTCCTATACCTATTGCACTTCCTATTCCCCATAACTTCCTATTTCCCATAACTCCCACTACACCACTATTTACTTTTCCTTTTCCTTTTCAATTTCCAATCCCACTAACCTTTTACTTCCCAACTCCAACCCACGTTGGTTTCCTACTGTCTATATGAAGTCCCACCATCCTAGAAGTTATGGTACTATAAAGCTCAAACACAACATTCCAATCCTAAATCTAATTCACCCCTTGCACAAATTCATACAAATTGGAACTCCTCTTCAACTTCTTAAAGGTAAGCCAATTCTCTACATCCCTCACGAAATTTTCTGTTTTGACATCAAATTGAGTGGAAAATTCAGGGAATTGAGTACCCAAGGAGTAGGTGATTTGTTTTTAATAATTTGGCTAGCAAAGCAATATCAATCAACCGAGTTTGGGCGAAACAATCAGTCCGCCCACCACCTGTTTGATAAAAGTCCAGAACCAACTTCTTATGTCCAATCACACCGAAAACAACATGTCTTCCCACAAATGACAACGGGCATCATCCTCCATGACTCGGCCTGCATATGACGATACAAAATTTGTTAGTGAAAGGGCCGTGAAAAGATTCAAGACCTCCATCGACAAGAAGAATTTGGTGCTAGAACGAGGATTGAAGCCAAATGCAAATTTGGATGGCGACATGGCTCGCAAATTGTAGAGAACGAATCGGGTTTGATTTAGTAGAACAACCACTCCCGGTGACAATCAACATAGTTAAGGAGTTTTATGCTAATGCAATGGAACATGTCAATCATGTCGCCATGGTTCGGGGCAAACTGGTGGCGTTTCACGCCGATGCGATCAATGCTTATTTTGGGTTATAAAGATGGGTTGCCCGAGCTGGACGAGTTGATTGCCTAATTATGCAAACCAGGGACTCAATGGGTAATTCAAGCCGAAACGAATGAAAAGATAAGTTTTCCTCAATCAGCACTTAGTCGATATGGTAAAGCATGGCATGCATTTATATGTGCTCGTCTAATGCCCACGCGCAATCAAACTGATGTTACAAAGGCACGTGCTAAGCTTTTGTATGGGATTGTTCACCACCACTATCATATGTGTAACGCCCGAGAATTTCAAATTTTCAATGAATTAAATTTTTCTTTGATTATGTGGATTAAATGAATTTAATTGAGTTATTATGTGAGTAAGATGTTATAAGGTTGTTCTATGACCTAGAATGTGTGGATGTGGTTAGTATTCTGGCTTTGTGCTAAAATTAATTGTTGTGAATTATCAAGACGAGAACGAAGGTTTTCTAAGATTGTTTGCGTAAAAACATTATTCATCCGATGACATTCGGAGCTAGGGTTTGAAATTCTGAGAAACGCATAATGTTAGAATATGACGATATTATGGAATATCCAATAATATTATCGTTATAGAAAACGAAGTTTTCGCCTGCGGACTTAAAACCTAAGGGTTTGTGAAAGAGGTTTCCGAAAGGGAAATATAAGGCGTATAGTCGTTTTAATATTATACGTATGAGATACGAATATTATATAAATACGAGTATGGTATGAAGAATAGTACGTCGTATAATACGATTATTGTATGAGTATTATACGTAGAGAATACGATTAGTATTCTAGAGTTAAGTTAAGACTTAATGGGTAATTCATTTGGTTGTATTAGGTCTAGCCAATCAATTGAATGAACAAGCCCAATGAATTAAGTATACAAGCCCAAGTCAAGGCCCAATATTAGATTAGTTAAGGCCCAATGTTAATTAATGTCAAGCCCAATCCAAAAAGTAAACTGTGGATCGAACCGGCGGGTCAAGGGATGGGTAAAACCCATGGGGCAACCCATGGAGATGACCCATGGGCATGGTGGACCGGCCACTTTATGGCCAAACAAAGTGTCACTTGGTCACCATGTATTTTGCTTGGTGACAAAGTTGTAAATAACTAAGGAGGTGCTAAATTGGACTATTTTGCCCCTCATTTGTTTTTTCTATAAATATAAGGCTTATGTTGGCCATTTGGTGGTTTTACAAAGTTTGTCCAACATATTTTTGAGAGAGAAAAGAGCTAGAATCCTATAATCCTTCTACTTCCAAGCAAACCGATAGGCGTTTATCAAGAGCGTTAACTACTTCAAAGGTAAATTCCTATAAACCGTAATCTTCATCCTTTTCGATTTCTTTTCTAGAAGAAGAATCGTAGATGAGTGGAAGCGTTTATTTAAAAGGTATAAGAATTCCTATTAATGACCAAATCATGGATAGGTCTTGACCAAATAGAAATCGTAAGTGTTTACGGAAGTAGAAAATGTAGAAAGTCTTGAACGTGAACTTAGTTATAATTGAACGTTTTGGAAATTGTTGTAGCAAAGGTATGTGCATCTTGATTTGGTTAGGATGTAGATATGAAGTCCATGGAGTATTCCATGTAATTTGGCTTAGAGAACATTAGTAACGAAGTTATGGTGAATTGTACGGAAATAGACGTTTAACGTCGAAAACGTATAAAGTCCGGATTAAGGGTCAAAAGTTGTCATGTGACTTGAAAACATCGGTTTCCAATGTCAACATGTGAGATAAGGTAATTAAGAGTCGTTGGTGAAAGAATCATCGCATTCCGACTTATAACGAAGAAAACGAGTATTGAACGAACGAAAAACGTTAAACGAACGCTTAAAAATGAACTTAAAGGTGAATTCCGAGTTAACGGAATTAAAAAGGTGAAATTCTTATCTGAACACGTAAAGGATGTAATTTTTGACTTGTAGGAATTCGAATGGGTCAATTCGGATGTAAAGCGAACAAATTAGGAAAGCGGGAGTTTCGTTAAGAAACAAAATCTTTTTTATTGGCTGGTGCACTGAGACTTCGTAATGTGGCAAATACCAAAACCAATGTAAAATGGTGGTGGCCATGCAAACTACTGAGACTCGGTCAAGATACCCTTCTAACTTTCATGTGAGCAACGCCACTAAAACACAAAGGGATGCAGCGCAGCCTTATGAAGTGATGGGAAAAAAGTTGACGAAGTTAGGTTTAGTTTCATTTTGAATGTTGACCTAAAGTAAGATGTTAAAGGTACTTAATATACATAATGAGACTTACTTTAAAACACTTATAAGATGTTAATGTAAGAAGAAAGGGTAAGGTTTAATGGAAATTAAAGCGAAGAACACAAATATGTAATGAGTGAGCAAGTGAAGCGACGTTCGGCGTTGGTAATTAACCATTTATGATCGAATGTCGGTTAAGGATGTAAGAATGTTAATGAAACATAACGAAGTATAAAGATTTGAATAGACTTTAATAACGAAGTTAATTCAAATAAACCATAGAAGAGGAAGAAGTTGGTTAAAAGCTAGTAAAAAGTTAATTTGTTTAATAACTAATTATAGTGTCTTTATGTGAATGTATCATGTAGATCCTGTAAAAGGCGAGAATAGTTGAATTGTAAATTCGAAGGCGATTGAAGGCAAGTCTTTCTTAATGCTTATCGACCCTCGTGATTAGTCAAGTTTTTACGTGATGCATGATATCAATGCATGAGTGGTAAGCGAGAAAAGAGTCGATGCACATTTTATTAGGGCTAGACAAGTATTGAAGAGTTGATTGATTTGTTTACAAGTATGTTGATATAGAAGCATTAGCGATATCTATGCAAGTATTTGATGCGGATGAGAAGTTAAGTTTGTCTATTTACAAACAAAAGTATTTTCATCGATTATTCGATGGGCACGCGAGGTTTCCAAATGTTGAGCGTAAATCGTTTAACGTATGAGTGTTGATCAACATAGAGTACAATAAATTTGATCACCTAGAAGTGCTCGTAAGTAAAGGCGGATGGATGGCCTTAGTCTTGGGATATCCTTTTCAAGTATGAAAATGAAAAGAGTATGTTCATGGTCTATTGGATAGGTTCATCATTCCTAAGCTATTATTTATACCTTGGGATTGTTGTATGAGAAGTATTAGTCAAATGTTTCATAATGCTTCGTAGATAATTGTTCGAGATATAGAATTAAAGCATGTATTTGTTGGGGTGATATTCATATGATTCGTTGTTAAGACTTACTTTGAGCTAGTTATGCTCATTCTTGCTTGAACCATATGTTTTGCGACTAAAAGCCGAAACAGCTGAGAGTTCTAAGAGAGATAAAGCGCAAGGCTAAGATGGACAATTAATAAATCTCTGTATAATAGACTAGTATATTTGTATGTAATATACTTATGAAGAACAAAGAATGTATTTGGTTATGAACTTTGGGAAAGGATTTATTACAAATGTAATATAAAGATAGTAATTACACTCATTTTGTTGTTATCTCAATGGAATGATTGTATGGATTGTAGTATCGTGGAGCACCATCATCGGGTTGGAAGATACCCGGATTTAAGAGGCGTCGCGAGGTTGGTATCAAGCATTAGGTTATAAAACTTAAGGGGGAAGAACCTTAGGCTAATAACCTCGTAGGAAAGGAAGAGTCAGAAGAAAGTTAACTTTCGAGTAAAATGAGTTAATAAGGTATTGAGGAAACTTAAGTACCAAAAGATTTAAAAGATGGAAAGTAACCTAAATGGATTAAATGTGATTTGTGCTTATATTATTATGTATTATGTACTAATCAAATTGTTATGTGTTATTGTAGATGTCGGTTGATAGCTTGATGTATAGGGATATACATGTGATGATCGCGAGAGTCAGTGAACCAGAGTTGAGGCGATTCTGTGCCTATAGCGAGACATACTGTAGTGATTCTAGAAGAGTTGAGCACGAGGAATATTACTTGGAGGAGGACTATTCTGAGGAGACCATGGGGATATCATCATATTTGAATATGATGATTGATGTGGAGGATGACATGGAGGTAACATCGATTAATACGGTGATGCCCGCCTAGAAGTCTACACATACCGAGACTATGAGGGCAATGTACCTCTCGATTACTTGACCAGTAACGTCTGTTGCATAATATAGTGCGACACCGGAAGGAAGAGATCGATTGATCTCTATGGGGTGAAAAGAGTCTGCAGAGTGGGACTATGAGATGAATCACGATGAGAAAGTGCTCATGAGTGACAAGGCCCGGGACTATAAGAACGAGGTCATAGAACTTTGCAAGAAACTGGTTGAAAAAGACCAGAAGATAGCACGAATGTCATATATAAATGACAGTGTGCACGAGGATTTCAAGCTTAAGATAGCTTGTTATTCTATTTAGTCGGGACAGACTCGACATACTATAAGTCGAGATATTGTGTCAATTTTGGCAAACCAGAAGCATGAGAATGTTGTTAGGCAGTATTAGGAGTAGTATGATAAATACTTTTGTGTAGTGACGTAAAACCCTCTTTTGTATAATTAAAGGGTAGTCTTTTTGTAAATCCCAATTTTTGTAGAAGTCAATCGCAGGATGAATATGTACTAGCTTTTGGGCTATGGAAAGAAACTTATAAATAGTTTTGAACTATAAAGAAGCATTTTATTATAAGGAAGTTTTTACTTTTAATTTGCTTTGATTGTATGAGTTATTGTCTAATTGTTTTGTGACTAATAAAAGTAAGTAAATAAGTAATAACGGAACTTTATTTATTTAATCGAAATGCCATGCCAAGAAGAAGACAACGTAACCAAGAAGCGGAATCGCATAATGAGAAGCGAGGGGGTCCTAATAACCCAATCTGAAGAGTTCGTTAATTTATTAAGGCTACATTTAACCAAATGGGGTAAAGCACCCATGAGACCTAAGGTATCCCGACGACTACCTTTAAGGAATTTAAAAGTGTAGGTCCACCCGAATTTAAAGGGAACAACGGACCTGATGGAGGCCCGGACATGGGTCAAGGAAATAGAGAAGGCATTTGTTATTACAAAGCGTGGTGAGGCGCAAAAGACCTCTTTTGCGACCTATATGATGAAGGAGGATGCCAACTCTTGGTGGGAGGCTCACGGGGTGAAATTGGGGTGAGAAGTTTACATAGGAGCAGTTTAAGAAGGTATTCTTGAGAACTATTTCCCTACTAGCATGAAAGGAGAATGGAGATTAAGTTCTTAGAACTTAAGCAGGGGGACATAACTGTTCCCCAATATGCAACCAAATTCAATGAATTGGCAAGGTTCGCTCCACACCAAGTGGACACGGAGGAGAGAAAGGCTCATAGGTTTGAGCAGGGCCTAAAACCCTGGCTCTATATTAGGATATCAGTTTTTCAGAGTGCTTCCTATGGGACCATTCTGGAAAAGGCGATAATAACGGAGGGTGGTAGTGAGGCATTGACCCAGTACCACAAGGATATGAAGAATAAGGGTAAGGGAGAGGGAGGAAATAAGGTAGAGGTTGCGGTGGAAGTGGCAATATGCCTAAGAGGAAGAATTTTAACCACAGGAATCTTTGGGAAAATAAGGGGATCCTAAGCGGAGGATGGAGGCATGTAAGACATGCGGTAAGACTCATCTAAGGAGTCTACCTAAAGGGAAGACCGGTTGTTATAATTGTGGGCGGGGAGGGTCATATATCTCCCAATTGTCCTAATCTAAGAAAAGTCGAGGATGTTTTGTTTGTGGGTGGGTAGACCCATGGCAAGAAATTGCCCAAAGAAAGGGCGGAGGGTAGTAAGGGTTACGGTAAGTGGTAATTTAGTCATTCTTGGACCAACACCATTAGTGGGTAGACCCTCGGCCGAACGTTTAATATGACAGTCCAAGATGCGGTTGCATCAACGGATGTAGTAGCAGGTATCATTCTAGTCAACGAAATAAATGCTTACGTGTTATTTGACTCGGGTGCTACTTGTTCTTTTATAGCATGTGGATTTGCTCAGCAATTGGGATTAAATCCTGAAAAGTTAGAAATACCTTTAGACGTTAAGGTAGCAAATGAGGAGATAATTCCCATTGAACATATTCATAGGAATTGTTTCGTAGATATCAGGGGTAATAGATTATCGGTAGATCTTTTACCAATAAGGTTAAGAGAATTCGATGTGATTCTCGGTATGGATTGGTTAATTAACCATAAAGCAATAATAGATTATCATAGAAAGAGTGTGAACCTAAGGCTTCTTATGAAACACGAGGTGGTGTTTTATGGAAATAAATCTTGGGACGTTCTTGTTGTCTAACCATGACACAAGCTAGGAAGATCTTTGAAGAAGGGGTGTAAGGGTTATACGTGTGTCACGTGGTGGATACCCAAAGAGTGGGAACATCATTGGAGCAGAGATAGCGGTGGTTCGAGAATTTGGCGGATGTGTTTTAGGAGGAGTTACGGTATTAGCGAGATAGAGATGTAAAATTAAGTGATTGATTTGTTTTAAGATGCGGCACGGTTTCAAAGGCACCATATAGGATGGCGCCGGTTGAAATGAAGGAGTTAATGGTTCGATTCTGAGGAACTATTAGATAGAAAGTACATTCGACCAAGTGTGTCGTGTCAGTGGGGAACACCGGTGTTGTTTGTAAAGAAAAAGGATGGATCGTTACGACTTTGTATCGACTATCGAGAGTTGAACAAGTTAACGATTAAGAATAAATACCCATTTCCCAGGATCGATGATCTATTTGATCAGTTAAAAGGGGCAAAGTATTTTTCTAAGATTGATTTGCGCACGGGGTATCATCAACTGAAAGTAAGGAAAGAATATATACCTAAGACGGCGTTCAGAACTCATTACAGACATTACGAGTTTTTGGTTATGTCGTTTGGGTTGTGAATCATGGTAGCGTTCATGGATATGATGAACAAAGTGTTCAAGCGAGTATTTGGACGGTTAAATCGTAGTGTTCATTGATGATATTCTAGTCTATTCAAGACGAGAAGATCATCTTTAAACATCTAAGAATAGTGTTGGAAACACTACTACGGAGGAGAAGTTGTATCGAAATTCACTAAGTGTGAATTTTGGCTCGAACGAGTCGATTTCTAGGACATGTTATGACAAAAATGGCATATCAAGTAGATCCGGTGAAGGTGGAAGCGGTGAATGAGTGGGAGCAACCAAAAAATGCCAACCGAGGTTAGGGTTTTTTGGGGTTAGCGGGATCTTATAGAAGGTTCATTCGGGACTTTTCTAAATTAGCTACTCTCGTTGACAAATCGATAAGGAAGTCGGTGAAATGCAGTGGATAGAAAAGTGTGGCGTAGTTTTCAAGAACTAAAAAGGAGGTTGAGTGAGGCACTGTATTATCTTTACCGGATGATCTGAGGAATTTTATAGTTTATAGCGATGCTTCGCATAGAGGACTAGGTTGCGTGCTTATGCGGCATGTCAAGGTCATTTGCGTATCGTCACGTCGATTAAAGGATTATGAGAAGGTCTACCCTACTCATGACCTAGAAGCTGGCATTTGTAGTGTTTGCATTAAAAATATGGAGACATTATTTATACGGGGAGAAGTGTGAGATATATACGGACCATAAAAATTAAAATATATCTTCACACGGAAGGAGTTGAACATGAGGCGGAGAAGGTGGTTAGAATTGATAAAAGATTATGATTGTGATATCTTATATCATCAGGGAAAGCGAATGTAGTGGCCAGGCACATTAAGTCGGAAGGGTAGAGAGAAACTGTCAATGTTAACGACTCGGAATGAGTTAATAACCGAGATGGCGAGGATGGAATTAGAAGTTAAGTTACCAAGTGAAACAGCAGAGATGTTATTCTTAATAGAGACTCGACCAACGATAGTGGAACGGGTTAAGGAGGTATAGATAAGTACTGAAGAATACGATCGTGTGAAAAAGATAGTGAAGGATGACGTGAAGACTAAGTATAACCTTGATAATGAAGGTTTACTTCATTTTGAGGGAAGAATTTGTGTTCCAAATAATTTTGAGTTGAAAGAAGAGATTATGTGCGAGGACCATAGTTCGAGGTACTCGATACATCCTGGTAGTACTAAGATGTATCAAGACCTTCGTCAGAACTTTTGGTGGCCGAACATGAAGAGGGAGATTGCAGAATATGTTAGTAAGTGCTTAACTTGTCGAGAAAGTTAAATTTGAACACCAAAAGACCAAAGTGGATTGATACAACCACTAGAGATTAGGAGTGGAAATGGGAGCATATCACCATGGATTTTGTGGTGGGACTTCAACGACAAAGAAAAAGATACGATGCTATTTGGGTAATAGTGGATCGGTTAACTAAATCGGCTCATTTTCTACCAATAGGAGTTAGGTATAACTTAGAAGCGATTAATTAAGCTTTATGTCAAAGAAATCATTTCTAGACATGGAGTACTGTTTTCGATTGTGTGGAGTCGTGATCCACGATTCACGTCGAACTTTTGGAGGAGTTTGCGAGAGCAAATGGGAACAAAGTTGAGATTGAGTACGGCGTATCATCCACAGATGGATGGGCAAAGCGAACGAACAATTCAAACGCTAAAAGATATGTTAAGATCTTGCGTTATGGATTTCAAGGGGAGTTGGGATGAACATCTACCATTGGTAGAATTCGCTTACAATAATAGTTTTCACGTTAGTATAGGCATGCCGCCTTACGAAGCGTTATATGGGAGGAAGTGTAGAACACCACTTTGTTGGGAGGAAGTAGGTGAACGTTGAATGTTGGGACCTGAGATGGTACAACAAACGACAGACATGGTAAAGCTGATAAGAGCTCGATTAGTAGCGGCTTAAGATAGACAACGAAAGTATGCAGATCCTCATCGAGAGAAGAGGGAGTTTGAAGTAGGGTCTTATGTCTTTCTAAAAGTATTGCCTTGGAAAGGAAGATACATTTTGGAAAAGAAAGGAAGTTAAGTCAGAGGTTTGTAGGACCTTTTGAGATTTTAAGAAGGATAGGAGAGGTAGCTTATGAAGTAGCCTTACCTCCGAAATGGAAAGAATACACAATGTGTTTCCGCGTATACGTGTTGTGTCCTTATAAACCGGACCATAAGCATGTAATAGAGTATGAGTCTATTCAAGTAGAAAAAGACTTAACGTATGAAGAACTTTCCGATTTGATTATTGATAGGAAGGAACAAGTCTTGAGAAATAAAGTAATACCTTCGGTATAAAGGTAATTTGGAGTAACCACGATCTTTGAAGAAAGCGAGCGTGGGAGCTCGAAAGTAAAATGAAGGAAAAGTTTCCTCATTTATTTATGTAAAAGTAGCGAGACTACGGGGACGAGGATCCTTATAAGGAGGGAAGAATGTAGCATGAGAATTTTGAATTTTCAATGAATTAAATTTTATTTGATTATGTGGATTAAATGAATTTAATTGAGTTATTATGTGAGTAAGATGTTGAAGGTTAGATTCTATGACCTAGAATATGTGGATGTGGTTAGTATTACGGCTTTTGTGCTAGAATTAATTGTTGTGAATTATTAAGGCGAGAACAAAGGTTTTCTAAGATTGTTTGCGTAAAAACACTATTCATCGATGACGCGTTCGGAGATAGGGTTTGAAATTACGAGAAAGCAGCGTAATGTTAGAATATGGCGATATTATGGAATATCAATAATATTTACCGTTATGGCAAACAAAGTTTTCGCTGCGGACTTAAAACCTAAGGGTTTGTGAAAGAGGTTTCGAAAGGAAATGTAAGGCGTATAGTCGTTTTGATTATTATACGTAAGGAATATGAGTATTATACGAGTATGGTATGAAGAATAATACGTCGATATATAATCGATTATTATATGAGTATTATCGAAGAGAATCGTGAATAGTATTCTAGAGAATACGAGTTTGTATTATTAGAATATGAGTCATATTTTATCGATTAGGTTGGACTTGGATTAATTAAATGAACAAGCCCAATGAATTAAGTATCAAGCCCAAGTCGAGGCCCGATATTAAATTGGTTAAAGCCCGATGTTAATTAATGTCAAGCCCAATCAAAAAAAAGTAAACGTGGATCGAGCCGGTGGGTCGAGGATGGGTAAAACCCATGGGGCAACCCATGGGGATGACCCGTGGGCATGGTGGGTTGGCCACTTGATGGCCAAGCAAAGTGTCACTTGGTCACGAAGTATTTTGCTTGGTGACAAAGTTGTAAATAACTAAGGAGGTGCTAAATTGGACTATTTTGCCCCTCATTTGTTTTTCTATAAATATAAGGCTTATGTTGGCCATTTGGTGGTTTTACAAAGTTTGTCCAACATATTTGAGAGATAAAAAAGAGCTACAATCCTATAATCCTTTTACTTCCAAGCAAACCAATAGGCATTTATCAAGAACGTTAACTACTTCAAAGGTAAATTCCTATAAACCGTAATCTTCATCCTTTTCGATTTCTTTCTCATAGAAGAATCGTAGATGAGTGGAGAGCGTTTATTGAGAAGGTATAAGAATGCCTATTAATGACCAAATCATGGATAGGTCTTGACCAAATAGAAATCGTAAATGTTTACGGAAGTAGAAAATGTAGAAAGTCTTGAACGTGAACTTAGTTATAATTGAACGTTTTGAAAATTGTTGTAGCTAAGGTATGTGCATCTTGATTTGGTGAGGATGTAGATATGAAGTCCATGGACTATTCCATGTAATTTATCTTAGAGAACATTAGTAACGAAGTTATGGCGAATTGTACGGAAATAGACGTTAAACGTCAAAAACGTATATAGTCCATATTAAGGGTCAAAAGTTTCCGTGTGACTTAAAAATATCGGTTTCCAATGTCAACATGTGAGATAAGGTAATTAAGAGTCGTTGGCGAAAGAATCATCGCATTCGACTTATAACGAAGAAAACGAGTATTGAGCGAGCGAAAAGCGTTAAGCGAATGCTTAAAATGAACTTAAAGGTGAATTCGAGTTAACGGATTCAAAAAGGTGAAATTCTTATACGAACACGTAAAGGATGTAATTTGTGACTTATAGGAATTGAATGGGTCAATTCGGATGTAAAAGCGAACAAATTAGGAAGTCGAGTTTCGTTAAGAAACCAAATCTATTTTTTGGTTATTGATGATACCAGATTTGGCCGCAAATGCGCCAAAACTAGTGTAAAATGGTGGTATGCATGATGCTGCGGACTCGGTGAGTACCCTGCTAACTTCATCATGGCACATGTGCTACGATTTAAAACATAAGGGATGCACATGGCCTTGGCGATGAGGGGGAAAAAGTTGACCGAGTTAGGTTTAGTTTCATTTTGAATGTTGACCTAAAGTAAGATGTTAAAGGAACTTAATGTACATAATGATACTTACTTTAAAACACTTATAAGATGTTAATGTAAGAACAAAGGGTAAGGTTTAAAGGAAATTAATCGAAGAACACAATACGTAATGAGTGAGCTTAGTGAGCGGCGTTGGCGTTGGTAATTAGCCATTTATGATCGAATGTCGATTAAGGATGTAAGAAGCGTTAATGAAGCATGCTTGAAGTATAAAGATTTGAATAGACTTTAATAACGTAGTTAATTTAAATAAACCATAGAGGAGGAAGAAGTTGGTTAAAACTGTAAAGTTAGTTTGTTTAATAACTAATTACAGTGTGCTCTGTGAATGTATCATGTAGATCCTGTAAAGACTGAGAATAGTTGAATTGTAAATTGAAGGCGCTTGAAGGAAAGTCTTTCTTAGCGCTTATCGACCCTCGTGATTAGTCAAGTTTTTACGTGATGCATGATATACAATGCATGAATGGTAAATGAGAGAAAAAAGTCGATACTGTTTTATTTGGGCTAAACAAGTATTGAAGAGTTGATTGATTTGATTATAAGTAAGTATGTTGATATAGAAGCTATTAACGCTTATCTATGCCAAGTATTTAGTGCGGATGAGAAGGTAAGTTTGTACATGTACATACAAAAGTATTTTTCATCGATTATTCGATGGGGCGCGAGGTTGCCAAATGTTGAGCGTAAATCGTTTAACGTAAGAGTGTTGATCAACATAGAGTACAATAGGCTTATCACCTTGAAGTGCTCGTAAGTAAAGATGGATGGATGGCCTTAGTGCCGGATATCCTTTTCAAGTATGAAAACGAAAAGAGTATGTTCATGGTCTATTGACCGGTTCATCTTTCCTAAGCTATTATTTATACTCTGGAATTGTTGTATGAGAAGTATTAGTCAAATGTTTCATAATGCTTTGTAGATAATTGTTCAGATATAGAATTAAAGCATGTATTTGTTGAGGTGATATTCATATGATTCGTTATTAAGACTTGTTGAGCTAGTTATGCTCATTCTTGCTTGAACCATATGTTTTGCACACTAAACCCAAAACAACCGAGAGTTTTAAGAGAGATAAAAAGCAAGGCTAAGATGGACAATTAATAAATCTGTAATAGACTAGTATATTTGTATGTAATATACTTATGAAGAACAACGAATGTATTCAGTTATGAAACTGGGAAATGATTTATTACAAATGTAATATAAAGATAGTAATTACACTCATTTTGTTGTTATCTCAATGGAATGATTGTATGGATTGTAGTATCGTGGAGCACTATCTGTCGGGTTGGAAGATACCCGGATTTGGGGGTGTCATAATATGGACAATTCAATTACATTTTACAATGTTGATGTGGGGGAGTGTATTCAAGAATCAATTGACCAAGCATTACGTGGGAGTACTATGGGTGGGTTGCTTCATGGGTTCCAAATTACAGACTTATGCTATAAAGCTGGAGTGCAATGGCAACCTACTGAGCCAATACAACAACCAACGACCATAATTGACCATGCCACTATTGAGAGGTACAAAGCATGGGATGGGGCGCAATCACACCCGCGTGGTGAAGGTTACAACATGATCCACCAACCATCACCCCCAGTTAGTGCGGAACAAACACGGGTTCCAAGGAATCAATTTATGTGGTTAGCTGAACGTCAAGATTTAATGCATTAGTACAACGCAAATGCATTCAATACGCTTGCTGAGGCATTTTCTCGTTGCAATCCTAATGCTCAACCGGTGGTTATGCCTATTCCTCCTATCCTTGACTTACCCTCCTTTGAGGACGAGCGAAGAAAGCGTTTTGGAAGTCCTCATTTTTTTTCTTATTATTGAGCATATTTCACATAATGAGGGCATTCCTTGATATAAGTTTGGGGATTAGGTTTTATTATATATGTCGCGTGCTAGTACTTAGGGAGTATATATTTAAAAAAAAAGAGAAAAAAATATATATTTCTTTTGCATATAGTTACATGAATCCAGTTATTAGATCGTATATGTGATTATTGGCCAATGATGAAATTGAAATTATGTAGACAAGTAATTCACTAAGTATAAGAATCTTTATGTAATTTCTATTATGATGTGGATCTTGTTCTGATTGAAAATAGTATAATACGGATAACACTTAATAACATTTGTGTTAATGGATTAGTTCAAATTGTTACATAAAGATTTTCTAAAGGATAGTGCTAGTATAAATGAGAAAGTGAAAAAGATAGGTATGAACCTAAGCTTGGGGGAAGATTGGGGTATATAAGCTCTATTAAAAAGAAAAAAAAAAGAAAAAAAGAAATGTTGGAAGTTAGTTGAGTCTTATGGTGGGTTGAGAAGAAATACTCCCCATAAAAGCAAGCGTGAGATGGAGCGTAAAACGACTCACCAACCATCTATATAAAAAAGAAGAAAAAAAAAAGAGAAAGTGAGCATGAATACCCTTCTCTAGGAACTAAAAATGGGTAATGAGATAAGGCTAGAACTTGTTTGTCTTTGAATTTTTGAGTTTATCTTTGTATGATTCTCGATAAGCTGGTTAGAGACCCATATTTTATCGATAAAGATTTAAATTTTGTCGAAATAATTTTTAATATTATGGTGTGAATTTGAGATAATATTATAGTTGTGGGTAGTATTTATAAATTTTTTTTGCAAAGTATATACAAGTTGTTATAAATATTATATTGTTTGTTTGGGGGAATATTCTTTTTGTTAGGGAATATTAATATACAATGGCTCAATCATTGGTGGACCCCCTAGCAAAATTATTGTCGGATTGAAAGCGACAAAAATATTTTATAAAAAATAACGGCGGAGGTATTCTGAATTAAAAGCTGTTGAACTACCGGTGGTAAAAAAATGCGATGTCTGGCGTGGTTGCATAGTAGCACACGGTATTGATTATTGATGCTTACGTGAGAAGTCACTCATTTATGCTCGATTATTACTACGATAATTCTTTGCATCATCATATCTCTTATATTATTGATTCAATTATTGTCACGATATCATACGTATAATATGTTATATTATTAATTGAGGCGACAAGTTATAAATGATTAATAATTGTTGAAAGATTAAAAATGTGTTGATTAAAAATAAAATGATTTGTGGTAATATTTATTGATCCTTAATGTATATAAAAGTGCATTATGAGGCGTTTGTGGTAAGTTTGATTATTTTATGGGGGCCCATATGTCATTATCTAAGAGTCTCTTCGTCGATAGTAATTACCTTTGTGAATAGTAATTACCTTACCGTCGATATAGTATTTACCTTTCGTCGATAGTATTTACCTTAAATCGATAGTAATTACCTTCGTCGATAGTAATTACCTTTGTGAATAGTAATTACCTTAAATCGATAGTATTTACCTTCGTCGATAGTAATTACCTTCGTCGATAGTAATTACCCTTGTGAATAGTAATTACCTTCGTCGATAGTAATTACCTTTACCAGACGTCGAACCACTTTGGCGTTTCACATTCTGAGCGTCGAACCACTTGCCGTTTCACATTCTGAGCGTCGAACCACTTGTCGTTTCACATTCGGTGCGTCGAACCACTTGTCGTTTCACATTCTGTGATCGAACCACTTTTCTTTTCATCATCACCGGTCGTCGAGCCACTTGCCTTTTCACATGGTAGGTCTTAAGCTAGAAATCTTCTATAAATAGAGGCCTAGTGCTTCATTATTTTTTCACGAATTCTTTGAAACTCTAGAGAGAAACTATAGAGAGAAAGAAAGAAAAGTATACTTTACTTCACCTTGCCGATATTGGTTCTTCTAAGGTAGGGAATATTATTTGTTGTACCGTAAGGGGTGTTATTCTTTTTCTTATTCATGAAGAAGGCTATTTGTTATTCCATTGCTTATTATTACATTGGAATAACTTTGTAAAAGTGGTATACCTATACATAACTTTGTATCTGTGGCATACCTATACTTGGTGAAATCCTTATATTATTCCATTCTTATTTATTACATTGGAATAACTTTGTATCTGTGGAATCCCCTATACTTGGTGATCTCCTTACATTATTCCATTCTTTATTATTACATTGGAATATCACATGCGTGTGTTTTACAGGACTGGTTCCATTGTTTGTTTATTATTCGCATTTATTTATTACATTGGAATATCACATGCGTGTGTTTTACAGGACACAGTTCCATTGTTTATTATTGACATTTATTATTACATTGGATCATCTGTCGGTGTGAATTTCACGACTTTGGTTAGTTATTATTATTACATTGGAATAACTTTATACATCTGCAATCTACCGCATGCATGGTGATTTCTTTTGTTATTCCATTCTTTATTATACTCGGTTGGTTAAATCTTTGACTTCTATACTCCATGAAATTAGTGGAATATCCTTGATATTTGCGCTTCGTCGATATCTTTTCATGGAAATATTCTTACGATCATTCTTGAATTTTACTCTACAAAAGCAGTATCATTTTGACAATTTGGGCGTTAATAATTCTGGATAAAATAATTCTTGAACTTGTTTTATTGAATTATTATGTCATTATCATCATCCTCATGTTATATTATGTTATCTTGACTTACGTGTATAGATGAACTTAGTATGATTATGACCGGGGATCATTCGGTATAATCATGGCTTGTTATAAATGATGTGATAAAAGTCCTCGGTGGCTGTAATGCGGTGATGGATAATTTTTGGTATGATTATGACCGGGGGTGATTCGGTATAGTTCATGACCATTGATAATTTGATGAATATCCTTGGTAGTAGTGCGGGGGTGATTCGATGATGTGGATTATTTATTAAAATTTGAGTCTCGGCTATAATGATGATGAAAAACCTTTTAAAACCTAAAAGATAGTAGACTTTATTCTCTACTTGACTCTTTTAATGGATTGCTTATTCAAGCTGTGATTAAACTTGTTGTCTATTGTATTTTATCGGTTTAACCTTTGTTGAAGGCTAATGATAAATTATTACGCATTATCTTAGTCGTAATATTTCTTCTTTGGGCTAGTTGAGCTCACCCTTTCTTTCCTTTGTTCTCTTGAGGAAATGAGAACATAATTTGAGACGAGTCGGGGAGCGGAGTAATGGTCGGAGGATAGCATTAGTAGTCCTCACTAATACGTGAAATAGTGTGATAATAGTAGTAATGAGGACTCCTTTTGAGTTTGTATAATATCTAGTAGACAATATTTGTATTCAAACTCACGGTTTATATCGTATTATTGTACTGCAGCAGTTATATTAGTAAGTTGTATTTGAATTTATGTACCATGTAAGTGGCGACCCAAGATGGGTGGCGTATACCTAATTTTAGGCGTCACGGTTGGTATCGAGCTTAGGGATATGATCCACTGGCTAAGATGTGAGAATAGTACTAGGAGGGAGGCGGGGAATACCTTCGCTAGTATGACCTACCTAAGTTTATTTGGTATTTGATTGGTCGATTAGGAGTATAGTGATAATATGTTGCATGTCGATTAACCCTTATTTTGTGGCGGTGTTTGGAAATGGCGGTGAAAATATTCCTGATGGAGTGAATGTGGCCGTTGTGACACCTTTAATCACTAATCGGAGTTAATGCGATTGTCGAGACGAGGAACAAATTAGAGATATCCACGTAGTGAATGAAGAACTAATTATTTGCACAGAGCTAAGTTGAGGTAGCGGTGTGAGTGAGAGTGAGGAAGAAGAGGAAGAAGAGGAACACGAGGAGAATTGGTTAGAAGAAGTTTATGATCAAAACTTAGAATTACAAAATCGTGTTCGTGAGCTAGAAGAACGAGGTTGAAGAGCGGCAAGCGATTCGTGGAACAAAGGGATACAACAATTCAAAATTGGGTTACCGATATGTGATGCTCGAACAAAATCACGCTTTGGCGGGGTGTAAGATATTAAAGTTGGAATCGAGAATTTAAAAATCAAAGATCAAATTTGAAAGAAAAACAAGCTGAGCGAAGGAGAATAGGCGATGCATGGGTAAAAAGGCTGCCTGTAGCGTTGATAGTGTGAAAAAGGCGTCCAGATCGATAAAGCCAAAATAGATGAAATGGACTTTGCTTTTTGGGCGACAATTGGGAGAACCCAACATCGAATTGAATTACCACATGCATAGCGGTCGACCCGAATTCGATATGGATCGGAGAATAATGATTCAAATCATGGATCGGGAATGTGAAGAAGCACTTAAGGGTGGAATGTACCTATAGTAAAGTCGAACTTCGGTAATTTAAGCGAGGCGTTTAAGCCGAAAACCCGAGCGAAGTTATTACGGGTAAATTAATTATAAATTATTACGAAGTCTATACTTTATTCAATACAAGTTCTACCCACTCTTTTATTCTACCTAGTTGTGTTCGATGTTTAAATTTGACTCAGGAAAAATTAGACTTTGATTTTTCTATTGAAACTTCGTTGGGAGAAACCCGTTACCTCCAACATTTATTAATCTTGTTGTTTCAAATAAACACTTTCACGATCTTATCTCTTTGAAAATACTTGCCTTTGAGGTAATTTTTGAAAATGATTGATTAACTACTCATTATTCTTTTTTGTAAGGTTGTTAGCTTTCATATTTCTAACCAACTTTATTATCTGAATTCAAAGTAACCAAACCCTAAAGTTAATCTTTGTTATATCAAGCCATAAGTAAAAGAGCCCCGATCCTTTCGTTGTTGACTTCCTTGTGTGAAATGCCGAAGCCGGACTTTACGTGGCGGCGTCGTATTTGAAGATGGCAAGTTGATAGGTATCATTGTGAGGTCTTTATCGAGGTTAAGGGATAGAAGTCACAGTTGGTATTAATGTGACGTCTTATCCAAGTCTTGGGCGAGATATGTGATTTTGAATGATATTTCTATCATTAATAAATTTCTTGGCGTATTCTTGAAGTCTTCCTAGCCTACCCTAGAGCGTGAAATCGAATTTTGTATTGACCCCGGTACAAAAACCCATTTCTTAAACCCTCAAATATTTCTTGACTAAAAGGATGCATTTACGTGGATTATGATGAAAGTCATAATAAAAGGATAGAAGCTGATGAAAATCATGGGTATATGAAGTGTTAGTAAATTTTAAGATGAGTTATGTTGGTTAGTATGTGAAAACATGAAAGTTTCTTAGAAATCACAAAGAGTTGAAAATCAGATTTTGGTGAAAAAGCGTAACATGAAATTCAATTGACCATATCTCCTATTATATTTTGAATTTTTGAGTGTGGTCAAGTCCTAGAGTTAGATCTATGAGTTACCTAACTAATCTAAGTGGAATTACTGGAAAAGGTGTTGTAGATTTTTTGTGTGGACTGATTTTAGCAAAGGGTGCAAAGCTGCAAAAAAAGAAAAAAGTTGCTTTGCCATGATTTTAGATGGGCTGTTTCGGCCACTTAAATTATGAGAAAAATTCTGGCCTTTTGGGACTTGAAGGTATATGGTATAAAGTACCTCCTGTCCAAAAATGAGCTCATTACGACTTAAAATGAGCAAGTTATGACTATTTCAATATTTAGGTTTTAAATGACGAAAAGCGCTATAGCTTAGGAGTTCTATAACTCAGATGACCATGAAATTTAAGCTGGAAGCTCACGTTAACATGTGTAAGGTCCTGCCAAGATTTGGGAATTTTGGAGTTAAACTTGAGGTAGCTAATTTCTTAAGGAATTAATTAGAAATTGATTTTTGAAAAATAGTAAATGAATTTTAAAAATTAGAGAAAATATATTTTCATTATGGGACTATATTATGCTAAAACCCAGAAAAGAAATATTTTTGGGACTGATTTGGTATTTTTCATGAAAATAGTTTAATTCTGAACATATGAGTTAAATATGTTATGTGAAGTAACAAAGTTGAAAATAGGATTTTATGGCTAGAGAATCTATATAGAATATATGCATATTTTTTTGATGAGGATTTGATAATTGGTGATGATATCTTATGAGTATGGCATTTTGGATGATTAAATGCATTATATGGTAAAAGCGTAAACAATTGAGATAAATTGTTTATAAATTTAAGAAGTGATTAAAATATTGTTATAATATTAATGATATTAGATTATGAGATTATTAAGTGATTGATAACATGGGGATATTCTTGAATCTGGATAAATTATATTATAAATGTTTAATATTTATCCTTTATCTCATTTGATTGATTCTTTATATCGTTATCCTCATATTTATATTATGTTGAAAGTAAATACGTGGCTGTAGTGCATAGATGGACTTGGTATGATTATGACCGAGGGATTGTTGGGTATAATCATAGTAGTAATTGAAAACACGATTATCTTTGGTAGTAGTGCATGGATAATTTGTGGTCGTGATCTTAATGAATACGATTATCTTTGGTAGTAGTGCATGGATAATTTTGGTGGTGATCTTAATGAATACGATTAATGAATGCACGATTATCTTTGAATACCACGTAGTAGTGCATGGATAATTTGTGGTAATGTGATATCTTAATGAATACTTAATGAATACACGATTATCTTTGGTAGTAGTGCATGGATAATTTGTGGTGGTGATCTTAATGAATACGATTATCTTTGGTAATGATGGATAATTAAGTGGTCGTGATCTTAATGAATATCCTTGGCACGTAGTGCGGGGATGATTCGATGATATGGATTAATTATTGGTGAGTCTCGTGATGAAATATTAATTCATGGATGTGGTAAAAGTCATCTTTGGTAGTAGTAGACTTGGTATGATTATGACCAAGGATTATTCGGTATAATCATGGCCAAGTAAATGAAAACACGAATATCCTTGGCGA
Organism: Panax quinquefolius; assembly: GCA_020205615.1. Classification (NCBI taxonomy): domain Eukaryota; kingdom Viridiplantae; phylum Streptophyta; class Magnoliopsida; order Apiales; family Araliaceae; genus Panax; species Panax quinquefolius. Next base: position 99,300,920 of record CM035167.1, on the reverse strand, counting down.
TTGGTGCATGGATAATTAGTGGTCGTGATCTTATTAAAGCTGCGTCTCGGCATTATTGGTTTCTGAGTTGTATATCTTTGGCTTTTGTAGTGCAAAGATGAATTGTGAATAAATATCTTTGGTAGGATTGCAAAGATGAATTTAATGTTTTCAACGATAAAGGTATTCAAGGTATCCTCACCTCTTTATCATACAGTCGTACCCTAATTTGAGGCGAAATTCCATAAGGAGGGAGATTGTGAGACCCCATATTTTATCGATAAAGATTTAAATTTTGTCGAAATAAATTTTTAATATTATGGTGTGAATTTGAGATAATATTATAGTTGTGGGTAGTATTTATAAATTTTGCAAAGTATGCAAGTTGTTATAAAATATTCGTTTGGTGGGGAATATTCTTTTTGTTAGGGAATATTAAATACAATGGCTCAATCATTAGTGGACCCCCACAATGAATTATTGTCGGATTGAAAAGCGACAAAAATATTTTATAAAAATAACGGCGGAGGTATTCTGAATTAAAAGCTGTTGAACTACCGGTGGTAAAAATGCGATGTCTGGCGTGGTTGCATAGTAGTAGCACGGTATTGATTATTGATCTTACGTGAGAAGTCACTTTCATTTATGCTCGATTATTACTACGATAATTCTTTGCATCATATCTCTTATATTATTGATTCAATTATTGTCGCGGTATCATACATATAATATGTTATATTATTAATTGAGGCGACAAGTTATAAATGATTAATAATTGTTGAAAGATTAAAAATGTGTTGATTAAAAATAAAATGATTTGTGGTAATATTTATTCGATCCTTAATGTATATAAAAGTACATTATGAGGCGTTTGTGGTAAGTTTGATTATTTTTTATGGGGGCCCATATATGTCATTATCTAAGAGTCTCTTCGTCGATAGTAATTACCTTTGTGAATAGTAATTACCTTCGTCGATAGTATATTTACCAACCGTCGATAGTATTTACCTTCGTCGATAGTAATTACCTTCGTCGATAGTAATTACCTTTGTGAATAGTAATTACCTTCGTCGATAGTATTTACCTTCGTCGATAGTAATTACCTTCCGTCGATAGTAATTACCCTTGTGAATAGTAATTACCTTCGTCGATAGTAATTACCTTTACAGACGTCGAACCACTTGGCGTTTCACATTCTGAGGCGTCGAACCACTTGCCGTTTCACATTCTGGCGTCGAACCACTTGTCGTTTCACATTCACGGTGATCGAACCACTTGTCGTTTCACATTCTGGCGTCGAACCACTTTTCTTTTCACATCACCGATCGTCGAGCCACTTGCCTTTTCACATGGTAGGTCTTTAAGCTAGAAATCTTCTATAAATAGAGGCCTAGTGCTTCATTATTTTCACGAATTCTTTGAAACTCTAGAGAGAAACTATAGAGAGAAAGAAGAAAAGTGATACGCTACTTCACCTTGCCGATATTGGTTCTTCTAAGGTAGGGAATATTATTTGTTGTACCAAGTAAAGGGTGTTATTCTTTCTTATTCATGAAGAGAAGCTGTTGTTATTCCATTGCTTATTATTACATTGGAATAACTTTTGTAAAAAAGTGGTATACCCTATACATAACTTTTGTATCATGGCGTACCTATACTTGGTGAAATCCTTATATTATTCCATTCTTATTTATTACATTGGAATAACTTTTATATCTGTGGAATCCCCTATACTTGGTGATCTCTTACATTATTCCATTCTTTATTATTACATTGGAATATCACATGCGTGTGTTTTACAGGACACAGTTCCATTGTTTATTATTCGCATTTATTATTACATTTGGAATATCACATGCGTGTGTTTTACAGGACACAGTTCCATTGTTTATTATTCAGCATTTATTATTACATTGGATCATCACATCGGTGTGAATTTCACGACTTTGGTTCCGTTATTATTATTACATTGGAATAACTTTATACATCATGCAATACCGCATGCGTGGTGATTTCTTTTGTTATTCCATTCTTTATTATACTCGGTTGGTTAAATCTTTGACTTCTATACTCCATGAAATTAGTGGAATATCCTTGATATTTGCGCTTCATCGATATCTTTTCATGGAAATATTCTTACGATCATTCTTGAATTTTACTCTACAAAAGCAGTATCATTTTGACAATTTGGGCGTTAATAATTCTGGATAAAATAATTCTTGAACTTGTTTTATTGAATTATTATGTCATTATCATCATCCTCATGTTATATTATGTTATCTTGACTTACGTGTATAGATGAACTTAGTATGATTATGACGAGGATCATTCGGTATAATCATGGCTTGTTATAAATGATGTGATAAAAGTCCTCGGTGGCTTTTGTAATGCGGTGATGGATAATTTTTGGTATGATTATGACCGGGGGTGATTCGGTATAGTCATGACCATTGATAATTTGATGAATATCCTTGGTAGTAGTGCGGGGTGATTCGATGATGTGGATTATTTATTAAAAGTGAGTCTCGCTATAACTTGATGATGAAAAACCTTTTAAAACCTAAAAGATAGTAGACTTTATTCTCTACTTGACTCTTTTAATGGATTCTTATTCATTACTTGATTAAACTTGTTGTCTATTGTATTTTATCGGTTTAACCTTTGTTGAAGGCTAATGATAAATTATTACGCATTATCTTAGTCGTAATATTTCTTCTTTGGGCTAGTTGAGCTCACCCTTTCTTTCTTTATTCTCTTGAGGAAATGAGAACATAATTTGAGACGAGTCGGGGAGCGGAGTAATGGTCGAGGAGGATAGCATTAGTAGTCCTCATTTATTACGTGAAATAGTGTGATAATAGTAGTAATGAGGACTCCTTTTGAGTTTGTATAATATCTAGTAGACAATATTTGTATTCAAACTCACGGTTTATATCGTATTGTATTACAGCAGTTATATTAAGTAAGTTGTATTTGAATTTATGTACCATGTAAGTGGCGACCCAAGATGGGTGGCGTATACCTAATTTTATTTTCATTATAAATTAGAAATTGATTAGTTTAATAAATTTTGGATTAATAGAAGATTGGTAGTTGCAAGGTAATTTTGTGCTAAATCTACGAGGAGCGATACTTTACTTACTATTATATTACTTGTTGACCAGGTATACTTGCGTGTTGAGCGTATATAGATTTTACCCAACAGCGCTGCGACGCGAGCTTTGCACTAGATAAGCTACGCTGCAACGCGACTCTTTGATGAGTTGTCAACCTGGGACGCTGTTGCGTGGGATTTATCTGATACAACTAACATAGATGTGACAACCCGAAAATCTGGATAGTCCAGAAATTAAGATTTAAAGAATTAGTTATTAATAAAATGAATTTTTATTAATACTATTACGTGTTATGTGTTTATTAATCGATTTCTATAACCTAGGTTGATTATAAGTCGGGAGGATTCTGGCTACGAGCTAGATTTAGCAGTAAGAATTTTCAAGACGAAAATGAAAGTTTTCCGAGAACAAAATATTTTCGGGAAAAAAGACGAAATAGTCACTATTCATCCGTTTCTTCTCGGAGATTTATTTTGAAATTCCGAGAAGTTATTGATTATATAAAATGTTGAGATGTGATGGAATATTCAATAATATTTCAGTTATGGCAAAAACGAAGTTTTCTCCTGCGGACTCAAAACCTAAGGGTTTAGAAAAGTGAGTTCCGAGAATGTAATGAGTACGTATAATCACTAGGGTTATTACGCGTGAGAAATACGAGTATGATACGAGTTATTATACGAGTATAGTACGAAGATTAGTACAACGTATAATATGAATATCGTACGAACGATATACGAAGAAGAGAATACGAGAATGGAATGCGTAGAATACGATTAGTCTTAATGGACTTTGTGTTCATGGACTTTGTAGAAACCAATTGGACTTGGATTATGTCAAGCCCAATGATTTATAAAATCAAGCCCAAGATAGGCCCGATAAGAATTAGGGTTAAGGCCCAAACCAAGAAAAAGCGCGGATCGACCGATGGGTAAACGGATGGGTAAGAACCATTGGGGCAACTCATGGGGTGACCCATGGGCATGTGGGCTAGCCACTGGGCCACCAAGTAAGGGTGGTGGCCAAGTTAACTTGGTGGCTAAGATGTGGAGGTGGGAATAGTAAATTTAGGGGCGAAATGACTAAAATCCTACTCTTTGAGAGAGAGAGAAAGAGAGGTTAGGATGGAAGAAGAGAGGAAGAGGAATGAGAAAAAAGCTAGCTCTATTGCATGCTTTGTCAAGCGGAAGGAGATTAAAGAAGAGCAGTAATCCGAACACTAATTTCTTCTAAAATTTTCTTTAAGTTTTTTATGTTCAAAAACATAACTTAATGAAGATAAGAAGTAGATTAAGTTAGAAATGATTTCATATGGTTGAAATCGTAAGAAAATGAAGAAATAAAAATAAGAAATTTAGTTTATAAATTTCTTAAGCAAATATAAAGATTCGTGAGGATTTTGAAGCGATCCGAATGAATATTATGAACGCAGTAGGTGAATTAAGTAAGGAATGATGTTCTATAACATCAAATTCAAGAAAAAGAGAAATCGTAATCAAAATATCGATTTAAATGAAGAGCGAAACGAAGAACGCGAAGAACACGAAGAACCTTGTTGATGGACAAATTTAAAACCATCGTAGTATAAATGTTGTTGATGGACAAGTTTAAAACCATCGCGTATAAGTTAGATGCTTATTGCTTGGTTAGGAATGTTAGAAACGTTCATGAAGAACGAATTAAAACTAAGCTATAACGAAGTTATGGCAAACATTTCGTAAGAGAAGAACGAAAATTTGAAAGTTAGTAAATGAACCCAATCGTGTAAGGTTTTATTAGAAAGTAAGAGAACGTAGAAAATGTGAGTCATGGACTCAAGAACGAATGAATTCTGAGTTCAGATGACTGAATTACGGACGAACGAACAAAGAACGTTAAAAACGTTAAAATAAACGAAGAATGAAGATTAAGCCAATTGAATGGCATGTTAACGGATTTAGAACAAAGCTCTATCCGAGGGTAATCGAAGTACGTAAGATAAGGAAGAAAATGGCTTTGGAACAACCTCGTTCCGAGTTATAACGAAGAAGTTATGAGATTTCGAAATCAGCGTCTCAAGCCTGTAAAAGATTTAGAAAAATTTTCTAGGTTTCATACTCGGCGTAGTAGCATGAGTTGTGTATGCCTTGAGGCCGACGCCGTGCACAGTATAATGATGTCGAGCACACTCGCAAGAGTTCGCATGACATGAGCTAAGTAGTATAATTTGTGGTATGTATTTCGTACATATCTGATCTGAAAATCTTACGGAGTGTGGTCTTGCAGCGGTGCCTTCCACTAAGTAAGGACTCACCGCCAGAAGCGCCATGGTCAGGATGGGAGAGAGAGAAGTAGGTCGCCACAGTGATATGAGAGAGGAAGGAAAGACACAGCGGTATTTGAGCTTGCGGTGCGAGTAATGCCCGTAAATGAGATTTTTAGTTCTCGGTTATTAGAGGATGTCAAGAAAGAAATATGAACATAATGTTCAACTAATGTAACACTTAATCAAGTGTTTTATACCTTTAATAAAGGTTGAACAAAAGATTAAATGAGAATAAAAGACAAAGAATGTAGATGCGAGTTACGGAACCGGTGTAATAGGGGACCGTAGTCGAGATAAATGAGCGTGAGGATTGCTATGGTTGTGATTCCTTAGGCGTTGGTTGACGATGTTAATGTATAACATTTTGGTGTTATGACATGACATTGAGAGATGAATGTAAAGCGTTTAGGCATTTGTGAGCGCAACGTTATTTGCGATGAGCGATCGGGTCTTAGCATAATGTGAACCGTATGGCTTTGACTTTAAGAAAGAATAATGAACATGGGGTTCATGGGATGGATAACGATCGAAAGCAATTAAAACCTTGAGTAAAGGTTGAATGAGAGATTAAGAGGCGAAGCAGCGTAAGCGTTGAATCGTAAATGATCCTCGTGAATCGTATTAGCATTTGATGAACGTGCTAAGTATACCCTGGTTGTATGACTTAGGCGTTGATGAATGTAGTAAGTAAGATCTGAATGGTATCAAGAAAGCCGTATCGAATGGTAATGAGATTAATGAAAGCCGAATGTGAATAGATAAGAATGAATCCTGAGGTATGGCAATTACTTTCCAGAAAGCCAAAAGGAATAAGAAATTAACTTAACAAACATTATAATTTAATAATTCAGTATAAGTTAAAGAAAGTTAGGTTGTGGTACAATCGTAACCTTTGATGGTTGACATATGGGTCTTTGGGCTAAACAATTCCTTGAGAGAGCGAAGGTATATCTGGCTGGCAAACCGATCTAACTCACTATGATGGCGGTGTAGATGAAGCGAGAACTTGTTTGTTGGTTGTTTGTGGGAAACCACTCAGTACCATATGGACTACTAGCGGAGAAGCGATGTGTCTTGAGTCCTGAGAAGTATCTGAAGAAGATAAGAATGTGAATCATCAAAGATGATGAGCGTGTTGAAATAAAGACATCTCCAGTATGTCATGAAACCAAATAAGCCGGTAATGAAAGTTAGTGGCGTAAAATTATATTGCAAGAACGCGAACCTTAAGAAGTAAAGTTAAGTAAACCGATGCGTAAGTCAAGTATATGACTAATTGGTGTATTTGTTATTTCCTTATGTGTTATAGGGATTGGAATGAAAGCGATTCGGTAAGTGGTACATGTGTCATGCGTAAAGGTAAGTTTTCTAACTTCATTCATATTTTAAATGAATGCTAGTTTCTTAAACTTTTCGGATGTTGAACTTGAGAAGTTACATCGATGTGCGAATGTGCGATATTTGTGCAAGGTGGTAGAGCGTATGAGGCCTTGTGCCACATGATGTGAACGCCGGTGTTTCTATGAGATGAATTGTTCTATGTTTGAACTGTTTAATAAAAGAATGTTCTGTTTATACATGAACCGTTATTGTTAAGTCTGTGATATTGATTCTATCCAGACAGGATGTGTATGAAAGAAAATAGAGAATGAAAGTATTTCAAAGTAAATGTGACTAATGTTTTAAGATGATAGGAATCAAGACTATTCCTATTATTCAAGTCGCTTTAACCTTGTTCGGTTATTGAAGTCACGAAAAGAATGTTTAAATTCTTGAAGTTGTTTGTTCAATTATTATGACTTCTTTGGGCAAATGAATGCTCACACTTGCTTTAAATGAAAAACATTTTTAAATTGACGATGTTAGAAGAACTTAAGGATCCCGTATAGATCAAGTGACGGTATCGGATGAAGTGCCATTCGAGAATGTGAATGGCGAGAAGATCAAGTGAAGACTTGTGATGTAGAAAGATGAAAATTAAACTATAGACTAGTTTAATGGCTGTATGTATCCTTGGTGGCGGATAAAAGTCACTCTTGTAAGATGAAAGGAATAATGTAATTATCATTATTTGTAATGAGAAAGGTTATAAGGTTTTAGAGGCTGGGAATTCAGAATGTATGTTATTATATTCAGAATATAATGATGTATGTTGGCTGAATGATGTACTCATGACATACGGAATCCGGGTGTGAAGATAGGCCGGGATTTGAGGTCGTTCTGAGGTTAGTATCGGAGGCGATAGGTTATAAACCTTAGGTATGAGTACCTAAGACTATAATCGTAAAGAGAAGGATAAGAAGATCACCACGTGATCATAGTAAATCGTAATAATGAGATGAGCACGTTAAGCGATGAATGATTTATAGCTAATGCTATGAATGAATGGTACTACAAAGTAATGCGGGAAGAAGAACTCAAATTGAGTTGTAAAGGATAGTATATGAATTAAAGAAAATTCGTATTAAATAAAGAGAAAGTTAGAAGTTGTAAGATTTCAATTGAGGACTCATGTGATGGCTGAGTTGTATGAATCTTTGTATAGGCAGAGGTTTGTGCTTGGTGTAACAATCACTCAGTTTATTACAGTGATAATCATTGAAATTGGTCGCGTTATCAAGATGTATATAAAGAGAAGGTGAATCTTTTCTCATGTATATACTTGATAGGTAGAGAATGATAAGATAGGTGCAGGTTCTTGAAACTCATACTTATGAAAAGTTTGTGACTCATAGTTATATGCTATGTTTCTGAGCTCTAAGCATATGGATAGTCCTTGATTTGTTCTTGGATTACATATTGCGAAGTTAAGTTCTTAAACACATATGGTTGTGGAAAGTTCCTAAACACATAAAGTGTGGTAAGTTGATGAACTATACTAAGGTATATGAATGTTTAGACTGAAAGTAAGTATATTTAGTAGACTTAGCATTGAAGGTGCTAGAGAAGATTAAGTATTGTCGCAAGTAAGACAATGAAGGAAGATGGAGAATAGGATTTTCCAAGTCATCTAGCTATACTAGATTTCGAAATTTCTTGAAATCGTTCTGATGTGCGCATTTTGAAAATGAAAGAATTGGTTCAGCTTTTGGAACCAATGGATTTTAAAAGAACTATTCTTGGTATGTCTATGCTAATTGTTTAAGCTAGATAGAAATTGGTTTAAAATATCAAAATGAATTTTATATCGTTAGTGCATTTGATGCAAAGATGGTAAAAGGATGGAGTTATTAATGCAATTAAACCTGGTGTTGGATTTGATCTTAAGATCAACAACCTGTTATGGTATGATGTATAATGACGAAGTCATAAACTAACGAAGTCCTCAACGTACTGTGAAGAGTGCGGTATCATGACGTCATAAAATGTTTTGATGTATTGCGAAAGAATTTAAAGAAGTAGTCGATGTCAATTGAGTTGACTAGACGAATGTTTCAAGTTGATGTCCAATTTATTGGTATGGTCTAAGCTACTTGATTTGGCTAAGACGAATGGTATGTCATGATTAAAAGAAAATCGAGCTTTCTTTGAAGAGTTATGCTAAACCAAATTATTTTGGTGCGAGAATCTAAGGAGTAAGTCTCGAGGTGAACATACTCAAGAAATGGGGTTATCGATGGGTTGATCACTACATTATGGAAGAGGTAGTTTACCTTCTTTGTGATTGTAAGCGGCGTAGTGGAAAGAAAGATTCTGGCGTCATCTTTGGTAAACCTAGTAAGAGTTCATGGTCAATTTGACCCCTCAGCAAACGTATGAAATGTTTTAAAAGAATTCTTATATTCCTCGCTATTCCTTCTACTTCATGATTCTTGATAGGTTATGGAGGTTAGGAATGATGGAAAGATAAGAACTTCTTTGAAGAGAAGTTGAGAAGAAAAGTAAGCTAAAATTTGAGGCGAAATTACATTAAGAAGGGGTGAATGTGATAACCCGGGTATAGGTATGGTTTAAAGAAATTCCGAGGATGGAATTTTTATAAGGGGGGAAGGATGTGACAACTCGGAAATCCGGATTGTCCAGAAATTAAGATTTAAAGAATTAGTTATTAATAAAATGAATTTTTATTAATACTATTCTGTTCTATGTGTTTATTAATCGTTGTATAACCTAGGATGATTATAAGTCGGGAGGATTATGGCTACGAGCTAGATTTAACGAGTAAGAATTTTCAAGACGAAAATGAAAGTTTTCCGGGAACAAAATATTTTCGGGGAAAAAGACGAAATAGTCACTATTCATCTGTTTCTGCTCGGAGATTTATTTTGAAATTCTAAAAAGTTATTGATTACGTAAAATGTTGAGATGTGATGGAATATTCAATAATATTTCAGTTATGGCAAAAACGAAGTTTTCGCCTGCGGACTTAAAACCTAAGGGTTTAGAAAAGTGAGTTCCGAGAATGTAATGAGTACGTATAATAACTAGGGTTATTACGCGTGAGAAATACGAGTATGATACGAGTATAGTACGAAGATTAGTACGACGTATAATACGAATATCGTACGAACGATATACGAAGAGAATACGAGAATGGAATGTGTAGAATACGATTAGTCTTAATGGACTTTGTGTTCATGGACTTTGTAAAAACCAATTGGACTTTGATTATGTCAAGCCCAATGATTTGTGAAATCAAGCCCAAGATAGGCCCAATAAGAATTAGGGTTAAGGCCCAAACCAAGAAAAGAAACCGCGGATCGAACCGATGGGTAAACAGATGGGTAAGAACCATTGGGACAACCCATGGGGTGACCCATGGGCATGTGGGCCGGCCACTTGACCACCAAGTAAGGGTGGTGGCCAAGTTAACTTGGTGGCTAAGATGTGGAGGAGGTGGGAATAGTAACTTTAGGGGCAAAATGACTAAAATGCCCCTAACCTTGGTGAACTTCATTCATATTTTAAATGAATGCTAGTTTCTTAAACTTCTCAGATGTTGAACTTGAGAAGTTACATCATGTCTTGAATGTGCGATATTTGTGCGAGGTGGTAGAGGCACGATGAGGCCTTGTGCCACAATGTGAACACGGTGTTTCTATGAGATGAATTGTTCTATGTTTGAACAGTTTAATAAAAGAATGTTCTGTTTATACATGAACCGTTATTGTTAAGTCTGTGCTATGGATTCTAGCCAGACAGGATGTGTATGAAAGAGAATAGAGAATGAAAGTATTTTAAAGTGAATGTGACTAATGTTTTAAGATGATAGGAATCAAGACTATTCCTATTATTCAACCTGCTTCGTAACCTTGTTTGGTTATTGAAGTCTGAAAAGAATGTTTAAATTCTTGAAGTTGTTTGTTCAACTGTTATGACTTGCTGGGCAATTGAAAGCTCACACTTGCTTTAAATGAAAAACATTTTCAGCGAATGATGTTAGAAGAACTTAAGGATCCCATATAGATCAAGCTGACGGTATCCAGATGAAGTGCCATTCAGAATGTGAATGAGCGAGAAGATCAAGTGAAGACTTGTGATGTAGAAAAATGAAAATTAAACTATAGACTAGTTTAATGAACTGTATGTATCCTTGGTGGCGGATAAAAGTCACTCTTGTAAGATGAAAGGAATAATGTAATTATCATTATTTGTAATGAGAAAGGTTATAAGGTTTTAGAACACAGGGAATTGAGAATGTATGTTATTATATTAGGTATATAATGATGTATGTTGGATGAATGATGTATGCCAAATCACGTCGGAATCCGGGTGTGAAGATAGACCGGATTTCGGGTCGTTACAATAGATCTATCTCATAAACAGTTCATGAATAAAAGAATTTTAATTAATTCACATTTCAATAATAATAGAATATGAATTCAATTGCACAAAATGCGATTAACAATAATCATTAAGAATATGGAGTAATCAACAATAATTATCCACTAACATGCTTCGAAAACAATAACTCGAGTTTGAGTTAGGGAACTTGCCTTGTTTGTAATATATTGCTACAAAATTAAATATATCCGGTCAAGTAGTTTAATCCATCTTCTTTTGAAAGACCTATAATTGATCTTTAGATTAGTAAATCACATAATATCATCACTTTATATTACATTATCTAACATTTAGTCATTACATTAATTCCTTAGTAATATTATCAAGGGTAATATTATTACCCTTACTAATATTTTATTTACTTCTTAGTATTATTAATCAATTAACAATACTTTATTCGCTTACTAATATTTTTAATATTTTAATAATATTTTAATCATTTCTAATATTCTTAACACTTACTTCTTTTACTAATATTATTAATTATTTAATAATATCTTAATCCTTAACTAATATTATTAATTATTTAATAATAATTTATTACTTTACTAATATTATTAACCTTTTAATAATATTTTAATCATTTATTAATATTATTATTTATTTAACAATACTTTATTCATTTACTAATATTATTAACCTCTTAATAACATTTTATTTAATTTGAATATTATTAATTATTTAATAATATTTTAATCATCTAATAATACTTTAATCTAATATTATTAATTTTTTAATAATATTTTAATCTAATATTATTAATTATATTGATAATATTTTAATCCAATATTATTAGTCCTTTAATAATATCTTAATCATTAATTAATGTTTTAATCTAATATTATTAATTATTTAATAATATTTTAAATTCAATCTTAAACTAAATATTATTTATTATTTAAAAATATCTTATTCTAATATTATTAATATCATAATAATATTTTAGTCATTTGTTAAACCAATTAAACAAATTATTTTAATGGTTTGTCCTTTATTAATTCATTTATTTAATAACCCTAAAAGGTCATAAATATTAGTCCTTATAAAAAATTATCAAAATACCCTCCAATAATCAGAATACAACATTTTTATGGTTTCCAAGCACTAACATCACATTTACACCATTTATGACATCACATAACTATTTATTTCCATTTATTCACAACACAACCATTTACAAGAAAAATACCAAAACAGTTCTAAAAATATTTTTTTTCTGGAATCGGATAGAATATGATCTCCAGAGGTTTCCTTTTCTAGAATTTTCCAATTTGATTTACTATTTTTAAAAGGCCTAAAACAGTCGGATCTCACAACATTTTTAATAAATCGAGTTTTTGTTCAAAAATCATGAAACTTTCAGGGAATGTTCTTGTTATATATAAGAGTTATTCACGTTTAAAAGAGTCCTTTCTTGTAAAGTCCATAACTCCCATTCTACACATCCAAAACTGTCTATTATTTTTCTTAAATGTAGATATCTCATCAATGTCCTTCCTAATTTTTTTATAATTTTTAAAGTAAATGAAATGGACGAAACGACCCTTATAAGTGGCTGGCCAGAAACTGTCCACTACCTTTTTGTTCTACAATGGACTGTTTCGGCCCCAACAACCCTCAAGGCTTGAAAAAAATTATTTTTGAGTGCTACCACTTGGGTTTAGTAGTTAACTTACATATCTAGCACCCCCTCTTTGACGGATCACAAATAGGAGGTGTAGATATTAAGTTATACATGATTCAAGTGAAGAAAAGCTAGGGTTTTTCACGCTTAAGGAACATAAGTTCATTTTCTTCCTTTGGATCTTCATTATAACACTCAAAATGCTTAGATCCTTACATGAAGCATGTAGATCTAAGATTTTTTGACTCTTAGAACAAACCCCTCTAAAACTTTGAAAATAAACCAAAATAAGAAGGAAAGAAAGTGGTTTAAATCCTCACCATGATCTTATTGCTACCTTCCTTAATTTTCCAAAGTAGTTAATGTGCTTAGGATGCATAAGAGATGAAACACAGTCCCTCCTTTTTCTCCTCTCTACCCCCGACCTCCTCTCTCTCTCTCTTTCTTTATTTTGCTTTGTTAGTAAGTGAGATGAAATGAAAATTAGGGTATTAGTAAAATTGTGACGCCCCTAAATCCGGGTATCTTCCAACCCGACAGATGGTACTACACGGTGCTACTGTTCACACATAAATTCAATTGAAATACCTCAAAAGAGTGAATATGTCTTCTATATATTACAAAATAATATTTCCCTTCCCACGTTCTTTATAACCATTACATATGTTCTTTGTCATAGTATCAAATAAATACAAAATTCATACTATACTATTACAAAGACAACTACTTGTCTGCCTTAACATTTCCTTTATCCTTCTTTGGACCCTTGATCAATTTTCATTCTTAATTTGCATTCATATGGTTCAAGCAAGGGTGAGCATAACTAGCTCAGCAGGTATAACAATTTCATTTGATCAATATGTTTGAATCATATAAATATATATATATATATATATATATATTCTATAACTGAATCAATAGTTATGAAGTACTATAGATAATTCAAAATAGCACTTCTCTTTTCTTTAAAATGTTTAACAATGAACAACATCTGTTAAACCATGATTTTGGTCCAAGACCTTGAGCATTTCATTCCTTCTTTAAAAAGGACAACCTGACACCAAGTCCGTAAGTCCGACATTTCTTACGAGCACGTCTAGGTGATCAACCTATAATACTCTATGTTGTACAACACTACTTCATTAAACGTATCTACGTTTAAGTTTTGACAACCTCATGTGCATGTCGAGTGATGACAAAACATTTGTTTATTCATACTCAGTCTTTCTTTGAAATCCATACCAAAACAGTTGGTATAAGAAAGTAATATCAATAATATTTTGTCAGATTATAATGAAATCCACAAAATATTCTAAGTCTAGCCGAAGGAATTGGCTTTGACTTCTTTGTACATCAATTCATGCGTAAGATACATGAATCATAAAGCTGGTCTGAAATGCATATAGACAAGGGTTTAGAATGAATTCTTGCCTTTAGCGCCTTCTACTGTTAATTCACTTCTCTTTTGAGTCTTTATAGATTCTACATCACATAATTACATAGCATACCACATTAGGTCATAAACAATCAATAAGTATTGTCTTTAACCTATCTTCTCTTTCTTCTCGGTCTAACTATCCATTCGCATAACTTACCAACATTCATTAGGTTATTTAACGTTCATTATAGTTTTATAACATTTTTTTTGTTATAAGTAATCTTATTAATTCAATGCTTAAGTAATTACATTTCAAGTAATCTCAAACATTCATTCAACATGCGTTCGATTTTTGAATTATTAAACTTACTTCGTGTTTACATTTTAGTAACCTTTCGTTAACTTTTAATAGTGAAACTTAAAGTTTTAATCATCCTTTATGATGTTACTTTAAGTTTAATTAAGGTCATAATTCAACTTCAATCAACTTCCCCTTTCTTTATATTCATTATCATTCATCATCGCCTTTTTTGTTTTAATCTGGCCTTTGCCAGCTTCCTTTTATATATATATGTCATTGCGGCATGACTCATCGTTGTCAGGATGCGGGCATGGTGATGCATTTCCATGTTCATAGGCTTGGGTGGCGCTGCGGCGCTGGCCCTGAGCCTTTAATTTTTTTTTTTTAAGTTTTTCAATTCAATTCCTTTCCGGGCTCGTAACTTAATTGTTATAAGTCAGAATTGGCTCGTTCAAAAGCCGTTATCTCACATATCTTGTATACTATGATTTAATTAGTACAACTTACATTTCTGAATCTGTGACGCCTCCAAATTCGGGTCTCTTCCAACCCAACTGATGGTGCTCCACGGTACTACAGTTCACACAAACTTTCAATTGAAATGCCTCAAAAGAACGAATATGTCTTTATATATATATATATATATATATATATATATATATATATATATATATTCCAAAACAATACTACCATTCCCCAGGTTCTTTATAACCGTTATATTTGTTCTTGTCATAATATCAAATATTATCATTACAAACCTATACTATTACATAGGTAATCTACAAGTTCGCTTTAGCCTTCTCTTTATTTTTGTCGAATCCTTCAGTCCATTCGATCTAAGTTTGCATTCATATGGTTCAAGCAAGAGTTAGCATAACAAGCTCAGCAAGTACAACAATTTCATTTTTAAAAACATGCTTGAAACATAGGAATCGTATATCTTCAATAACTGGATAGTAGTTACGAATTACTATCAATAACTCAAAATAGCATTCCTTTTCCTTCAAAACGTTTTACAATAACAATATTCAGTAAAACATCAATTCTAGTCCGTCCAAGACCATGAGAGTTTCACAATTTCTTTGAAAAGTACAACCCGACACGAAGTCCGTAAGTCCGGCAAATCTTACGAGCACTTCTAGGTGATCAGCCTATAGTACTCTATGTTGATCAACACTACATCCATTAAACGTGTGTACATTTAAGTTGTGTCAACCTCACGTGCCCATCGAATTCTCGATGAAAAATATATTTGTTTATTCATATACAGGCTTACCTTGAATTCGTACCAAACAGTTGGCGTAGGATAGTGTTAGCAATTCTATATTGAAAGACTAGTAAACAATTCAATCAATCTATCAAGATTAGTCTAGCCGAGTTAAAACTGGCATAGACTCTTTCCTGAAAACCATACATGCATCTCATAACTTGAATCAATTTGAAAACCTGGCTAACACGAAGGTTAGACAAGTGTTTAAGAAAAACTTTCCTTCAACGTCTGCTATAGCATAATTACGTTTCCTTTGAGTCTTTACGGTCTCTACAACACATAATCACATAACAAACCACATTAGGTCATGAATGTACATACATAGTTCCTAAAGAATCTTACCCTACTTCTCAATCTAATTGAAAGTAGTATGCACACAAGCCAATCATGTTTGATGATAAAGCATATACTTTGTAACAATCTTATTCATTTATTAATAAAAAGTATTAATTTATTAAAGGCTTTTAATTATCTACATGATCTTTGTTTTATAATATGTGATAAACCCATAGTTTTAAGCAATGCTTTTAGAATAATGATGATGATCATTCTAATGAGATCTAAATTCTTAGAAAGCTTAAAACTAAAATAGTTCCCAATCATTGGATTACTAAATTGGGGATTAGTGAATCCGGATAGATTGGTACATACGTTGCTTGCTCATTGGATGAGGATAATTGATCTCATGATCATTTGTGTGGAGACACTAAAGCAAGTATGTAGGTGCTTATTAGAGAATAAGTCACTTTGAAGCGTGGCTCGCTAAGGAATACCTAATGGAGTTTTATTTGCTGTCGATAGGAATTTCTGTAGTGATATAGTAGTACAAGTAATCCTTGGACTTGAGATCATCATAGTATCTTATGTATGATGAGTTATACTTTGACTTATTCCTTAAGACCCTTAGGGTATATCAAAGGGTATGCTTGGGTATAATAAGTTATACATGGAGATAATGTATGATCAATAAAGAATCTACCACTTCTAATAAAGAAGAGAAATGTCCTATGTGATTCGATAAATGACAACCCAGTAGTCCTTGGCCAAGGCAGAATGAAATTAGAAAGGAGTTTCTAATTTGCATTATTTGGAGTTGTGCATTTAAGGATCGAAATACATATAATTAAATAAAATAAGACTTGTGATAATTCCATGTCTTATATTTAATTGGGACATTGTATGGTGGAAGGATTGAATTGTACGGTAACTATTTACTCAAAGGTTCTTTAATGATTAATGTTGAAATCTATATTATCTGGAAAGTCGTTGATCGCTAGGGAGGCTTATCCCTATTGTAGAATAAATATTATTTATTTAAATAAATTAATTATTTAATTTATTTATTTAAATAAGATTAGAATTGTTCTAATTGATTTATTCACAATGGGTTTAATATGGAGAACCTAAAGGGTCACACCATAAAAGGAAGAATAATTATTTAAGAAGTTAATGGCATAATCGTAATAATATGTTAAGTATATTTAATTTAATCTATGGTGATAGAATAAATTAAATAGCTTAATATTTATTATTTAATATTTTAGAAATATTAAATATAAATTAATAAGAGGAATCTTATTAATATTATTACAATTATTATTATTTTAATTTCTAAAAGAGTTTAGAAATTAATTTAATATAAGTACTCTCATTTATTCCTAATAGGATTAGGAGGAAAATTAGTTAAAGGAGTTTAATTAATTATCCTAATAAGATTAAGGAGCTTAATTAATTAAAAGAATTTAATTAATTAAATAAAACCCAATTCCTTAATTGTTAAGGTGGGTTGCCCACATCTATAAATAAGAAGAGTCTTATTATGGGTAAAGTGGTTGACTTTACAACTACGTAATAATTCCAATTTGTTGGAGAGTACACCCTTTTTCTATAGAGATAGGAAAAACTAGGGTTTGAGCCAATATCCCTTCTTCTTGAATTCCTATTCTTCCTTGGTGGATCACCTCTAGAGGCCAAACACTTGGGTGGCTAACATTGATCAAAGAAAAGAACCAAACCCGGTGGATTCAAGTTGAGCTTAAAAGGATTGGAGGTGAACTTATACGAGGAAGCTCGATCTTCAAGGGTATGATTTTATTCTTTATCTTTTTCGTTTAATTAATAATTATGCATAAAGGGTGATCGGGTATATGGTTTGTAAATTTTTTAAACTCGATTTTACACGTTTAGCACTTTTTTATGCAATTTGATTGCGTTCATGAATATTACAAACCTAACGGTGGCATCGAGCCAAACCTTTATGCTAATTATTAATTGTTTTAATTTGATATGTATATTGATATGTGTTTAGAACAATTTAATTGGGCATAATTTAATTGTATAAAATTTAAATTAAAAAAAAAAAAAATTAACGAACGCTGCCTTTTTTTTTTTTTTTTTTTGGTAATGCCGATTTTTTTTTTTTTTTTGCTTCCAACATTCTATTATTTTGCGTGTTTTTTTTATTTTTTATCCTGTTAAAGGGTTGATCTCCTGCAAGGTCACATATTCACATGTTAAAGTGAAATCTCGGAAAAAAAAAAAAAGGAATCATGTATATATAATTAACACATGATTGCATGCATATGAAAACAAAAAGGGAATCATGTGTTTCAAACATCCACGTGCTTCATTTTAAAAGAAAATCGTGGGTTATGGAATGTCTAGGATAACATGCACGGAATTCAAGGCATCCGATAATCAAAAAAAAAAGCAGTCGAGAGCATAAGCATATATTTTGCACGGAAATCAACAACACTGGATATAATATATATATATATATATATGTTATATATTTTAGTTATATAATATATATATATTATATATAACGAAATATATATATATATATACGGTAATTATATATATATATATATATATATATAGTAGTTATATATATATATTCTTCATTATTTTATGATTAAAATAAAAGTTTATTTTAATTTTAAAATAAAAGGTTTATTTTAATATTAAAATATAAAGTTTATTTTAATTTTGAAATTAAATTTCATGCTAACTAATTAGAGTTGGAATTAGATTCCATGATAACTAATTGGAGTTGAAATTGGATTTTATTTTTCTAAAATAAAGGAGTTTATTTGTGAATAGGGAAGTAAATCCATCTTTCCTTAAATAAAGGAGTTTGTTTAGATATGAAATAAGATTTCATATTATTCAAAATAAAAGGAGTTTATTTGTGAATAGGAAAGAAAATCCGTGTTTCCTTAAATAAAGGAGTTTATTTAAATATGAAATAAGATTTCATATTATTCAAAATAAAAGAGTTTATTTGTGAATAGGAAAAAAATATCCGTGTTTCCTTTAATAAATTTTTTTTTTACATGGAATTGGATTCCATAATTAATTAAATAAAAGAGTTTATTTTAATTAGAGATTTTTTTTATTATTACATGGAATTGGATTCCATAATTAATTAAAATAAAGGAGTTTATTTTGATTAAAATTTTGATTAAAATAAAATAGTTTATTTTATTCAAAATAGGATAAATTAAAATAAAATAGTTTTATTTTGATTTAAATTTGGATTAAAATAAAAGAGTTTATTTTAATTCAAAATTAGATTTTATACTAACTAAATTTGCCCATTAAATGATATCAATATATATATTAAATGTTTATTATTCATAAGATGAATGTTATTTATTGATGCATATGATGATGTGTATGATAATAAATGGGATTGATTATGGACTATTGACCAATGTGATTGGATTTTATTTTAGTTGGATGCATGAATGTATGGGTTTTATTAAATGGGAATTCTGCGTACTCTCGTCTTCTCTAATTTTTTCTTAATGTAAATTCTATCTCCTCTCTATGTACTTTCCTCCTTGGCTAGCGATCAAGGTTTCTATTTATTTTAAATAGTTTTGTAATAGGAATAGTTAGAATTAATTTTGAAAAATTGGAGATCAAGGGACAAGAAGCGCTTGAAGACCCGTTTGTAATGGAGCCCGGGTTTAAATGTAATAGTTATATTTAAATATTATTTCTTGCACCCCTAGGGTTTGACCTTTTGGTTCACTTGGTGGCTCTAGTGAACCAAACTAGAATAAAAGTCCATAATCAATCCGGGTAGAATATAGTATTCTATATGTGCATGCTTATACTATATATATATTATATATTATGCAAACATGCTTCGCATGTTTATTAATATGACGCGTATTTTATATATATATGTGCATGCGCGCTAAACAAGATGAGACAAATTAATAACAAACCCCTCAATTTTTTATATTAAGTCCTAAGCGTTCAAAGATATTTGGAATATCGAGCGTAAGCTTTACAAGCATGATAAAATTAATAGAGTATTAAATATTTAATATGAGTTTGTTGTGTCACCACAAGGCAAGTATTAAGTATTTAAGATGTTAATTTATCACATTTGATGCTTATAAAGAAAATTGAACAATATTATTTTGTTGTGTCACCACAAGGATGATATTTTTCTTTTTTGAATATATGGAGTGCTAGGTCGGACTTAACTTGGATAATTTTGATTCGGATGTGCCACCACTTGATCAAAATAATCTAAGAGGCAAAAGAAAAGGAGTTGCATAGTTGATGTAATTGACAAAAGTTGTCTACCTATTTATTTATATATAGTTTGTTGTGTCACCACAAGGCTATAAACATTTGAAATGGGATCCTTATTCTCACTAGCAAATCTTTAATTAGATTTTGCCGAACTATATAAGTGAGGGTAATATAGTTTGAAGAAAATAGTGGGAGATACCAATTTAAAACAAGACCTAATTTATTTTGGTAATTAATAAAAGAATGTATGTTAAAATGTTGTTAATTACAAATTCATTTACAGAATTTTACAATGTCTAAAATTACTATCACTGCGAAGCATATTAGATGTTAAATTAACCAGACCGAATTAATTGGATTGGTTAAGGAATTTGAGAATAGTTCTCATAGTTGAAAAGCTATCTTATGTCCTTAATCGCCTATCCCGCAATGGTTGCGCATAATGCCTCGAGGAAGAGATTGCTACTTTTAGAAAGTGGCAAGATGATGCATGATTGGCTCAATGCATCATGCTCGCATCCATGAGTAAGCTTGAGCTTGGTGTTAGCATGAAACTATGGATGCTCCTACTATATTCATGCACATCAAGTAGTTGATGGTGAGGAAAGTAGGACTGATAGATATAAGATATCTAAGGAGCTCTTCCGATCTAGAATGAATGGATGACACTACAAAGTACAAATAAAAGTCCTTAACATTATCAATTTGATTGATCAATTAGGATAACGAGTTTTGTCATGGATGGAGAGTTGAGCCAAGATTTGATCTTGCACTCACTCCCGGACTCCTTTCATAATTGTTGTGAATTTTTCATATGAACAAGTTAGATATATCGACCTCGTTGATTTGCTTAACATGTTGAAAATGTTGAGAGTCACTTTCAACCAAGAAAGACCATGTCTTCTTTCGGTAGGGGCCAAAGGATCTTTCCGAAAGAAGAGCGATTCAAAGAAGGTAAATAGAAAGGCATAAACAAAGGATAATAAGAACAAAAGCGATCACGGATAGCAAAGGAGTTTGCTTCCACCGCAATAAGCTTTGGACCTTTGAAAGAAAGCTGCGAGAAGTATCTTGCGAGAGGCTAACCAAAGAAGCTTAGTGAAGTTTTGGTTATAAATACAAATTTTGTTCATGATTGAAATAAATTTTCTTTAAGTCAAGGTTCTACTTGGGTATTGGATACCGACTTTGGTTATCATAAATATAGATTTATGAAAGGGACCAAGCAGAAGTAGAAAGCTAAACAAATATAAGTAATCCTATGTGTGGGAAATGAAGCAAAGGTTGCAACATTAGCCATAGAAACTTATAGTTTAATCGCCTACGGGGAAAATCTATTAAGTCAATAAGTTGTTATTGTATTCCAGTTCTCGTTGAAAACATTATTTCCATTTTATTGTTGGACAATGAAATCTTTGGTATTATAATTAAGAACAATTGTTGTTCTATTTATAATAATAATATTTTGTATAGAACTGGAATATTACTTAATAAATTTTGTATACTTGACTTACATGAAAATAATTTTGCATATTGAACAAATTAGTATAAGAAAATGAGATGATCATTCAAAGAGTTGAATGTGTGTATTTGTTAAAATACAAGTGTGAATTATTTGAAAGGTTCAAAGAATTCAGAAGTGAAACAAATTGGCAAAGTATTAAGATTCTTTGATTAGATCAAGGGATAAATACTTGTGCAATAAGTTTCTAGATCATCTCAAATAGTTCTCATAATGGACACATCACGATATGCAATAATTGATTGATGTATCCGAATGAAAAATCGTACCTTGTTGGACATGGTGCGGTCCATAATGATTTTTTATCGACATTCCGGTATCCTTCAGGATAATGTCCTAGAAATTGTTGCATATCTCTGAAAATGGTAACCTCAAAATCCGGCCCCAAGACTCCATAAAAGTTATGGGCGGGGAGGATTCTAATCTTAAGTATGTTAAGATAAGGGTTCCAACTTATGTGAAAAGGTTTCAAAAGGATAAGCTTGGGACAAGATTTGACAAGTGTCGATTTGTGGGACATCCTAAAGTAAGTTTAGGGTATATGTTCTATAATTCTACTTAGCAAAAGGTGTTTGTTACGAAACACGCCGCTTCTAAGATAAAGTCGTTTATCATTGAAGGGGCTAGTGGGAGGATAATAGATCTTGAAAAGTTCAAGAACCACAAAACACTATAAGTCAAATAAGAGAACACTGTAGATAGACCTATTGTACCACAACCGAATCGTAAACGGAATAGTACCAGAAGATACCTAGAAGGTATGGATTCATCATAGATGATGATGATGAGGTACGCATCATAGAAGATGATGATCCAGTTACATACGATGAGTTAAGAGTTGTAGACACTCGAGAGAAATTGATTGAAGCAATATTCTCAAAAATGGAACATTCGTTTTGATGAAACAAATCAAAAGAGTTTGATTTTATCAAAATAAGAATGAACCTAGTGTGTACAAAAGGGTCGATTGGGAGCATCGTGACATTCCTAGTACTACATGTTGATATACTACAGATAAGGAATGACATACCAATGCTACAATCAGTAAAAATAAAGTTGTCTAAACATTCCTCCATGAATGATTTGGAAGAGTATCTTAATTGGGGATATAATTCTATATAGATAGATTTAAGAGGATGCTCGACTTAACCCAAGGAACGTATATTCATTTGATGCTAAAGTCGTTTAGCATGGCAAACTCCAAGAGATGTCTCATGTCGATGAGTCATGGAGTGTATCTCTCTTAATAGTCCCCACAGACTCCTGAAAAGAGAGGTTGCATGAGTGACAATCATGTATGCAATGAAATGTACGAGACCTGATGTTGATCAGTCATATTATGGAGAAGTTCACTATGAGTCTGTGAAAAACATCTTAAAGTGCTTAACCGGCACTAAGGATGTGATCATATTCATGGTGGGTCTAAATAAAACTAGAGGGCTTAACAGACTCAAGTTTTTCGAGACACTAAGATGATGAAAAATCCACTTTAAGGTAAAGGGTTACCTTGAAACAAAGTGGTGCGATGAATTGGAAAGGTTCCAAACAAAGAAAAGAGTTGTTGGTTTAGTGATAAAGACAAAGTATATAGCTATAAATGAAAGTCGCAAGTTGATTGTTTGGATTAAAAGTTCATTCTGAACTAGGAATAGTTAGTAAATATCATCTTGGATCTAAACATGTGTTGTGGCACTTTCATTTGATTATTAGAATCATTGAAAGATGGGAAATCACTATAGAGATAGTGGACTCTCATGAACAACATTACATATCCATTAACTAAAGCTTATCCAACAATGCAGGATAATCGTCACTTAGAGAAGAAGAGTATAAGATACCATGACGATTGGCTTTTAGTGCAAGTGGGAGATTGAAAGTAGTATGCACACAAGCCAATCATGTTTGATGATAAAGCATATACTTTGTAACAATCTTATTCATTTATTAATAAAAAGTATTAATTTATTAAAGGCTTTTAATTATCTACATGATCTTTGTTTTATAATATGTGATAAACCCATAGTTTTAAGCAATGCTTTTAGAATAATGATGATGATCATTCTAATGAGATCTAAATTCTTAGAAAGCTTAAAACTAAAATAGTTCCCAATCATTGGATTACTAAATTGGGGATTAGTGAATCCGGATAGATTGGTACATACGTCGCTGCTTGCTCATTGGATGAGGATAATTGATCTCATGATCATTTGTGTGGAGACACTATAGCAAGTATGTAGGTGCTTATTAGAGAATAAGTTCTTTAAGCGTGGCTCGCTAAGGAATACCTAATGGAGTTTTATTTGCTGTCGATAGGAATTCTGTAGTGATAGTAGTACAAGTAATCCTTGGACTTGAGATCATCATAGTATCTTATGTATGATGAGTTATACTTTGACTTATTCCTTAAGACCCTTAGGGTATATCAAAGGGTATGCTTGGGTATAATAAGTTATACATGGAGATAATGTATGATCAATAAAGAATCTACCACTTCTAATAAAAAAAGAGAAATGTCCTATGTGATTCGATAAATGACAACCCAGTAGTCCTTGGCCAAGGCAGAATGAAATTAGAAAGGAGTTTCTAATTTGCATTATTTGAGTTGTGCATTTAAGGATCGAAATACATATAATTAAATAAAATAAGACTTGACAGTAATTCCATGTCTTATATTTAATTGGGACATTGTATGGTGGAAGGATTGAATTGTACGGTAACTATTTACTCAAAGGTTCTTTAATGATTAATGTTGAAATCTATATTATCTGGAAAGTCGTTGATCATTTAGGGAGGCTTATCCTATTGTAGAATAAATATTATTTATTTAAATAAATTAATTGTTTAATTTATTTATTTAAATAAGATTAGAATTATTCTAATTGATTTATTCACATTAGGTTTAATATGGAGAACCTAAAGGGTCACACCATAAAAGGAAGAATAATTATTTAAGAAGTTAATGGCATAATCGTAATAATATGTTAAGTATATTTAATTTAATCTATGGTGATAGAATAAATTAAATAGCTTAATATTTATTATTTAATATTTTAGAAATATTAAATATAAATTAATAAGAGGAATCTTATTAATATTATTACAATTATTATTATTTTAATTTCTAAAAGAGTTTAGGAATTAATTTAATATAAGTACTCTCATTTATTCCTAATAGGATTAGGAGGGAAAATTAGTTAAAGGAGTTTAATTAATTATCCCTAATAAGTTTAAGGAGCTTAATTAATTAAAAGAATTTAATTAATTAAATAAAACCCAATTCCTTAATTGTTAAGGTGGGTTGCCCACATCTATAAATAAGAGGAGTCTTATTATGGGTAAAGTGGTTGACTTTACAACTACGTAATAATTCCAATTTGTTGGAGAGTACACCCTTTTTCTATAGAGATAGGAAAAACTAGGGTTTGAGCCAATATCCCTTCTTCTTGAATTCCTATTCTTCCTTGGTGGATCACCTCTAGAGGCCAAACACTTGGGTGGCTAACATTGATCAAAGAAAAGAACCAAACCCGGTGGATTCAAGTTGAACGCGAAAAGGATTGGAGGTGAACTTGTACCTGAGGAAGCTCGGATCTTCAAGGGTATGATTTTATTCTTTATCTTTTCGTTTAATTAATAATTATGCATAAAGGGTGATCCGGGTATATGGTTTGTAAATTTTTTTAAACTTTGATTTTACACGTTTCCGCACTTTTTATGCAATTTGATTGCGTTCATGAATATTACAAACCTAACACTAATTACGTATTAGATTAGTTATTATTGGTTCCGGCTTGCCGTCGTTCTTTATATCATTCTTACCAACTTCGTCCTCTTCTTTAACTTAACTGAAATTATTTCAGTAATACAACTCGGTTCGAGTTAATTATCCTTCCTCGCGGCTTACTAATGTCCTTACGTTATTAATCGACACTTAATTGTTATTGGTTAAGTAAACTTATTGTACACCGCTCTCGTTCACATTTCATTGACTTTATTTTTAACCCTAAGTGAGCATACTTGGGGTTTAATCCTAACTTAATAAGGTTTTATTAAGTTTCTTAGCTCCTTTGTTCATCAATTACTCTTCATGCTCAACATGTAAACATTTTTCATTATCTAGGTCATGAGGTTGGCATTGTGGTGCTGGTTATTACTCTTAGTGCCGCGCTACGGCATCACCCAATATTGCCCAGAAACCGAATTTGCCACTGCGGCGCGAGTCCCTTTGTTATGGGTCGCGTTGCGGTGCGAGTTTGCAAGGACTATATACTTTGGTGACTGCGGCGCTTACGGACTTTTAACTTGAGTCATGCCATGGCCGCGGACTTCGTGCCATGCATAATTTTGATGATTTTCTTTTAGGTGAGATTCCCGGGCTCGTAACTTCTTCGTTATAAGTTCGAATTGGCACATTCAAGAGCCTACGGTTCACAAATTACATACTCTACGTGTTCATGCAATAATTTTATCTATTTGACTTTGTTTGCTAAAATTTCACCTATTAGTCCATTTTTAACGAAAACGATAAACGTTCGTGAACGTTCACGCTCGTTTCTTCGTTCTAAGTCGGAATCCGGCCATTTTCGAGTTCACAACTCTATAATGCCAAATAAGACTTGTCTCCATTGAAAACCAACGTTTCCAAGCTCAATATCAAAATTTGACTTCCATTCCGAGAATTTCACGAATTCGACGATTGTCGTCTAATCATGTGAATTCCGGCGAAACTTTGTTATTTAAGGTTTGTTCTTCATTTCAAAAGGATTCAATTCATCATACTAACATCTTGACATCCAAACTACATTAACTTATAAACATGATAAGTTATTACTTGTTCTTTGTTAGTTTGTAACTTATAAAAATACAAACTACTTATGTTTCCATTTCTCATGACTTAGGATAGTCTATAACTTCTAATCATTATTCATGCTTCTTGTTAACATACTAACTTCATTTGTGTAACCATGTTACAAGTTCATATATGTTCTTCTTAAGTTCATAACTTCATTTATTATTTATCTTACAACATGACTTAATTACGGCTTATTAATACTTAAGCCCTTTGATTCATTATTTCAACCCCTTCTTAGCGTACATGTTCTATCACCACCTACTTCTCTAACAATGGAAGAGAAAAAGATTCATGGCTTAGAATTACTTACTCTTGAATAACACTTTCTAAATCTTTAATCTCCTTCTTAATTCTTGAACTTCAAACTCTAGCTTTCCTAACTTTTTCTCTCAAGCAAATAAGCACTTAACTTGTTGGTGTTTTGAACAAGGAACAAATGAAGTCCAAGGCCTTCTATTTATAGGAAAGCCAAGGTTAGCGCATAAGGGTCATTAGGACCTCCCACCTCTTTAGTAACCTCCTTAATATTCCATACTTTGTCCCTAAGTAAACTTGCTCCCCACATATACTTGGCCATCACAACACTTAGCCATTAAGTTTTCTTAACTTAACCTTTACTTAATCCTTAAGTCTACTTGATAACCACAACTCTTACTTGGCCACCACACTAATATCTTGGTCACCAAGATTTACCATATGATCATAGGTTACCCCATGGATCACCTTAACCCATTGGATCTTAGCTTGGGCTTAGTTTTAATTAACTTAACTTAATCATTTGGACTTGCATTAAATTACTTTGGGCTTCCCATTACAAACTCTTGGGCTTGCATATTAATTCACATTGGACTTAACTATTTCTATACTTAGGCTAACATAATCCTTAACAAATCCCACAAATCCATTACAATTGGCTTAAATCCTTATAATGTATAATTTACGTATTAATCTCGTATTATAACTCTTATACTTATTCAACATATACGACATACCATCATTTATACATTCTCATATAATACCTCATATCATACCCGTATTCATTACTTCGTATAATACCTACGTATTATACGATCATTGTTTTATTCATAATCACATTACATTTCCTTCTCGTAAATCGCTTTCTCCTAACCATATTCCATAACTGCAATATTATTGGATATTCCATCTCACATCGATATTCTATCGTTATGTATTTTTCAGAAGTTCAAAAATAATTCCCGAGCAGAAATGCGTGAATAGTGTTTTTTGAAAAATTTCTCGGAAAACTTTTATTTTTGTCTTGGAAATTCAAACACTTTAATTCTATCACGTAGCCAAAATCCTACGATGTTCTGATATGTTTAGGTCATAGAACGACCTTCAATTAGCTTGCTCCCATAAATAATCAATTAATTTCATTTAATCCTTATACTTAAATAAAATTTTAATTCTTCTAAAAATTTGATTTTCTCGGGCGTTACAAAATCCGATAACATAAAATTCACTGTCTAAATTTCTTATTACGCGTTTGTTAAACGTTCGTGAACATTCATAGCTCGTTTCTTCGTTTTAAGTCGGAATTCAACCATTCTTGAGTCCACAACTCTTAAATTCAAAGTCCTATGATACGCCATCAAAAACTAAGGTTTTCGAGTTAAACGACGACTTTTGACTTTCATTCCGAGAATTTCACGATTTCGATGATTATCGTCTAATCTCATAAATTTCGCCATAACTTCGTTACTTGATATTTTTACTTCACTCAAAATGGATTCATTCCATTATCCATACATCCATCATTCTAAACACACATGTATCATCTAAGCCTACATATGATGGTTTTAAACTTGTTCATCAACAACATATGATAAATATTCATGTGTTCTTTATTAATTCATATTCATATGATTATGATTACACTTGTAAACATTATTATTAATGTTTAAGTCCACTAATAGCCATCCTTTTTACTCCTTATGATACATGCTCCACCAATATCCACTTCTCTATTAAAGCTATAAATAAAGAGATGAAGATTAAATATTAACGTTTCATTACCTTTGATGTTCTAACTTGTTCTTCTTCCTTGCTTAGTTGAAATAACTCTCACTACTCTCTCAATATTATTGCTCTAAGTTGTTGGTGGATTTGAACAAGCACAAATGACCAACATAAGCTTCTTATTTATAGATTTACAAAGTGAGGGCACAATAGTCAAAAGGCCACCCACCGCCTTACTATTCAATACTTGCTACCAAGGCCACCTCGTTTGCTTGGCCACCAAGTGGCCAGCCATGACTCACCATGGGGGACCCACATAAGTTGCCTCATGGGTTTTTCTCACCCGATGACCCATCGATTCGATCCACGGGTTCGGCTCTTAGTTTGGGCTTATGTTTAATTAACTTTGGGCCTAACATTGGGCTTGCATTTAATTATCCTTGGGCCTTAACATATTTCACTTGGGCTGGCCCAATTAATATTAAAATCCTATTAGTCCATTACTAATGCTTTAGGCTTTTAACGTATAATCGTCATATTCTTCTCGTATACTAGTTCGTATAAAATTCATCATATATGTTATAGTATCTTTCTTATATACTTGTACATTACCTCATATCATACTTGTATTCATTACCTCGTATAATAACATTTTTATTATCCGACCATCATTTATTCAAATCTTCACGTTCCTTAACATTCTCAAACTTAGTACGCAGGCAAAAAATTGCGTTTGTCATAATTAAATTATTATTAGATAACCCATCCTTCCTTATTATTCTATCATTACGTATTTCCCAGAAGTTCAAAAATAATTCTCGAGCAGAAATGGATGAATATTATTTTTCGGAGAATTTCTCGGAAAGCTTTTATTTTCGTCTTAGAAATTTAAACACCTTGAATCTAGCACTTAGACAGAATACTACGATATCATTCCTCTTTTAGGTTATAGAATAACCTTCATCACGCTTACTCGTTATAAATAACATATATTATAATTTTATTAATTATTTATTCAAATAAAATCATTTTACATTTAATCCGATTTTCTCGGTTGTTACATTCTTTCCCCCTTATAAGGATTTCGTCCCCAGAATCTCACCATAAATTAATCAAACAACTGAGGGTAATTCTACTTCAACTTTTCTTCAAGTTTCCATGTTGCTTCTTCGGCATCGTGGTTTCTCCATACTACCTTCACCAAAGGTATAACTTTATTCCTTATAACTTACTCTTTTCTATTAATGATTTGCATATGCATTTCTTCATACGTCAAGTCTTTTTCAACACGAATAGGTTCATACACTATTACGTGCTTATAATCTGGCTTATAAGGACGTAACACAGATACATGAAACATATTGTGTATGCGTTCTAAGTCTGGAGATAATGCTACCATGTAAGCTACCACTCCTACCCTTTTTAATATCTCGAAAGGTCCTATAAACCTTGGACTTAACTTTCCCTTCTTCACAAAATGTATTTTTCCTTTCAAGGGAGATACCTTTAGAAATATATACAAACCGACTTCAAACTCTCTTCTCATTCGATGAGGATCTGCATACTTTTGTGGCCTTTCAAATCGGGTGCTTGAAACCCGAACTTCGGTGCTTCACGATACCATTTCTATAATTTGAATAATACTAATAATAATAATAATAATATAAAATTCAAACTTAATTTACATATGCATCAAAGTTTACTCCCAGGTACGAGACCTTTAAACATTCATTACATCATAGATAATAAGTATCATTGTCTTAATAAACTTTAACTATTACACATAATATTATAAATCTCATTCGAACAGCTTTCCTTTCCCCTTGTTCTTGCCTGAACCTTCTGGTTGAGCATACTTAACTGAAAACATTTAAATTTAAAGCAAGAATGAGCATTTGATTTGCCCAGCAAGTAATAACAACAATATTTATTAGCTGAAAGAATTAAATGTTTTCTTTGAAAGACACTTCTACAACGAATCAACAGTTGTGAAGTAAGCTGAACCAATAATAACAACATATCACTTCCATATGTAATTTTTGATACTACGTATAGACTATAACTGGAGATCAGTTAACATACTATGAACATTGTTTTCTATTTTCGAAAAGGTTAAGCGAAATTCATCTATAAACCATCATAACTTATGGGCATGGGGGGGATCGGTAGTTATGCTCAGATTGATGATACTACATGCAAGAACGATATTATCGTTCACTCTATCCACCTTAGGTGCACAAAAGTTTTCCAATATTAGGGATGTTCATACTTAGTGGGAATCCAACCAAAACAAACTGGTTGGATCTGATAACGTTCTATCTTGTTCAATAATATTTTTATGTCTAATTGAATCAAATAGCTTAGACGACTTTTAAGTCAACGATACATACTTGAAATCAATAAGTATGTATCAATATATGATTAAATACAATGGTTATCCAAGTGGGGACACTTGTCTCAACCCTATATACTGAATTAACGAATGTAATAAATATCTGAATTATACAATAATACAATGATCGAATAATGTAAGAACTTGTATGAATACAAAGATTGGATACATAATCAATAATAATAGAGTTAATAATCTAGCACAATAATAATATAATTCTTAAACTTTCTTACTCATCTCCATTGCATAAAGTAAATGCAAAAGTAGGATATTTGCCTGAGTTGCTGCATACAATAACGCAACTTAGATTAATCTTTTATACAACGACCTATCAGTAATAAGATCATTCGTTCGATTAGAATAATATATCGTAACACGAACAACATCATTGTAACAAAGACATAACCTAATCACTTTGTCACATATATCTAACAATTATTGATTCACTAACAAACACATATCTAAATAATTTATCCAAGTCCGGATCAATTTCAAATATATTTGATGTAAAATAAACTGACTTTATCGGGTAAATATCTAGTCTAAGACTCTATCGTGTAGTTTAATATTCGTTTAGATATTTTAAATATCAATATATTATTATTCATAGCCTTATAATAATTTTAAATAATTATTATACTTTATCATGAATTTTCAAACACCTGAAATCATTATTAAATGATTTAAATATTAACTAATTCTATTATCATTAATATTTAATTAATATTAAACTATTAATGAAACTATTGCCAAAATATTAAAGTTATTTATAATAACTCAAAATATTTTTAAAGTATTAATATTACCTTTAAATGATTTTTAAAATATTTAAAATAATTTTAAATAATTACCATTAATATTTAAGTATTAATGTACTATTTATCCAAATATTAAAAGTCATTAATTATAACTTAAAAATAATTTTAATTCATTTATTTACTCTTTAAATGATTTTAAATCAATAAAATCATTTAAAAACTATTTATTTAATATAATTATTAAATAAACTTAATATCATTAATATTAAATTATTATTAGTAATATTGATTTATTAATGAAATTATCCTTTAAATATTAAAAGTTATGTTTTATAACTTAAAATATCTTTAAACACTTTATTTTCATTTAAAATGATTTTTCTAATATTAAAATCATTTTTACATTACTTTATTTAATATAATTATTAAATGAATCTAATATCCTTAATATTAAAATATTAATATTTTTCATGACAAAATATCAAAAGTTATATTTTATAACTTAAAATATTTTTATAATCTCTAAATCATTTTTATATAAATTTTAAATCATTAATTATATTTTTCATCATTTATTTAATATATTTATTAAATAACTTAATCATCATTAATATCTAATTAATAATGAAAATCATTACAAAATATTAAAAATTATAGAAAATAACTTAAAATATCTTTTTATATCATAACCTATTTTAAATGATTTTCATGTATTAAAATCATTTTAAATAATTTATTTAATATTATACTTAAATAAATTAAATACCTTTTATATCCCAAAAATATTAAATATTTATGAAATAAACTTAAAATAATTAAAAACTAATTTTCAGACTTTAAAATAATTTTTAGTAATTTATTTAGTATTTTTAATAATTAAAACTAATTTTTTTCTATTTTTAATCATTGTCTGGAATTTAGTAAAATAAAATTATTAATAATCGTCGCTATAGGCTATAGCGACACTTATTTGTCATGTTAGGTATTCTTGGCCTCAAGAACGCTGACAAGTCAGTGGTCGAGGTGCCCTGTTTGACCGAGTCTAATTCTTATCTCGCAATGTTTCTGGGTCATGTAACATATTGTTCATGTAGTATGTGACGCCCCCAAAATTAGGTAAACGTCACCCATCTTATAGTAGATTTTATTCTCTACTTGACTCTTTTAATGGATTGCATATTCAGCTGCTGATTAAAGCGGGTTTGTCTATTGTATTTTATCGGTTTAACATTGTTGAAGGCTAATGATAATTTATTACGTATTATCTTAGTCGTAATATTTCTTCTTGGGCTAGTTGAGCTCACCCTTTCTTTCTTTCATTCTCTTGGAAAATGAGAACATAAATTTGAGACCAGTCGGGGGGGCGGAGTAATGGTCGAGAGGATAGCAATAGTAGTCCTCACTATTACGTGAATTAGTGTGATAATAGTTGTAATGAGGACTCCTTTTGAGTTTGTATAATATCTAGTAGACAATATTTGTATTCAAACTCACAGTTTATGTCGTATGCCACTTACATGGTACATAAATTCAAATACAACTTACTAATATAAGCGTGTGGTATACAATACGACATAAAGCGTGAGTTTGAATACAAATATTGTCTACTAGATATTATACAAACTCAAAAGGAGTCCTCATTACAACTATTATCACACTAATTCACGAATAGTGAGGACTACTATTGCTATCCTCTCGGACCATTACTCGCCTCCTCGACTCGTCTCAAATTTATGTTCTCATTTTTCAAGAGAAACAAAGTGAAAGAAAGGGTGAGCTCAACTAGCCCAAGAAGAAATATTATGACTAAGATAATACGTAAAAAATTA
This sequence comes from Panax quinquefolius, assembly GCA_020205615.1. Classification (NCBI taxonomy): domain Eukaryota; kingdom Viridiplantae; phylum Streptophyta; class Magnoliopsida; order Apiales; family Araliaceae; genus Panax; species Panax quinquefolius. The sequence continues at coordinate 99,267,276 of CM035167.1, read as the reverse complement.
TCATTAGCCTTCAACAAATGTTAAACCGATAAAATACAATAGACAACCGCTTAACTCGCAGAATGAATATGCAATCCATTAAAAGAGTCAAGTAGAGAATAAAATCTAAAATCTTTTAGGTTTTAAAAGGTTTTCATCAATTTTTATCGCTGAGACTCAGCTTAATAAATAAACCACCACATCTAATCATCCCTGTACCATGGTCAAGGATTTTCATCAAATTATCAATGGTCATGACTATACCGAATCACCCCTGGTCATAATCATACCAAAAACTATCCATCACTGCATTACAGGCCACTGAGGACTTTTATCACATCATTTATAACAAGCCATGATTATACCGAATGATCCTCGGTCATAATCATACTAAGTTCATCTATGCAACGTAAGCAAAGATAACATAATATATCATGAGGATGATGACAATGACATAATAATTCAATAAAACAAGTTCAAGAATTATTTTATCCAGAATTAGTAACGCCCAAATTGTCAACAAGATATCTTGTTTTGTAGAGTAAAATTCAAGAATGATCGGAAGAATATTTCCATGAAAAGATCTTTGGATGAAACGCAAATATCAAGGATATTCTACTAATTTCATGGAGTATAGAAGTCAAAGTTTTAACCAACCTGGGTATAATAAAGAATGGAATAACAAAAGAAATCACCATGCATGCAGGTGCCAGCATGATGAGTTATTCCAACGAGAATAATAATAATGTAACCGGTCGGTGAAATTCACACCAAGCAGGATGATCCAAATGTAATAATAAATCTTTGAATAATAAACAATGGAACCAGGTCAGGTGTAAAACACACTGAGCAGGATATTCCAAATGTAATAATAAAGAATGGAATAATGAAGAAGATCACCAAGTATAGGGGATTACTGGCGTATACTGAGTTATTCCAATGTAATAAATAAGAATGGAATAATATAAGGATTTCACCAAGTATAGGTATGTCAGCGTATACAAGTTATGTATAGGGTATACCACTTTTCTGAGTTATTCCAATGTAATAATAATGAATGGAATAATGAAGTTCTCTTCATGAATAAGAAAGAATAACACCCCTTACGAAGTACAACAAATAAATACCCTTACCGTAAAAAGACTTTGGATATCAAAGTAGTGAAGTACCGAATACTCTTCTTCTTTCTCTCTATAGATTTTTTCTCTATAGCTTCTCTCTCATAATTTCTCTCTAGAGTTTCAAATTGAATTCGTAAGAAAATAATGAAGGAATGAGCTTCTATTTATAGGAAAATAGAATGCATAGTAATTAATCCATGATCGGTCCAGATTGATTTACTTTAATCTGACGGTCCATATTTAAAGCAAAATCTTTTAAATAAAATATAATATATTCTATTTATATAAAAACATTTTACTATGCAAACACTATGCAACACTATGCAAAACACTATGCAAAACACTATGCAACACTATGCATAATAAAATATAATATATTCTATTTATAGAATAACTTTAATAAAGTATTCATTTTATATAAAAGATGTTTCGCTTTTATTACGTTAATAATACGAATAAAACAAAACGTCATTATCGCTATAATAATTCATATTATTAATCGACAATAATGGAATCAAACTGAGTGACTTCTCACATAAGCATCAATAATCAATACCGTGTGCTACTATGCAACCACACGTATTACTGTACTTTTACTACCGAGTAGTTCAACAGTATCAACGGTAAAACTTCCGTCATTATTTCAATAAAATATTTTTGTCGTTTTCTCAATCCGACAATAATTCTGTTGTGGGGTCCACCAATGATTGAGCCGTTGTACGAATATTCCCTGCTAAACCGAATATTCCCCGACCAATCGAATATAATATAACCACTTGCATACTTTGCAAAATTTATAAATACTACCCACAACTATAATATTATCTCAAATTCACACCATAATATTAAAAATTATTTCGACAAAATTTAAATCTTTATTGATAAAATCTGGGGTCTCACTTAGTAGTTATGTAACACTACAATTAACAATCAACATCCAGGTCATAACATACAACATCATGACAATCTAGCCATTCAAACTTCCTGTCAGGTGTTTCTGGGTTTTCCCAGAAACCCAGAAATTCGAGTCCCTTATTTCGTGCTCAATTTACATAAGGTTCCAGCCTTGCTTCATGTGCTTTAACGATTTATACTTATAGAATACATGTCAGGGAACAATAACACAACGTCAGATCATCATATCATCAACACAATAAAGATCTATAGTAAATTAAAGTACCCTCCGGAATCATTCTTGAACATTTACGGGTTTTCCATAAATGTTCTTGAGCAGTTTCGTCAACCCAAGTTTGACCAACTCTCAATTAGATTCTGTTACGTATTTGGGTAATATAAAAACATATATATGTAGTACTCATGTCAGTATACAAGTATATAACAAGAACATGTCCATACTATAACGGATCAAGAAGAATGAAGCTCTAATAGGATATCTGAATTGCGGGTTTCGGGTTGCCCGAAACTCGTAATTTCGATCGATCAACTCACTTTGACCACGAATATCTTTTAATATACAACTGATATGACCATGATTCAAGTTTCATATTAAAGATCTCCTGACAGAGTACAAGTACAAAGTTCCAAAACACATAACATATCGAGATCTATGGGATCTGACATTCACTATCAGACCCTTATTTTCAAAAATTCCAGATTTCGAAAATCATCAAATCTGAGCCTCTAGATGTTATGGGTATAACATCTAGCAACCCAGATCATTGATTAACACCCCATACTACATATTTTAACAATCAATTATAAGATCTAACATCAAATCACAGAATTTTTAAGTAGGGTTCTTTTATACCTTTTTGCACCTTGAATCTTGATTTCTTGCTTCTGATTTGATGTTAGTGTTCGTGGGGCTTGATTGGGGACTGATCTAGCAAGGAAATTTCGTGGGTTTGGTCTTGAGAGAGTATGGCTTAGTGTTTGTTGCACAAATAAGGTAATAATGCATTTTCTCTCTCTTAATCTATGCAATTAAATTGATGCAATGAACTTGGCTAGTGAATTGAATCTGATATGCTGGAATGCTAGCTGCTAGGTTGATAGGGTAGGGTGGCTTGCAAGATTTGGCAAGATTTCCTAGCAATTATTCACCATATGGGACAAAAAGGGTAAAATTATAATTTTATTTTAATCTCAAGGGTATTCTTGTCCAAGGTGCTTGAATCTAGTATTTATTCACTAGATTTTACATCTTAAAGTTTTCCAAATAATTACTAGGGTTTGGACAATTAAAAATTTAAGTGTAGCAAAATTTTAATTAAAACATACTAATTAAAAATAGGGTTTTTAATAGAATTTAGGGTTTAAATAATTAGGGTTCCTTAATTATCATTAGGGTTCCCAAATTAACAATTCAATTTGCTAAAATAATAATTAGGGTTTCTAAAATTTGCAATTAGGGTTTCTAATTAGCAAATTAGGGTCTCAAATATTTAAATTAGGGTTTTCAAATATTAATTAGGGTTTTCTCTAATTAACATTAAATCTAATAATACACAACAAAATTCATATAACAACATTACTACTCTGTCTCGAACTCATAACCGAGTTTAACAATTAGGGTTTAATAACACGATATGAGGGTTATGACATAATTTACCATATTTGGCCCACCATTATCAATTCACACACATTTACGATTACATATTTATAGCACTAAAAAATTAAAATATAATTAATATTATATTATTATTCTCATCCTTGATCAAAATCCAAATTTAGGGTTTGGATTCCATATCTAATTTATCATTCATACACAACATCAATAATTAAGCTAAAATAATTAACTTAAATATTCTAAACAAATTCATATAATAAAATATTTATTATTATAATTCTAATAATCATTTCATATATTATTTAAATAATATAAAATCATGTTTTCATGGAAAATAATTAATAAAAACATTTCTACTTACACAAAAAAATTAATTACTATAAGAAAATAATTTGTAGTGATTTAATAATTCTAAAATTATTTATAGGCAATAAATATATTTGCATTTATCATACATTACTTGACACATATTCTCATCATTAAAATAATAATAATAATAATAATAAAAAAATTATATGCAAAATTTTTATTTATTTTATGTAAAATATCTTAGTTATTACATTCACCTCCCTTATAAGGATTTAGGATTCCCCCGGAATCACCATTTTAAAACTCATATGTATAAGGGTACATAACATACACAATCATTGCAAGTAGATCTCGATCATATTTGATCGAACTGATCTTTAACTATTCATATAAAGCTTATCTTTCTAATTAAACGGAAGCTTGATTTCTAAAAGAACTCAAATTCCTCCTTCAAAATTTATTTATAAAATAATTTACTATATATTGGAAAATCATATACATACGAAAATTAAAGTTTTTCGAATAATACCTGGAGTGTCATTCCCGGTTCCACAATTATCTCAGACCGTCATATTGAAGACTCGTGCGGTTGGTTTGTTTGTTGAAGTCGGTCCTATGATTGTCATAGTCCCGCTTCCTTTTCCCGTGGTTACACTCCCTGCCTCTATTTTCCTCTTTGGACAATCCCTCACCTTATGTTCAGTCGATCCACATAGAAAACACCCATTGTTCGTCCTTGGATTGGGGCAGTTGGGAGAGATATGACCCTCCTGCCCGCACTTGTAACATACAAACTTACCCTTCAAACACTCACCAGAGTGATTCTTCCCGTAATTTTTACACTGCACAATCTGTTTCTTCACACCTTCCTGCTTCACCTAAAAATTCCCAAAATAATTCCCCTTTCTTTTCTCACCCCTATTCCCACTATTAGTTTTCACCTTCACAACTCCTACAGCCTTGCCTTTGTTCCTCTTCTCCTTGTTGTAGAGGTTTATGGTCTCACTCCCCTCCTCAGCTATGATAGCCTTTTCCATGAGTGTTGTAAATGTATTGATTTGCAACACTGCCACCTTGTTGTAGAGCCAGGGTTTTAATCCCAGCTCGAACCTTCTTGCCTTCCTAGCCTCCTTATCAACTTGATGCTTGAGGCGAACCTAGCTAACTCATTAAACTTTTGCGGCATACTCGCATAGCAGTCATGTTCTCTGCTTTAACTCAGAAATTTACCTCCATCCTAGCTCCTGCATGCTAGCCGAGAGGTAGTTTTGAAAAACAAAGTCTTAAACCTAGTCCAAGTAACTACTCCCTCTCCTGCCCTCGCTTGATTTGCTTCCCACCAAAAGTTCGCCTCTCCTTTCATCATATAAGTGGCAAAAGAGGTATTTTGCCCCTCATCTACCCTAGCAACTACAAACGCCTTTTCTATGTCGTTAACCCATATGCAGGCTTCTATAGGTCATTGTTGTTCCCCCAATTACGGTGGTCCTACTGCCTTGAAGTCTTTGAAGTTTGCCAAGCGATTATGCAGTCGGTTCCTCGCTGGTTGGTATTCCTGTTGCATAGCTTTGAGCTACCATATTTGCAAAGTTTTGCATTGGGTCTTACGGTTGTCCCTCAGCGTTGTTGACTGATTCTTCTGCCCTTTAATTTCGTGTTTGACGTCTTGGCGGCATTATCTGATTACATAAAATCATAAATTTAACTTACATTCTAAACCTTATTGTACAAGTTTAACATGTAACACGAAGTTTTATACAAAACTTATTCCATTAATGAAACATAGATTTGTATTCATCAATTCAAAGTACTTTACATAACATAACAAATACTACTATCCCCTTGTGACCACTAAAGTCGGGAATTACTGTAATAACTTATACAAAAGTTTGAGAATATTACATTACACCCGTACATTATCAAACATACATAATCAACTACTAATCCTACTTATTTCCTAAGTCACGGTCTTTCCTATTTCTTTTCCCCTTCTTGCTCGGAGCTGCACATGATTTGTTGCTTCCGGCTCCCATTTGATCAATTTGGATTTTAAGCTTATCTTGTTCTTCCATAGTTTCTATTAACGCCTTTCGCAATTGGTTATTTAGTAGCTTTTCTATTTCCCACAGCTTTTCTAGAGAATAAACCTTGTTCTTCAGATTCTGTACTTCCGTTGATGCTTGATCAGCTCCAACTTTAGTGTCTGAATCACTATCTGTCAGTTCCACCATTTTCGGATCTGGTACTACATTTTCCAATACCACCACCTCATCAAGGTTGTTTGCACTATGAGCCTCTATTTCAGCTTTTGGCTTTGATATCGGCTCCTTCTTTACGATCAGAGAGTATCCTAATTCTTTTCCACCTGACATCTACACACAACTTATCTTGATTAGTAAATAGTATATACACAAAACAAACAATAGTTTTATAAGAGTTATCTTTTATTTTGTTTTACGATGAATTTATTCAATTCATCTCCTTTTAGACTCTATATGAGTTATCTGTATTTTTAACGTTTCCCCATGTCCTAAGGTTATAGACTAAGGTCGATCCCACCTAAGGTTTCTAACCCTAAAGTTTTGATACCAACCTGTGACGCTCCCAAATCCGGGTACTTGAAACCCGAACTCGGTGCTTCACGATATACCATTTCTATAATTTGAATAATACTAATAATAATAACAATAATATAAAATTCAAACTTAATTTACATATGCATCAAAGTTTACTCCAGTGCACGAGACCTTTAAACATTCATTACATCATAGATAATAAGTATCATTGTCTTAATAAACTTTAATTATTACACGAATATTATAAATCTCATTGAAACGACTTTCCTTTCCCCTTGTTTTTTTTGAACCTTCTAGTTGATCATACTTAACTGAAAACATTTAAATTTAAAGCAAGAATGAGCATTGGATTTGCCCAGCAAGTAATAACAACAATATATATTAGCTGAAAGAATTAAATGTTTTCTTTGAAAGACACTTCTACAACGAATCAACAGTTGTGAAGTAAGCCGAACTAATAATAACAACATATCACTTCCATATGTAATTTTTGAAACTACGTATAGACTATAACTGGAGATCAGTTAACATACTATGAACATTGTTTTCTATTTTCGAAAAGGTTAAGCGAGAAATTCATCAGAATCATCATAACTAACAGCACGGGGGAGTGATAAGCCCGTTATGCCCTGTATTGATCAATACTACATGCAAGAACAATATTATCGTTCACTCTATCCACCTTAGGTGCACAAAAGTTTTCCCATATTCGGGATGTTCATACTTAGTCGGGAATCCGAACCAAAACAATCTGGTTGGATATAATAACGTTCTATCTTGTTCAACAATATTTTTATGTCTAAATTTGAATCAAAGAGCTTAGGCGACTTTTAAGTCAACATATACATACTTGAAATCAATAAGTATGTATCAATATATGATTAAATACAATGGTTATCCAAGTGGGGACACTTGTCTAACCCTATATACGAATTAACGAACAGAATAAATATCTGAATTATACAATAATACAATGATCGGATAATGTAAGAACTTGTATGAATACAAAGATTGGATACATAATCAATAATAATAGAGTTAATAATCTGGCACAATAATAATATAATTACGAAACTTTCTTACTCATGTCCATTGCATAAAGTAAATGCAAAAGTAGGATACTTACTCGAGTTTGCCGCCATAATAACGCAATGACTTAGATTAATCTTTAATCTGAATGACCTATCGTTAATAAGATCATTCGTTCGATTAGAATAATATATCGTAACACGTAACAACGCTCTATTGCGATTCAAAGACATAACCTAATCACTTTGTCACATATATCTAACAATTATTGATTCACTAACAAACACATATCTAGTCAATTTATCCAAGTCCAGATCAATTTCTGAAATATTTCGGGTGAATATCGCTTTCTAAGACTAATTATGTAGTTTAATATTCGTTTAGATATTTTAAATATCGATTAGATATTATTATCGTATTATTTTTCATTATTATAATAAATTTTAAATAATTATTATACTTTATCATGAATTTTCAAACACTGAAATCATTATTAAATGATTTAAATATTAACTAATTCTATTATCATTAATATTTAATTAATATTAAACTATTAATGAAACTATTGCCAAAATATTAAAGTTATTTATAATAACTCAAAATATTTTTAAAGTATTAATATTACCTTTAAATGATTTTTAAAACATTTAAAATCATTTTAAATAATTACCATTAATATTTAAGTATTAATGTACAATTTATCCAAATATTAAAAGTCATTAATTATAACTTAAAAATATTTTTAATTCATATATTTCCTCTTTAAATGATTTTAAATCAATAAAACCATTTTAAAACTATTTATTTAATATAATTATTAAATAAACTTAATATCATTAATATCAAATTATTATTATTAATATTGATTTATTAATGAAATTATCCTTTAAATATTAAAAGTTATGTTTTATAACTTGAAATATCTTTAAACACTTTATTTTCATTTAAAATATTTTTCTAATATTAAAATCATTTTTACATTACTTTATTTAATATAATTATTAAATGAATCTCATATCCTTAATATTAAAATATTAATATTTTTCATGACAAAATATCAAAAGTTATATTTTATAACTTAAAATATTTTTATAATCTCTAAATCATTTTTATATAAATTTTAAATCATTAATTCTATTTTTCACCATTTATTTAAAATCTTTATTAAATAACTTAATCTTCATTAATATCTAATTAATAATGAAAATCATCACAAAATATTAAAATTATAGAAAATAACTTAAAATATCTTTTTTATATCATAATCTATTTTAAATGATTTTCAAATATTAAAATCATTTTTAAATAATTTATTTAATATTATACTTAAATAAATTAAATACCTTTTATATCCCAAAAATATTAAATATTTATGAAATATATACTTAAAATAATTAAAAACTAATTTTGGACTTTAAAATAATTTTTAGTAATTTATTTGGTATTTTAATAATTAAAACAATTTTTTTTTTTTTATTTTAATCATTTTTAAGGAATTTAGTAAAATAAAATTATTAATAACCGTTTATCGCTAAATATAGGCTATAGTGACACTTATCATCATGTTAGGTGTTCTTCGGCCTCAAGAACTTCGACAATCGATAGTTGAGGTTCCTGTTTGACCGAGTCTAATTTTATCTCATGATGTTTCGGGTCATTGTAACATATTGTTCATGTAGTAGTTATGTAACACTACAATTAACAATGAACATCAGTCATAACATACAAACATCATGACAATCTAGCCATTCAAACTTCTGTCGGTGTTTACGAGTTTTCTAGAAACCCAAAAATTGAGTCCCTTGTTTCGAGCTTCAATTTACATAAGGTTCAACCTTGCTTCATGTGTGCTTTAACGATTTATACTTATAGAATACATGAAGGAACAATAACACAATATCGGATCATCATATCATCAACACAATAAAGATCTATAACTTGCGGTCAAAGTTCCTCCTCGGGAATCGTTCTTGAACATTTACGGGTTTTCCATAAATGTTCTTGAAAGCGCCATCAACCCAAGTTTGACCGACTCTCAATTAGATCTATACGTATTTGGGTAATATAAAAAAATATATATGTAGTACTCATGTCGGTATACAAGTATATAACAAGAACATGTCCATACTATAGCGGATCGATAAGAACAGAAATATCAAATATGATCGCTCGAATTCCGGTTTACGGGTTGCCCGGAAATAGTCGAAATTTCGATCGATCAACTCATTTGACCAATAATAATATCTTTTAATATACAAACCGATATGACCATGATTCAAGTTTCATATTAAAGATCACATGACTGAGATACAAGTACAAAGTTCCAAACACACATAACATATCGAGATCTATGGGATCGACATTCATGCGACACCCTTATTTTCAAAATTTCAGATTTTGAAAATCATCAAATTGAGCCTCTAGATGTTATGGGTTTAACATCTAGCAACCCGGATCATTGATTAACACCCCATACTACATATTTTAACAATCAATTATAAGATCTAACATCAAATCACGAATTTTTAAGTAGGGTTCTTTTATACCTTTTTGCACCTTGAATCTTGATTTCTTGCTTACGATTTGATGTTAGTGTAATCGTGGGGCTTGATTGGGGGGTGATCTAGCAAGGAAATTTGTGGGTTTGGTCTTGAGAGAGTATGACTAAGTGTTTGTTGCACAAATAAGGTAATAATGCATTTTTCTCTCTTAATCTATGCAATTAAATTGATGCAATGAACTTGGCTGGTGAATTGAATCATTATCTTTGGGAATGCTAGCTGCTAGGTTGATAGGGTAGGGTGGCTTGCAAGATTTCCTAACAATTATTCACCAAATGGGACAAAAAGGGTAAAATTGTAATTTTATTTTAATCTCAAGGGTATTCTTGTTCAAGGTGCTTGAATCTAGTATTTATTCACTAGATTTTACATCTTAAAGTTTTCCAAATAATTACTAGGGTTTGGACAATTAAAAACTTAAGTGTAGCAAAATTATAATTAAAACATACTAATTAAAAATAGGGTTTTTAATAGAATTTAGGGTTTAAATAATTAGGGTTCCTTAATTATCATTAGGGTTCCCAAATTAACAATTCAATTTGCTAAAATAATAATTAGGGTTTCTAAAATTTGCAATTAGGGTTTCTAATTAGCAAATTAGGGTTTCAAATATTTAAATTAGGGTTTCTAAATATTAATTAGTGTTTTCAAATATTAATTAGGGTTTTCTCTAATTAACATTAAATCTAATAATACACAACAAAATTCATATAACACCATTACTACTCTGTCCCGAACTCATAACCGAGTTTAAAAATTAGGGTTTAATAACACGGTATGAGGGTTATGACATAATTTACCATATTTGGCCCACCATTATCAGTCTACACATTTACAGTACATATTTATAACAGTGAAAAATTAAAATATAATTAATATTATATTATTATTCTCATCCCTTGATCAAAATCCAAATTTAGGGTTTGGATTCCATATCTAATTTATCTTTCATACACAACATAAATAATTAAGCTAAAATAATTAACTTAAATATTACGAACAAATTCATATAATAAAATATTTTTTATTATAATTCTAATAATCATTTCATATATTATTTAAATAATATAAAATCATTTTTCATGGAAAATAATTAATAAAAACATTTACGCTTACAAAAATTAATTACTATAGGAATATAATTTGTAGTGATTTAATAATTCTAAAATTATTTATAGGCAATAAATATATTTGCATTTATCATACATTACTTGACACATATTCTCATCATTAAAATAATAATAATAAAAAAAATTATATGCAAAATTTCTTATTTATTTTTATGTAAAATATCGGGTTATTACACTTTTTCTGTCTGTCTTGAGCTTCCATAAGTCGCATTCGTATCAACTTAACTATATCTGCTGTTTGCTGCACCAATTCAGGTCCTAGCATTTGGCGTTCTCCTACTTCATCCAAACACAATGATGTTCTGCACTTCCTTCCATATAAACCTTCGTAAGGCGGCATGCCTATGCTTACATGAAAACTGTTGTTATATGCATACTCTACTATCGGTAGATGATCATCCCAACTACCTTTGAAATCCATAACGCAAGATCGTAACATATCTTCTAACGTTTGAATTGTTCTTTCGCTCTGCCCATCTGTCTGTGGATGATAAGATGTACTTAACTTCAACTGCATTCCCATCAGTTCTTGCAGACTTCTCCAGAAATTTGATGTGAATCGTGGATCACGATCTGACACTATCGAAACTGGTACCCCATGTCTTGAAATAATTTCCTTAACATAGAGTATAACTAACTGATGATCTATGTTAAACTTGACTCTTATAGGCAAAAAGTTAGCCGACTTCGTCAACCGGTCCACTATTACCCAAATAGCGTCGTACCCTCTCTGTGTAGTTGGAAGTCCCACCACAAAATCCATCTTGATGTGTTCCTACTTCCATTCCAAAATTTCCAATGACTGTAACAAGCCGCTTGGTCTTTGATGTTCGACCTTAACTTTTTGACAAGTTAAGCACCTACTCACATATTCTGCTATCTCTCTCTTCATGTTCGGCCACCAAAAACTTTGTCGAAGGTCTTGATACATCTTAGTACTACCAGGATGAATCGAGTACCTTGAACTATGAGCCTCTTGTAATATTTCCTCCTTTAAATCTGTTTCACTTGGAACCCAAATTCTTCCTTTAAATCTCAAAAATCCCTCATTATCGAGACTATACTTTATCTCTTTTTCATTTGCTAGCCGTTTCTTCATCTGGTCACACTATTCATTTCTGAGTTATACCTCCTTGACTCTCTCTACAATGGTAGGTCTAGTCTTTGTTGTAAATAGTTTCTGACCCGACTTAATCGATAACTTCACTTCTAACTACATTCTAGCCATCTCTGTTATTAACTCAGTTTGAGTCGTTAACATAGACAACTTTTCCCGAGCCTTTCTACTTAAGGCGTCGGCCACTACATTTGCTTTTCCTAGATGATACAGGATATTGCAGTCGTAATCCTTTATCAATTCCAGCCATTTCCTTTGTCTCATATTTAAATCTTTTTGTGTGAAGATATATTTTAGTCTTTTGTGGTCCGTGTATATCTCACATTTTTCCCATATAGATAATGCCTCCAAATCTTTAAGGCAAATACTACTACTGCCAGTTCCAGATCATGAGTAGGGTAAACTTTCTCATAATCCTTTAACTGTCGTGATGCGTACGCAATGACCTTAACATGCTGCATGAGCAAGCAACCTAATCCTTTATGCGAAGCATCGCTATAAACTACAAAATTCCATGTATCATCGGGTAAAAATAATACAGGTGCTTCACTCAACCTTTGCTTCAGTTCCTGAAAACTGTTTTCACACTTCTCAGTCCACACGTACTTCATTGTCTTCTTAATCGAATTAATCAATGGAGTAGCTATCTTAGAAAAATCATGAATAAATCTTCGATAGTATCCCGCTAACCCTAGGAAACTCCGTACCTCTATCGGTGTTTTCGGTTGTTCCCAATTAATCATTGCCTCCACCTTTGCTGGGTCTACTGAGATTCCATCTCGGTCGATATCATGTCCTAAAAACTATACCCTTTCTAGCCAAAATTCATACTTAGTGAATTTCGCGTATAACTTCTCTTTCATTAGTGTCTCCAACACTAATCTTAGGTGTTCGGCGTGATTTTTTGGCATCTTAGAATAGACTAGAATATCATCGATAAACACTACGACGAACTTGTCCAAATATTATTTGAACACTCTGTTCATTATATCCATGAATGCAGCTGGTGCATTCGTCAACCCAAATGACATTACCAAAAACTCATAATGGCCGTAACGAGTTCTAAACTCCGTCTTAGGTACATCCTGCTTTCTAACCTTTAATTGATGATACCCCATTCGCAAATCTATCTTAGAAAAATACTTTTCCCCTTTCAATTGATCAAAGAGATCATCGATCCTAGGTAATGAGTATTTATTCTTTATCGTCAACTTGTTCAACTCTCGGTAATCGATACAAAGTCTCAATGATTCATCCTTCTTCTTCACAAACAGTACCGGGGCTCCCCACGGCTAAACACTCGGTTGCATGTATTTTCTACCCAATATTTCTTGTAGTTGAACCATCAACTCCTTCATTTCTACTGGCGCCATACGATACGGTGCCCTTGAAACTGGTGCAGCTCCTGGCACAATATCTATTACAAATTAGATCTCCCTATCCGGTGGAAGACCTGGTAATTCACTTGGAAATACATCCACGAATTTTTTGACTATATGTATTTGTTCCATCGTTGCTCCCACTCTCTGGGTATCCACAACATGACACAAATAACCTACACATCCCTTCCTCAACAATTTCCTAGTTTGCGTCATGGTAAGACAACATGAACGTCCCGGTGACTTGCTATCGTAAAACACTACCTTAGGTTGCTTCAACGTTTGAAGGTTTATACAATTCTTTTGACAATCTATAATTTCACCATGGTTAAACATCCAATCCATCCTGAGAATTACATCGAATTCTCCCAACTTTATCAGTATTAAATCTATCGATAATTTATAACCTCGTATTTCTACACAACAATGCCTATGAATATGTTCAACATGAATTATTTCTTCATTTGCTACCTTAATATTTAAAGGTATAGGCAATCTTTCGGGAAGTAATCCTAATCGTCTAGTGAAATCACATGCTATAAAAGAACATGTAGCACCCGAATCAAACAACACATAAGCATTTATATCGTTGATTGGGATGATACTGTTGGGTAAAATCCATATACGCTCACACGCAAGTGTACGTGGTCAACAAGTAATAAAGTGTAAGTCATGTATCGTTCCCACATAAACTTAATAAGAAATTAATCCTAATAATTACCAGCTTTATATTAATCCAAATTTTATTAAACTATCTAATTCAATGATTATAATAATTAAAAATTAAGAACATAAAAATACTAAGCAATCAACAAACTCAAAAATTCTAATTTCAAGCAAATAATGAAAAATTAGGCTTACGACTTCACTTCAAGTATCACTCTTATTATTATACCCTATTCCAGTTTAATTCACTATCCCAGTTTATTAATTAAGAACACTCAAGTAGAACTAGCCACCTCTCGATGCACTAATACCATATTAACTTAAAATTACAAGTTAGATAGAATTAAGCTAAACACCTTAATCAACTAATTCACTATATCTCTATGTGAATTACAATCAAAGAAGATTTAATTTCAAGTTCTCTATCCGATTACATGCGATGTTAAGTATATCTCTACCCTAACATTCATCAAGATTCCATTCCTTCATAGAATTCAAGAACACATGCTATAATAACTAAGTCTAGATTCATACATCATCTCTCGATCCATACAAATCCACATAGAATTGGTGATCAAGCAATTCATAAATTCAAGCACATATCAAAATAGATAAACTGAAAGATAGCTTATTAAACTAAAAATTCAAAGCTACATAATCATCATTTAACCCAAAGATCCGTCATAAGCCTAATAAAGAATTAAGTTCAACATAATTGAAATAATTAAAGTAAACATCATCCCAATTACAATTGATGAACTAAAGAAAAAGAATGAATCCAGAACCACCCTTCTCTATAGCCTCAATATGTAATTATCGTGATTTCTCCTTCAAATTCTTCCTCCAATGCTCTTGCTCAAATTAAGGCTTCAAAGAATGTTAATTGATTGCGTGATATCTTTCCCTTTGTTGTTGTTGTTATTGTTAATTATATTCCTAAGACATGTATTCTGACTTTAATTCCACACCCAATTGAGTTCCAAGCCATGCTAACCACTAGCCTTCACGTTTATTGCAGCAGTTCAAACGAAATAGGAGACTGAACTTTCCCGTACCCCCGCCCCGGTAGGGTTTTTCTTTATAAATGTCCGCCCCAACAGGCATGTCTTCTGTTAGTTTCTCAGCACCCCCCGCCCCGACGGGGGTTTTGTGTGTAAAAAGTCCACCCCAGTGGGCTACCCTTCTACTAATGTCCAAGATTAGCTCTTTCCTTGCCTTATTTCACTATGAATTCTCCTTTTTTTAAGTCCAAATACCACACCACCACACCTAAACACAAAACAACACTAAACAAGTAAAATAAAATATAAATACAAAGAATTAACACAATTTAAGCTCGAATTAGAAGCCGATTCGTAGGTATAAAACCCACTCATCAAACTCCCCCAAACTTAAACCCGTGCTAGTCCTCGAGCACGAAACAAAATAAAAATGCTATACAATGCAATACAATGGAATGTAATTAATCTATATGCCTACGAATCCAGCAGTCATCATAGAATCAAATTTATTCATCCGACCTCAGAAAAATCAAGCAAACATAACAATACTTCATATCAAAACCAATAAATAATTCATATCAATCATCAAATCTTAAATTGTTATTACTAATATAGTGTGTGTGCTCAACATCCATGCTAACTGATGCAAATTCAAATTTAATACATAACAATCTCTTAGAAGGCATCATACAGTGTAAACTTAAGAATTTCAAAAACAGACGAGATCCCATTAAAATCAAACAATTACTGATATTAAGAGTCCAAATAGGGTACTTATGCTTTATTTTTATATTTATTTTTTTTCATTCACGGGGGCTTTTCACTCTTATTTCTCGTTTTGTTATTTTTTTAGATGTTTTCATGACTGTGCAATGTCTCATTCCATTAGACTAATAGTGCTACCCCTTAGCGAGATTTTGACCAACGACTCCCAGACCATAAAAGACCTTAGGGCGCTAGGTGTAAAGACAATCCCCTCGGCCATACTTGCTCAAGTAACAAAGGCCCCAAAACAAGACTAGCCACAATATTATTCTTTTCTTTTTTTATATAATGAAGCTTATATACCCCAAAATATTTCCCCAAACTTAGGTTCTCGCCTAATTTTGCGTCTTCACTGCCTATCCTTGTCATTCTTTCATTTAAACTAGCATTATCCTTTAGAAGTCCCTTATGTATCAATTTGAACTAAATCAGTCCACATAGGTGTTATTAACATGTTAACCTTATTATACCAGTTTCAAATAGGCAAAAGATCCAATTCATAACAGAAAATTACATCAAAGTTCTAATAATCAGTACCGTACTTGTCTACTTAATCCCAATATCATCATTGGCCAAAATAAAATGAACTATAACAAACCACTGGACATATGCAATATAATACAATTTCTTTTTTATATGTGTGGTAAACATAACATGATTGAAAACTGATAAAAACTATTTACAATCCTATACTATTATGAAACTAAATCACTACATGAATGCAAACATCTAATAATCCTAAAACGAAACATGAAACTAACATATGCAAATCTAACTAATAAAATTAAACATGCAAACATAAAAATTAAACTAACTCCCCCAAACTTGAAAATTACAATGTCTTCATTGTAAATAATAAAGCAGTAAATGTATTAGGACTTCCCTGTAATCGCCTAAGCTTGGGGTGGTGGTGGCTGTTGCTCTTCATTTGAATCAGAGGGTGGAAATCTTGGCATCGGGGCTTGTTGCTAGTATAGAAATTGTGCAGTTGGATTGAAACTCTAGAGCGTCGCGTTCAAGGAGGCGAAAGATATGTTCATAGCCTCGAACATGTGGTCTTGTCTGGCTGCGAGCCTCCTCATTTGCCTGGTGGCGTCCTTGTTGTACCCATCCACTTGTCTTTGTAAGCTCTGAAATTGATGGCTAAATGTATCTCCACCGGTTTGCTGCATCCCCACAGTAGCTTGCTCTCCCGTAGTCTCATCTACCTGGAACTCGTCATCCTCAGAGGTGTCCTCAGCATCAGCTTCATCCTCAAAAGCTGGTGGAAATGTGAACCCACTCCTTTAGGGTGTGACTCTCCCCCGGGCCACACCGAATATCGCACAATCATCCTAGTGTCTAAAGTCTGATGAAGTGTCATCTGGGTGGCCTCATCATCTAAACATCTAACTCCCGTCGGCCTACACAACCCACAAATGAGAGATAGATGTGGCAAGCTGCCCGAAAATGGTCCTCACAGACATCTATGGATAGAAAAACTGATGATACCACTCACATTGATGAGAAAGTTTTGGACGATGGCATATAAGAGAAGTATCTTCTCCTTGGTCACCTCTGTCAAGTGTGTGGATAGGAATATCTTGGCACACATGAACGCATACCATATCTTTCCATACCGGCTGAGGTCCTTACTGTGGAAGATAGTGCCCCCTTTTCGGCCTTTGAGCCATGTGGTACCCAACTTTGTAATTTCTATCAAAATGGCCTCATAGTCGGGATCATTGTCCCACAAGTAAGCATACTGGCACTCTCTAGGAACTCGTAATTGGTAGTACGCGTTGATGGCGTCAGCACTAAAAGGAACTTGTTTGCCCCAAACAAATGTTGTGAATGGTTTCTTCCCTTCGGGATTTGACAATGATATCATCCACATAGACTTCTATCTCTTTATGCATTAGATCATGGAAAAGAGCCATCATGGCTCGCTGATAGGTAGCTCTGGCATTTATGAGGCTGAATGACAATCGTCTGTAGGAAAAGGTTCCTCAATGAGTGATGAATGCAATTTTCTCACGATCCTCTTCAGCAACCATGATTTGATGGTACGCCGCAAAACAATCAGCAAAGGAGTACATGTTATATTGAGCTATATTGTCAATGAGTATATGGATGAATGGCACGAGAAAGTTATCTTTAAGATAAGCTTTGTTCAGATCCCTGTAGTCCACGCAAACTCGCACCATTCCTCCAGGTTTAGGCACATGGATTATGTTGGATAGCCACTCAGGGTATGTTGACACCATGATGATGCCGGCTTGAAATTGTTTCACAATTTCTTCTCTAACTTTTAAACTCCACTCAGGTTTTAATCGCCTGAGTTTCTGCCTGACTGGCTTGAATCCCTCTTTGATGGGAAGGCAATGAATGACGATGTCAGTGGACAAACCGACCATGTATTCATGAGACCATGCAAACACATCTTGAAATTTGGTCAATAGAGTAACCATGACATTCCTTTGGTTTGGAGTAAGGTCCGTACCAATCTGGATTTGTTTGGGTTTTTCTGAGGTTCCAAGGTTAAAAGAGATGGTTTGATCAAGATTTAGCTTGGGTTTATCTTCGACCCATTCTTTGATCTCCTGAGGTATCTCATAGTCCTCTTGTTCAATCTCCATCAAGTCTGAGTCCAACTTTACATCAAAGTTACAATCCTTATGAAGAATAGGCACCTTATTAGTAAGTTTAGGCACATCTAACTTTAGAGTCCTGAAATAAAATGCTTTCACTTAATATATGAAACTGTTCAATCATACAAAGTGTTAGCATGAAATGACAAAAATAACTACTAATATTGTGCAGTAAAAATAAGCAGTTATTGCTATTTACGGGGTAGAGAGAGTTTCTGCCCTTTTTACCCTTGTTGGTAAATACAAGGAGTGCTGCTCCAATTGCCAAGGGTCAAGTCCTAGTGGATAGTTGTGATGAAGGGGATGTTATCGTTCTCCTTCTCTTAAATGATGACCATAATGTCTGGACAATCATCATCTAGGATGTCTCTGTTCATACCCTCCATATGGATCAGGACGCACATGTTTGATAGATGTCTATTTATCTCTTATTTTTGCCTTTAATTCCTTTCCTCCGCCTCCGGGTCTGGAATCAGGACTTCTTTTCTTTTAACTTGTATCGACATAGGAAACAACATGGCTACCACATGGGCATGAACCTTTAATAAAGGTCGTATAAGATTATCACCTATAGGTTTAGGCAAACGTCTGGTAGATGAAGGAATCGGTTTATGTTTGTGAGGGTTCCTGTGACTGGACCAAAAGAGTAGCCTAATCTGGTTGTCCCTGTCTGGCTAGAAACTTGAATTGGGCATTTGATTCCCTGATGATTCTTTCCTAACCCCTGTCTAGGTTGAAAACCCAAGGATATCATCTCTTGACTTGCCAACATTACCTCGGCAGAAACTCTGGGTTTCAGAGGTGGCACCCCAATGGGTTGATAGTGAGTGTTGCTCACCTCAAGGGCTTGGAAGCTGACATGCTCAATTTCTGCATTAAAACCGATAAGGGGTATATCACTTTGAACTGAAAGTAGTATGCACACAAGCCAATCATGTTTGATGATAAAGCATATACTTTGTAACAATCTTATTCATTTATTAATAAAAAGTATTAAATTATTAAAGGCTTTTAATTATCCACATGATGTTGTTTTATAATATGTGATAAACCCATAGTTTTAAGCAATGCTTTTAGAATAATGATGATGATCATTCTAATGAGATCTAAATTCTTAGAAAGCTTAAAACTAAAATAGTTCCCAATCATTGGATTACTAAATTGGGGATTAGTGAATCCAGATAGATTGGTACATCGTTGCTTGCTCATTGGATGAGGATGATTGATCTCATGATCATTTGTGTGGAACACTAAAGCAAGTATGTAGGTGCTTATTAGAGAATAAGTTCTTTGAGCGTGACTCTCTAAGGAATACCTAATGGAGTTTATTTTTGCTGTCGATAGGAATTCTGTAGTGATAGTAGTCAAGTGATCCTTGGACTTGAGATCATCGTAGTATCTTGTGTATGATGAGTTATACTTTGACTTATTCCTTAAGACCCTTAGGGTATATCAAAGGGTATGCTTGGGTATAATAAGTTGTACATGGAGATAATGTATGATCGATAAAGAATCTACCACTTTATTAAAAAAGAGAAATGTCTATGTGATTCGATAAATGACAACCCGGTAGTCCTTGGTTAAGCGAGAATGAAATTAGAAAGGAGTTTCTAATTTGCATTATTTGAGTTGTGCATTTAAGGATCGAAATACATATAATTAAATAAAATAAGACTTTGATGAGTAATTCCATATCTTATATTTAATTGGGACATTGTATGGTGGAAGGATTGAATTGTCGGTAACTATTTACTCAAAGGTTCTTTAATGATTAATGTTGAAATCTATATTATACGGAAAGTCGTTGATCATTAGGGAGGCTTATCCTATTGTAGAATAAATATTATTTATTTAAATAAATTAATTGTTTAATTTATTTATTTAAATAAGATTAAATTATTCTAATTGATTTATTCTGCTTAGGTTTAATATGGAGAACACTAAAGGGTCACACCATAAAAGGAAGAATAATTATTTAAGAAGTTAATGGCATAATCGTAATAATATATTAAGTATATTTAATTTAATCTATGGTGATAGAATAAATTAAATAGCTTAATATTATTATTTAATATTTTAGAAATATTAAATATAAATTAATAAGAGAGTCTTATTAATATTATTACAATTATTATTATTTTAATTTCTAAAAGAGTTTAGGAATTAATTTAATATAAGTACTCTCATTTATTCCTAATAGGATTAGGAGGAAAATTAGTTAAAGGAGTTTAATTAATTATCCTAATAAGTTTAAGGAGCTTAATTAATTAAAAGAATTTAATTAAAAATACCTTATTTTAATAGGGTTACTTGATATCTTTATAAGAGGAGTCTTATATCAAATATCAAAAATATACCTAATAATTCCAATTTTGTTGGAGAGTACGTTCTTTTCTATAGAGATAAAAAACTAGGGTTTGAGCCAAATACCCATCTTCTTAAATCCTTCTTATTCCTTGGTGGATCACCTCTAGAGGCCAAACATTTGGGTGGCTAACGTTGATCAAAGGAAGGAACCAAACCCGGTGAGATTCAAGTTGAGCGAAAATGATTGGAGGTGAACTTGTACACGAGGAAGCTCGATCTTGAGGGTATGATTTTTATTCGTTATCTTTTTCGTTTAATTAATAATTGTGCATAAAGGGTGATCCGGGTTTATGGTTTGTAAAATTTTAAAACTACGATTTTTTACGTTTAAAGCTTATTTATGCAATTTGATTGCGTTCTTGAATATTACAAACCTAACAGTGGCATCAGAGCCAAACCTTTATGCAAATTATTAATTATTTTAATTTGATATGTATATTGATATGTGTTTAGAATAATTTAATTGGGCATAATTTATTGTATAAAATTAAAAAAATCGTAATCAATTCGGGGGTGGTATAAAGTATTCATGGCGTGTTGTTGCTTTATTCGCGAGTGATATCAAGTAGTCTATTTGCTGTTGCTTTGTTATAAAGTATTTGTGGGTGATATAACAAATCACGAAAACTGATATTTTTTTTTCACTGAAAGCATTGAATTTGTTATATTAAGGAGATTCTAGATTTACTTGGCGTGAATCACTTTCAAGGGATCTCTTTGAAATGTTATATTACTGACATACGGAATTGATTATAATATATATATAATATATATAATTAGGATCTTAATAGTATGATTCTTTTTAAAAGTTTACGAGGAGATATGTAACTTATTTTTTTTTATTATTATATATATATATATATATATATATATATATATATATATATATATATATATATATATATATATATATATATATATATATATAATATTCTTAATAATTTTATTATTAAAATAAAAGTTTATTTTAATTTTAAAATAAAATTTTTATTTTAATATTAAAATATAAAGTTTATTTTAATTTTAAAATTAAATTTCATGCTAACTAATTAGAGTTGGAATTGGATTCCATGATAACTAATTAGAGTTGAAATTGGATTTATGTTTCTTAAATAAAGGAGTTTATTTAAATATGAAATAAGATTTCATATTATTTAAAATAAAAGAGTTTATTTGTGAATAGGAAAGATAATCTAATTTCCTTAAATAAAGGAGTTTATTTAGATATGAAATAAGATTTCATATTATTCAAAATAAAGAGTTTATTTGTGAATAGGAAAGAAAATCCGTGTTTTGCTAAATAAAGAGTTTATTTAAGATATGAAATAAGATTTCATATTACCTTTAATATAAAGGAGTTTATTTTGACATGGAATTGATTCCATAATTAATTAAAATAAAGGAGTTTATTTTGATTAAAGATTTTGATTAAAATAAAATAGTTTATTTTATTCAAAATTAGATAAATTAAAATAAAATAGTTTTATTTTGATTTAAATTTGGATTAAAATAAAGGAGTTTATTTTGATTCAAAATTAAATTTTATACTAACTAAATTTGCCCATTAAATGATATCGATATATATATTAAATGTTTTTATTATTCATAAGATGAATGTTATTTATTGATCGCATATGATGATGTGTATGATAATAAATGGGATTGATTATGGACTATTAACGATATGATTGGATTTTATTTTAGTTGGATGCATGAATGTATGGGTTTTATTAAATGGGGAATTCTGCGTACCTCGTCTTCTCTAATTTTTCTTAATGTAAATTCTATCTCCCTCTATGTACTTCCCCTTATTTCTTGATCGAGGTTTCTATTTATTTTAAATAGTTTTGTAATAGGAATAGTTAGAATTAATTTTTGAAAATTGGAGATCGAAGAAATGAGGCGCTTGAAGACCCGTTTGTAATGGAGCAGGGTTTAAATGTAATAGTTATATTTAAATATTATTTTTCTTGCACCTAGGGTTTGACCTTTTGGTTCACTTGGTGGCTCTAGTGAACAAACTAGAATAAAAGTCCATAATCAATCAGGGTAGAATATAGTATTCTATATGTGCATGCTTATACTATATATATATATATTATATGCAAACATGCTTGGCATGTTCATTAATATATATATATATGTTTATATATATATATGTAAATGCATAGCTAAACAAGATGAGACAAATTAATAACAAACCCTCAATTTTTATATTAAGTCTAAGCGTTCAAAGATATTTGGAATATCGAGCGTAAGCCTTCTAGCATGATAAAATTAATAGAGTATTAAATATTTAATATGAGTTTGTTGTGTCACCACAATGAGTATTAAGTATTTAAGATGTTAATTTATCACATTTGATGCTTATAAAGAAAATTGAACAATATTGTTTTGTTGTGTCACCACAAGGATGATATTTTCTTTTTGAATATATGGAGTGCTAGGTTGGACTTAACTTGGATAATTTTGATTCGGATGTGCCACCACTTGATCAAAATAATCTAAGAGGCAAAAGAAAAGGAGTTGCATAGTTGATGTAATTGACAAAAGTTGTCTACCTATTTATTTATATATAGTTTGTTGTGTTACCACAAGGCTATATACATTTGAAATGGGATCCTTATTCTCACTAGCAAATCTTTAATTAGATTTTCTTAGAACTATATAAGTGAGGTAATATAGTTTGAAGAAAATAGTGGGAGATACCAATTTAAAACAAGACCTAATTTATTTTGGTAATTAATAAAAGAATGTATGTTAAAATGTTGTTAATTACAAATTCATTTCTGAGAATTTTACAATGTCTAAAATTACTATCCACTGCGAAGCATATTAGATGCTAAATTAACTTGAAGCCAAAATTAAGCGGATTGGTTAAGGAATTTGAGAATAGTTCTCATGCATTTGAAAAGCTATCTTATGTCATGTCGCCTTCATCCTGCAATAGTTGCGAGAACAATGCCTCTGAGGAAGAGATTGCTACTTTTAGAAAGTGGCGAGAGATGATGCTGATTGGCTCGATGCATCATGCTCGCATCCATGAGTAATTGAGCTTGGCGTCGGCATGAAACTATGGATGCTCCTACTATATTCCTACACATCAAGTAGTTGATGGTGAGGAAAATGGGGTGATAGATATCGAGATATCTAAGGAGCTCTTAGATCTAGAATGGCCGATGGCACTTTATAATGCTGAGACAAAAAGTTCTTAACATAATCAATTTGATTGATCGATTAGGATATTTGGTTTTGTTATGGATGGAGAGTTGAGCGAGATTTGATCTTGCACTCACTCCGGACTCCTTTCACAATTGTTGTGAATTTTTCATATGAACAAGCTAGATATCGGCCTCATTTGATTTGCTTAACATGTTGAAAAATGTTGAGAGTCACTTTCCAAACAAGAAAACCAAGTCTTCTTGGTAGGCCAAAGGATCTACGAAAGAAGAGCGATTCAAAGAAGGTAAATAGAAAGGCAAAAATAAAGGATAATAAGAACAAAAGCGTCACGGATAGCAAAGGGTTTGCTTCCACTACAATAAGCTTGGGACTTTGGAAAAAAAAGCGAGAAGCATCTTGCGAGAGGCTAAAGAAGAAGCTTAGTGAAGTTTTGGTTCAAATAAATTTTGTTCATGATTTAAAATAAATTTTTCTTTAAGTCGAGGTTCTACTTGGGTATTGGATCTGAGCTTTGGTTATCATAAATATAGATTTATGAAGGGACCAAGCGAGTAGAAAGTTAAACAAAGATAAGTAATCTATGTGTGGAAAATGAAGCAAAGGTTCTTTGCATTAGCTATATAGAAACTTATAGTTTAGCAATACTTCTGGACAAATCTATTAAGTCGATAAGTTGTTATTGTATTCGATTCTTGTTAGAAATATTATTTCCATTTTATTGTTGAATGATAAAATTTTGGTATTATAATTAAGAACAATTGTTGTTCTATTTATAATAATAATTTTATATAAATGGAATATTACTTAATGGATTTTGTATACTTGACTTACATGAAAATAATTTTGCATATTGAACAAATTAGTATAAGAAAAGGAGATGATCATTGAAAAGAGTTGAATGTGTGTATTTCTTTGAAATCAAGTGTGAATTATTTGAAAGGTTCAAAGAATTGAAGTGAAACAAATTGACAAAGTATTAAGATTCTTTGATTAGATCGAGGAATAAATACTTATGCTGATAAGTTTCTAGATCATCTCAAATGGTTTTCTCATAATGGACGCCTCTCGATCGTAATAATTGATTGATGTATACGAAGGAAAAATCGTACCTTGTTGGACATGAGTGCGGTCCATAATGATTTTCTGAGCATTCCGGTATCCATACAGGATCATGTCACTAGAAAAATGCATTTGCATATCTCTGAAAAGGTAACCTCAAAATCAGGCCCCAAGACTCCATAAAAGTTATGGACGGGGAGGATTCTAATCTTAAGTATGTTAAGATAAGGGTTGTCGACTTATGTGAAAAGGTTTTAAAGGATAAGCTTGGGACAAGATTTGACATATCTGATTTGTGGGACATCTAAAAGTAAGTTTAGGGTATATGTTCTATAATCTACTTAGCAAAAGGTGTTTATTCTGAAACACTGCGCCTTAAGATAAAGGTGTTTATCATTGAAGGGGCTAGTGGGAGGATAATAGATCTTGAAGAGTTCAAGAGAACCACAAAACACTTATAAGTCGAATAAGAGGAACACGTAGATAGACCTATTGTACCACTGTTGAGATAAATAAATACGGAATAATCTTGAAGAAGATACAGGAGGTATGGATTCATCATAGATGATGATGATGAGGTACAGGTCATGAAGATGATGATCGATTACATGATGAGGTAAGTGTTGTGACACTCGGAGAAATGGATTGAAGCAAGTTTCTCAAATATGGAACATTCGTTTTGATGAGGCGATCAAAAGAGTTTGATTTTATCAAAAATAAGAATGAACCTAGTGTGTACAAAAGGGTCGATGGGAGCGTCGTGACATTTCTAGTATTATATGTTGATATACTACGGATGAGGAATGACATACCAATGCTTCTGATCGGTAAAGATAAAGTTGTCTAAACATTCCTCCATGAATGATTTGGGAAGAGTATCTTAATTGGGGATATAAATCTATATAGATAGATTTAAGAGGATGCTCGACTTAACCCGAGCGTATATTCATTTGATGCTAAAGTCGTTTAGCATGGCAAACTCAAGAGATGTCTCATGTCGATGAGCTATGGAGTGTATCTCTCTTAATAGTCCCCACAGAGACTCACGAAAAGAGAGAGGTCGCATGAGTGACAATCATGTATCTGATGAAATATACGAGACACGATGTTGATCGGTCGTATTATGGAGAAGTTCACTATGAGTCGGTGAAAAACATCTTAAAAGTGCTTGCTTAGGCACTAAGGATGTGATCATATTCATGGTGGGTCTAAATTAAAACTAGAGGACTTAATGAGACTCAAGTTTTTGAGACGAGACCAAGACAATGAGAAAAATCCACTTTAAGGTAAAGGGTTACCTTGAGCAATGGTGCGGTGAATTGGAAAGGTTCCAAGCAATGAAAGAGTTCTTTGGTTTAGTGATAAAGACAAAGTATATAGCTATAAATGAAGGCTGCCAAGTTGATTGTTTGGATTAAAAGTTCATTCTGAACTAGGAATAGTTCTAAGTCTCATCTTGGATCTAAACATGTGTTGTGGCACTTTCATTTGATTATTAGAATCATTGAAGATGGGAAATCACTATAGAGATAGTGGACTCTCAAGAACAACATTACATATCCATTAACTAAAAGCTTATCCAACGGCGGGATAATCGTCACTTAGAGAAGAAGAGTATGAGATCTGATGGCGATTGGCTTTAGTGCAGTGGGAGATTGAAAGTAGTATGCACACAAGCGATCATGTTTGATGATAAAGCGTATACTTTGTAACAATCTTATTCATTTATTAATAAAAGTATTAATTTATTAAAGGCTTTTAATTATCTACATGATCTTTGTTTTATAATATGTGATAAACCCGTAGTTTTAAGCAATGCTTTTAGAATAATGATGATGATCATTCTAATGAGATCTAAATTCTTAGAAAGCTTAAAACTAAAATAGTTCCCAATCGTTGGATTACTAAATTGGGGATTAGTGAATCAGGATAGATTGGTACATCGTTCTTGCTTTCGTTGGATGAGGATGATTGATCTCATGATCATTTGTGTGGAACACTAAAAGCAAGTATGTAGGTGCTTATTAGAGAATAAGTTCCTTTGAGCATTGGCTCGCTAAGGAATACCTAATGGAGTTTTACTTGCTGTCGATAGGAATTCTGTAGTGATAGTAGTCAAGTGATCCTTGGACTTGAGATCATCATAGTATCTTGTGTATGATGAGTTATACTTTGACTTATTCCTTAAGACCCTTAGGGTATATCAAAGGTATGCTTGGGTATAATAAGTTATACATGGAGATAATGTATGATCGATAAAGAATCTACCACTTCTATTAAAAAGAGAAATGTCTATGTGATTCGATAAATGACAACCCTAGTAGTCCTTGGGTTGGCGAGAATGAAATTAGAAAGGAGTTTCTAATTTGCATTATTTGGAGTTGTGCATTTAAGGATCGAAATACATATAATTAAATAAAATAAGACTTGTGATAATTTCCGTATGTCTTATATTTAATTGGGACATTGTATGGTGGAAGGATTGAATTATCGGTAACTATTTACTCGAAAGGTTCTTTTATGATTAATGTTGAAATCTATATTATACGGAAAGTCGTTGATCATTGGGGAGGCTTATCCTATTGTAGAATAAATATTATTTATTTAAATAAATTAATTGTTTAATTTATTTATTTAAATAAGATTAAATTATTCTAATTGATTTATTCACAATAGGTTTAATATGGAGAACCTAAAGGGTCACACCATAAAAGGAAGAATAATTATTTAAAAAGTTAATGGCATAATCGTAATAATATGTTATGTATATTTAATTTAATCTATGGTGATAGAATAAATTAAATAGCTTAATATTATTATTTAATATTTTAGAAATATTAAATATAAATTAATAAGAGAGTCTTATTAATATTATTACAATTATTATTATTATTTTAATTTCTAAAAGAGTTTAGGAAATTAATTTAATATAAGTACTCTCATTTATTCCTAATAGGATTAGGAGGAAAATTAATTAAAGGAGTTTAATTAATTATCCCTAATAAGATTAGGGAGCCCATTTAATTAAAGAGTTTAATTAAATAATACCTTATTTTAATAGGGTTACTTGATATCTTTATAAGAGAGTCTTATATCGGATATCAAAAATATACGTAATAATTCGATTTGTTGGAAATGCGTTCTTTTCTATAGAGATAGAAAACTAGGGTTTAAGCCAAATACCCATCTTCTTGAATCTTCTTCTTATTCCTTGGTGGATCACCTCTAGAGGCCAAACATTTGGGTGGCTAACGTTGATCGAAAGGAAGGAACCACGAGCCGGTGGATTCAAGTTGAGCTTGAAAAAATTTGGAGGTGAACTTGTGCACGAGAGAAGCTTCGATCTTCAAGGTATGATTCTTATTCTTTATCTTTTCGTTTAATTAATAATAATAATTGTTTATGGTTTGTAAAATTTTAAAGGGTGATCGCTTATTTATATGGTTTGTGAAAATTTTTAAACTACGATTTTTACGTTTGACCAAAGCTAGTATTTATTGCAATTTGATTGCGTTCTTGAATATTACAAACCCACTATCTTTGGAAAGTGGGTTTCTTCGAAAATTTCTAGTAAGACCTTCCGGTGATATTCTGAAGAGAAAACCAAGTATAGAATAGAGATCTATTGTGGAGCTTCTTTCAAGCTTTGAACCACCTTGGCTTCATTGTGTCCCATCTTGTGGAGGAATTCTTCAATCTTCTCCCTGTGCACTTTCCCCTTAGATCTGATGATAGGCTTCATCACTCGTTGAGGAAGATATAGTGGATTTTCTTTAGACACTACAACAGTTGTATTTAATGTTAATCCTTCAGCCTCTCTGTAATTTCATGGCACTTTCTGGAGGCTGATGACAGGATACTGTGGCCTGAACGATAATATAATTGGCTTTGGTTCAACCACATTCAAAGGATTTTCAACGCCTTTGAGCTGAATTGGTTGAATTTCAAGTGGTGTGGCAGCTAAATCTCCCTCAGCGGATATAACTGCTACAATTTCTTTCCATCCTGGAGTAAATGTGTTCCCACTGTCAGATGAAGCAATGTTATTGTCTGCCATTTGCAGGTCTCTATTGTCAATCATGTTTTGAATAAGATGGTGGAGTGCCCAACATTCCTCAGTGTTGTGACCGTGAGAGTGAGAGTGGTATTAACATACTCTATTAGCATCAAATCATTATAAGCATGGGTTGACTGGAGGTAGCAATGCTATGATTTTTCCTTCATTAATCAACATCTGCAATATCTCTTCCACCGGTTGGCCTAAATAGGTGAATTTCTTTTTGTTGGCGAAGTCCCGACGGGCTTTAGCTTTTGCTTTTCTAGCAAGCTTTTCCTCCAATGATTCATGATGAGTGAGTTTTATACTCATGAATTGAATGCGTTTGAGCTTAATCTTTTAGAAGTTTTTAAGTGTTTGTGTTTATTCATGCATATTTTACGTTGTTTTATAGGAATTAGGACAAAAGTTACTTGGATCGACGTTCAGGGTTGCTAGATTCGCATTTTCGGCTTGCCATTTACATATCAGCCACTTCAAAGAAAATTTCAGCATTTCTCCAGACCTTATTTCGAACAACTCACAGAATGAAAGCTATAGATCTACGTCTCCTCTTTCCGGAACATCTTGAATCATCAAAATCGGAGTTCGGACGAAGACGTTATGGCCATTTTCCCAAAGGACGTCAGAGTAGAAAATTTCCGAAAATGAGGCCAGCGCCGAGGCGCCCAATTCTAGCCTATTGCTAGCGCCCCTGTGCTAGGGGCGGTGTTCAATATTTGTGAGGAGTGTTCTAGTATTTGTGAGCATGTATTTGGGGTCTTTGGGTTGGGCTTGGTGAAGTTGGGACACATTTTGGGGTGAATTTTGACACTTTTTTGACTCCAAATTGGATTGGGTTTGTTCCTAAGCTAAAAATTGGAATTATAACCTATAAATACATGATGTGAGACAGAGAATAAGAGGGATTACATAGATTAGATTATAGATAGACTCCATTAGATTAGAACATAAACACTAATTCTTATTAGTTTTGGAGATTAAAGCAACTTGGAGACCATTGAAGATCAAGAGCAGGAGCTTGAGGAAGATGGAGATTTGCTGACAACGGCTTTATTCTTCACTATACTCTTACTTTTATCTTTTAATGTCTATTCAATTGTGGATTCTTGGTTTTAATTCATTAGTCATGAACTAAATCTTTTATTAAGACTACAAATTGAACCTTTTATGTCTATGAATTAATTATTTAATTTATTCCAATTATTTATGTCCAAGTGAATTATTTATCATGTTTTGTGCGCATTGATTAATTATTTGGCCAATAAATACTGTGTTATTCTAAAAGAATTCGGAAGATGGAATCTAGGGTTGGAACTAGACATGATAACATGTATGCTTAATTATTTGCATGAGATGAATAATTAGGGTCGTGAATTGAATAGGAATATCTGTTCATTGCATGTAACAAATTTAGAATTGGAATTTAACGGGTTTGGTTTAATTATTTTGCATATGAATATCGCAGGATTAATTGAATTGAATAAAAGTTATCTGTTCACTTGGGAAAGGGCTTTTAACAACTAGAATTCCATTTAACAATTCAGGTGGCATAATAATTGGGTTAATTGAATAATTGGTTTATAGTTCATAATTGGGGATATTATAGTCTTAACCTTTATTTATTTGAATTCATTTATAATGTATTTAGTTTAATTAGTTAATTTAGTTTGCTTAATTTTAAAAATCATAAATTGCAGCTGTTTAAATAAAATTAGTTTGGTTAAGAACTAGTACTCGGTGAATTTTATTAAATAATTCCTCGTGGGAATGATACTCTACTTTCACTTTATTACTTGTTGACCGTGTATACTTGCACGTATGTTTTGATTGTGAAATCGATCAACAAGTTTTTGGCGCATTGTCGGGAATTAGTTTAATAATTTTGCCAATATTAGTTTTTATCAAATTAGTTTTAATTTAAACATTTTTTTTATTTTCTTTAATTCTCTTTCTATTTTTTTTCTTTCTTTTCAGGTACCATGGCGAAATTTAATTATCAATGGTCGTATCTGAGAATGACTCGATTGAGGGATCGGAGATTGATGGACTTCATGACGATTACTACGCATTAGCGGCAAAGACAAATTGAGACACTTTCGAGGAGGTTAGGCGCTTTTTTGCGGCCTGGCGTCGTCAAAGTGTGGCGGTGACTTATTATTATTGTCTTTGGAAATCATATGAGTCATCAATCGCCATCGGTTCGGCTAAGACGCAGTATGGTGGTGATTACCCAAACAATTATGTCTATCCCAACAACTATCATCAGGATTGGGGATATCACCCATATTTTTCATGGAGCCATACTCATCAAGATCAATTTTATGCTTCAAGTCCAACATACCCACCGGATTTCTCATGTCCACCTCCACTACAACAGGAAGAACATTCAAATTTGGAGGAAATTCTGTCTAAGTTCATTGTTTCATGTGAGGAGAGGAGGATTAATCAAGAGATATCGAGTCAAAATTTTACAAACCAAATGGAACAACTAATCAATGCCCCGAACATTTGTCCTCAATACACTTGGCCCTATGACATGGATTTCGAGACTGATGGTGAGCCCGAACCAAATCTGCAACCGGATGTGCCAAATGATATAGATGTTGAAAGAGATGAGAGACTTGGGGACCAAGAAAAGGAGATCAACGAAGATCTAACATTGAGTACCAACGAAGATGAGCCGATTTTGATAATGTCTCATGTACCTTCTCCACCAAAGTTTAAGTATCCGGGCAGTTTTTCAAGACCGTGCCCAATTGGCAGTCATGTCGTAGGCAAAGCTCTTTGTGACATAAGAGCTAGTACAACTGTGGAGTCATGTTGGGATGAAAAGGAGAAGATAGAGGAAGATCCCATTGTGTTTACTAAGCTTCAATGCCCCAATCTGATCATAGACATAATGGAGAAAACACCTAGTTATTGGACGTTCTTAATGGGGAACCTATCTATAAAGAGCATGCTAGGTGACTTTAATTCAAGGGCCTTTACTAATGGGAACCTCCCAAAAGAGACATTGCTACTGATGGATGGAGGATTACTTAATTTTTGAAGGGGAATTGGATAGAGAATTAAAGAAGTCAGGCTGAGACTATAAAATAAGCGCTTCTTGGGAGACATCCCAAGTTTAATTTTTAGTTTTTTTATTAGGTTTTATATTAGTAGCTTTGAATTGGCATTTATTTAGAATTTAATAAAATTGCTTCTATTATGATTTTACAGGTTATTCAAGTCAAATTCAAGTGTGGTTCCCAATTTGTTCCATGTGCCTAGCCTATTCTCCAAACTTAGCAGACAAGGAAGAAGATTGCTATATTTTCAGGGAAGTCCTCTACTTTACTTTTTTCTATTTCAGTCATTGAGGACAATGTCTAGTTTAAGTTTGGGGCATTTTAGTGTCGTACTGCATATAGTTAGTTATCTGCATGTTAGTTCATGTTTTTTTATGTGTTAGCATTGTGTATTTTTTTTTATTTTTTGTTGTTGCATATAATACATAGTAGTTAATTGCATGTGCATATATGTGGTGCATTAGTATGTGTTCATGTAGTATAATTGCATATTATTTTTTGCATAAATCTAGGCAATGGATTGGTTTAAATTTAGCTCGGCCTATGATAAGATTGATATTAATTATTAACTTGAACAATATTGATAATTGATGATGATTTCTAATTTTAATCATGATGATAATCGAGCACATGCGAAACTTATGTAGGTTAGCACTTAAAGTTTAAGCTGTTTTAATCCACTTGGTTCAAGGGTTTCATAATTTGTTTACGAGGAAAATCTTGGTTAAAATTTAAGGAAATTAGTGAACTGACGATAAAGGTTGGAATGCCGTAAAAGCTTGAGTTTAGGGGAATTTATGGGGGATATATATACAAAATGAAAAAAAAAAGAAAAAAATGATGAAAAGAAAAAAAATAGAAAACTCAAAAAAAAGAAAAAGAAAAAAAAGAGAATAAACAACATGGCGTGCTTATGTCAGTTTAGTGGCCTTTGTTACTTGAGTAAGTAAGCAGGGGATTGTCTTTACACCTAGCGCCCTAAGGTCTTAATAGTTTGGGAGTCGTTGGTGAAAGCTCGTTAAGGTAGCATTGAAAAGCCTGGGGAATAAGACATTTGCACTACCATGGGTATAAAATAAAAAATGAATAAAACACGATAAAGAGCAAAAATGCCCTCGTGGTTGAATAAAAGTATAAATAAATCTGTATTTACCCTTAGACACAGTAATTGCTTAGTTTTAACAAGAGTTGTCATGTTCACAAAAGTAATTGAATTGGGCTGAAATTTTCCTTCTAAGAAGTTTGTTATGTGATTATTTTGAAGCTGTGGTTGGTTAAAATGGTTAACATGCACACACCTTGAAAACATGGGTGATGACAGGTTTGAATTAACTAACTAGTTAGAATTATGGACTTTGATTTGATTGGATAAATTATTTGAGTATCATTGGTATCTTTGAGACCTGTTGCTATATATCATACTGATTTATTACTGGGTTCGTAAGTATATTAGGAAGTAGGTCATGCATATGCATTCATGTAATTGAGTTAGGTTGTTTATTTTTAGTTCTTTTGTGTTTTTGTTTGAGAACAAGTAAATGTTTAAGTTTAGGGGTATTTGATGAGTGAGTTTTATACCCATGAATTGAATGCGTTTGAGCTTAATCTTTTGGAAGTTTTTAAGTGTTTGTGTCTATTCATGCATATTTTACGTTGTTTTATAGGAATTGGGACAAAAGTTACTTGGATCGACGTTCAGGGTTGCTAGATTCGGATTTTCGGCTTGCCATTTACATAGCATCCACTTCAAAGCCGATTTTAGCTTTTCTCCTGACCTTATTTCCAACAACTCAAAGAACGAAAGTTGTAGATCTACATCTCCTCTTTCCGGAACATCTTGAATCATCGAAATCGGAGTTCGGACGAAGAGGTTATGGCCATTTTCCCAAAGGACGTCAGAGTAGAAAATTTCCAAAAATGAGGCCAGCGCCGAGGCACCCAATTCTAGCCTATTTCTAGCGTCCCCGTACTAGGGGGCAGTGTTCCAGCGCTGTGAGTAGGGCTGGGGTGCTGGGTTCGGGCTTGGTGAAGTTAGGACGCGTTTTGGGGGGAATTTTGACAATTTTTTGACTCCAAATTGGATTGGGTTTGTTCCTAAGCTAAAAATTAGACTTATAACCTATAAATACATGATGTGAGACATAGAATAAGAGGGATTACATAGATTAGATTAGAGATACACTCCATTAGATTAGAACATAAACCCTAATTCTTATTAGTTTTGGAGATTAAAGCAAATTGGAGACCATTGAAGATCAAGAGCAGGAGCTTGAGGAAGATGGAGATTTGCTGACAACAGCTTTATTCTTCATTATACTCTTACTTTTATCTTGTAATGTCTATTCAATTGTGGATTCTTGGTTTTAATTCATTAGTCATGAACTAAATCTTTTATTAAGACTACAAATTGAACCTTTTATGTCTATGAATTAATTATTTAATTTATTCCAATTATATATGTCCAAGTGAATTGTTTATCATGTTTTGTGCGTATTGATTAATTATTTGGCCAATAAATACTGTATTATTCTAGAAGGATTCGGAAGATGGAATCTAGGGTTGGAACTGGACATGATAACATGTATGCTTAATTATTTGCATGAGATGAATAATTAGGGTTGTTAATTGAATAGGAATATCTGTTCATTGCATGTAACAAATTTGGAATTGGAATTTAATGGGTTTGGTTTAATTATTTTGCATATGAATATCGCAGGATTAATTGAATTGAATAAAAGTTATCTGTTCACTTGGGAAAGGGCTTTTAACAACTAGAATTCCATTTAACAATTCAGGTGGTGTAATAATTGGGTTAATTGAATAATTGGTTTATAGTTCATAATTGGGGATATTGTAGTCTTAATCTTTATTTATTTGAATTAATTTACAAAGTATTTAGTTTAATTAGTTAATTTAGTTTGCTTAATTTTAAAAATCATAAATTGCAGCTGTTTAAATAAAATTAGTTTGGTTAAGAACTAGTACTCGGTGAAGTTTATTAAGTAATCCCTCGTGGGAACGATACTCCACTTTCACTTTATTACATGTTGTCCGTGTATACTTGCACATATGTTTTGATTGTGAAATCGATCAACAAGTTTTTGACACTCTTTGGAATAAGTGGCAAAGTACTTATAATAAGAGAAAGGAGGCTAACATGCTCTTGACTAAACAACTGGCGTGTGACTTGGTGTTGATGAATCACCAGTTCTTCCATTTGATTGACTTGTTCGCCAAGAGCCTTTAACTCTCGTTCCATCATGAACTAGAACTCTGAATAATCCCATCTGTCGGCATTATCCTTGTTGATTTGAAATGAACCACCCACATGTTTGAAGTATTTGGAGCTCTCTCCACTGCCCCAGTTGATAATGTTAACCTCCTCTTCCTTTTGTTGTGGGATATGGTTGTTTTGAACATGAGGTTGGTCGGGCTTGGCCACTACGATCTCACCACTGTCAATTAAATCCAAGATCTTATGCTTAAGGGCCCAACAATCCTTAGTGTCATGGCCTGGAGCTCCAACATGGTAAGCACACTTTTTGCTTGCATTGAAACCTTTTCCACTCGGGTTGGCCGGTGGAAGGAGATGAGTGATTTTCTTCTGATCCGTTAGAAGTTTGAGAATGTTTTCGAGTGAATCCCCTAGGGGTGTGAACACTCTTGTATGTCTGACTTCTCCACTTTTTGTCAATGGAGGGTTTGAAGACTGTGTTTGAAAAGGGGAATAGTTTCTCCTTTGAATCGGCAAATTTTGATTGCCTTTTTGACCTTGCAGTATCAAGGAAACATCCTATTCTTTATTCTTATGGACCCTTTGGGGGTTGATCCCATAACTTCCAGATTGGATATGGACGCGACTTTTAACGCGGCTAGGTCTTGAATCTTCCCTGATTTCAATCGCATTTCAGCCATTTCTCTATGCTTAATCATTTTTGAGAATGGCTTGCCTATAATGGCTAAGACTCTCCCATAAAATGGAGCTTCATGAATGTTTATGAAGGTCGTCACCATTTTAGACTCGGTCATAGATGAGATAACTTGAGCAGCTAGACGCCTCCATCTTTGGGCATACTCCCTAAATGACTCATTGACTTGTTTCTTGACCTTGGTAATTTGATACTAGTCTGGAGCTATCTGAGTTTGAAAGCTGTACTGACTGAGGAAGGCATGAGCTAGCTCCTCCCAGCTGTGAATTTTGGAGTTATCCAATCTAGTGTACCATGCTCTGGTTTCTCTAGTTAGACTTTTCTGAAATAGCTGCATCCTGAGCTTTTCATTCTGGGTGTATGATCCGAGGTCTTCAATGAACACCTTTAAATGGGTATAACGATCTCCCAATCAATCATATTTCTTAAAATTGGAAATCTTAAATTTTTTCGGATAATGAACCTCGGGGAAGATACAAAGGTCTGAATATGAAACACTCCCGTGTGTTCCAATCCCTTTGATGGACCGAATGGTCTCTTCCATTTATAGAACCTTCTTCTGAATATCACCGGTGAAATGATCTTCTTTAAGATGGGTGATTTCAGGGATTTTGTTAGTCTTATCAAACTGAGACTCAAGTGCTGGAACTTCTTTGTCCGGACCCTGGATTCCTCCATGTGCAGAGGATTCTGTGTGGATGGGTATTTGTGGACCCTGAGTAGACTTGTGTAATTCTTTGAGTAGAACATCCAACTCTATGATTTGATTACTTAATCCTTCGAACTCCTCGCGAGAGATAGGAGTAGAATTAGGGTGGCCAGATGTAGCCATATTTGGTTGTAGGCTTAGTGCCTTTTTGGACTTTGAACGGGTAACTAGACCAATTGTTTCCCTACAAAAAGACTTATGTAGTTTAGTCTTGGGGAAACGTGGAAATGTTACATGCTATATAATGTGTCCGTTTTTAGGAATATTATCCTGCAAAATGTTTTAATGACAAGATAGCATGACAGGTTTTGATATGAAAAGGGAATGCATGTTCACATATTCCTTTATATTTTCCATTACATTGAGATTAACATGGAAATGAAATTACAAGTAATTGAAATAGGAAGGTATGAAGAGACTTCCCCCCGCGTTTGGTTTATAAGAGGATGACCTATCTTAGGCTACTCTCGCGGCTTTTTGGCATTTGGTTCCCAGATCATCGCAATTTACTCGATGGGAAATTAATCCGATCTTTCAACTGGAAAGAATCTGGGTGGTGCCTTTCCTGAGCCTCGTTGTATTTAGTCTTATGACGAGTCCAGTAATCAAACACCGACGGGATAGCCTCCTGGTGGATGGTCCACACAACATACATTCACATACATCGCGTCTCACCGTATGTAAATGATGACATGTGCAAAACACTAATATCACATGCAGATATGGTGTGAAGCACTAAGTGCAGTAAACAAAATCATTAGTATACATTCATTCAAATGTAAATGCAGCATCCATACACAAGTAGATAAAAGTTTTGAAAAGCTTTGATAGCGATTTAAGCCCTCTTACTGGATGTCCGCAGCAGAGTTGCCACCTATCGACGTCGGGATTTTTATTTGTCCCTTTCTGTTCTTGTCTTTCTCATGTTAGGTGAGATTTGTTTGAAAAAACAAGTTTGAAAAGGTCCGACATGTATATGTCGATGATTTGACTGTAAGAGTCGCCAGTTGGTTATTTTAAAATGGTTGCACCAACTCAACCAAGAAAAGGTTTGCACATAGACCTAGTGATGTGACACTGTTTAACTGGTCAGCAAAACCAAAATTCGTTAGGGTCCGGGGGCTTGATTAAGTGGAGGGAAGGTGTTAGGCACCCAGAGCTTCCATGACTCTTCTGATTACCGATCACTTTTCAATTTAAACATTCAGCTGAATGCGTGTGTGTGTGTAGGTCTATGTGCAGTTATCTAGAAGTAGTGTTATGCCTCGTTTACACCTATATACAAAGGGTTTGAATTTTGTATAAAAGTTCAATTTTAACGAGTTATGGCAATGACGTTTTGTAAAATAGGTCTTCAAACCCTTATGCTCAATAGTAATTGAGGCCTTTGATAATTCCATTTTATTATATGTTCGGATGGATTGCTTTTATTGTTTTCAAGATGCGAAGCATCTTCGAGAAAATAAGATACATAGCAGCGCCGAACTCCTTGTGGGCATGAGAGCTATATAAGGAAATTCAGACACCGTGAATAATTTACAAGCTGGCTGCAGCTGAAAATGTCCATCACGGGAACCGAATCTAGATTCAGGAACTGAATCTGTGATCACATGATTCCTAGGCTCACATGACAAGGCAATATGTACAACAACTAAAACAAGAACTAGATTTGAATAAAT
Organism: Panax quinquefolius; assembly: GCA_020205615.1. Taxonomy (NCBI): domain Eukaryota; kingdom Viridiplantae; phylum Streptophyta; class Magnoliopsida; order Apiales; family Araliaceae; genus Panax; species Panax quinquefolius. The sequence goes on along the minus strand of CM035167.1, from coordinate 99,228,429 downwards.
CTAAACTATTTTAGCTTGATCGGTTCCAGTTAAGTCACCATGAATCGGCTAAAGTGAGAAATAGCTAGATTGAGACAATTCTAGCCCATAGCAAAAGCTAGAAAACGAATTAGATTTGAGTAAATCTAAGCATTCCAGCTTCAACGGTTCCAATTTAGTCACCATGAACCGGTTAAAGTGAGAAATAGCAAGATTTAGGCAAATCTAACCCGCAGGCTGATAAACAGTTGTATATATATAAAAGATGTATATATATATATAGCAAAGCTGTAAACGCACCAGATATCATACCTAGGCTCAATCGAACAAAGTTCGATAGTAGTATATATATAAGTATTTATATATATATATATAAGCGGTAAACGCACCGAATGTATATCCAGACTCAATCAAACAGAGTTTGATGGAAAATATATATATATATATATATATATATATATATAAGAATTTATATATATATAAAAGTGACAAAAGCCACATATCAACGATTCGGGCATACCCACAAGACGCGACTCTCAACGTGAGTAGATATGTATGTATAGAACTGAGAAAAACTTAAAAATCTGAAATATCTTACAGTGGGCTGCCAAGAAGACTTCAGATAACTTTTGATGCCTAAAAACTTAGTTTCCACAGGTTAAATTTCAGTATATTGTAAAACACGAGCTCACAAGTGTTTAGAAAAAAGAAGCACTCAATTTGGAGCACTATAAAAGTGTGTACAGAGTGAAATGGACAGGGTTTTGTCGCTCTTTTCTCTCTTTAAAATGGCCACCCCAATCCCTCTATTTATAGAGGGGGAAGCCGCGAGTCCATATGCCGCTGCCCGGGGTGCCCCGGGCTCTAAGGGTCCCGCCGTCTCGAAGAATGTGCACTCGTGCAACACATTATCCGTTTGAACCTTCATAACTTTCTATCCGAGCATCCGATTGAGGTGTGTTATACCTTTCTGGAATGCTGTTGTCGAGAGCTATACAATGACATGGGATAAGAGGTTGTACGAAGTCGGGAAGATGGGTCCATAACCAGATCTTTAAGTCTTCAAATTCTATCTGGTGTGCTGTCTTGTGTAGTAGTCACTTGGGATTTTGAGCTATGGTTCATGTGGGACACTTCGGTATGAAATATAGGTTGAAATGATGTTGAGACAGAGTAAATGTAGTATCGAGGTTGAAAATGATGATTTTTCCCCTCACCAAGGTTATCCCTGGCTCTGTGCTGATGTAGCAGTCATTGCTCAGGGTTATCTCTAAGATTGGGCTGCTGTGAGTGCTGACTTTCCTCAGGGTTGTCTTTGAGGTTGGAACAGAGTGCCTCGGGGTTATCTTCGAGGTTGAAACTGACTTATCCGGGGTTATCTCCGGAACTAGAACTGCATCTCTTGGGGTTATCTTCGAGATTTTGAATTGAGTATCCCGGGGTTGTCTCTGGAATTGAGCTGATTTGACTTCCAGGGTTATCTCTAGAAGATGATTTTCCCTCCTGTAAGGTTAGTACAAGGAATGCAAAATTTTTAGTGTCTACACCCCCTTCTACGGCTCACAAATCCAAGTTGTAAAACTCGAGTTACACAAGATTTAGTTGAAGGAAAACTAGGGTTTCACCCCTAGGAGAACATATGCTCATTTTCTTCCTCTAAACCTTTGATGGGGATTAGTGAATCCGGATAGATTGGTACATACGTTGCTTGCTCATTGGATGAGGATGATTGATCTCATGATCATTTGTGTGGAGACACTAAAGCAAGTATGTAGGTGCTTATTAGAGAATAAATTCTTTGAGCATTGGCTCGCTAAGGAATACCTAATGGATTTTTACTTGTGCATCGATAGGAATTTACTGTAGTGATAGTAGTACAAGTGATCCTTAGACTTGATATCATCATAGTATCTTGTGTATGATGAATTATATTTTGACTTATTCCTTAAGACCCTTATTGTATATCAAAGGGTATGCTTGGGTATAATAAGTTGTACATGGAGATAATGTATGATCAATAAAGAATTTACTGCTTCTAGTAAAAGAAGAGAAATGTCCTATGTGATTCGATAAATGACAACCCAGTAGTCATTGGCCAAGGCAGAATGAAATTAGAATGAAGTTTCTAGAGTTGTGCATTTAAGAGTCGAAATACATATAATTAAATAAAATAAGACTTGTGATAATTCCATGTCTTATATTTAATTGGGACATTGTATGGTGGTGATTGAATTATCACGGTAACTATTTACTCAAAAGGTTCTTTTATGATTAATGTTGAAATCTATATTATACGGAAAGTCGTTAATCGTTAGGGAGGCTTATCCTATTGTAGAATAAATATTATTTATTTAAATAAATTAATTGTTTAATTTTTTATTTAAATAAGATTAGAATTATTCTAATTGATTTATTCTGTAGGTTTAATATGGAGAACCTAAAGGGTCACACCATAAAAGGAAGAATAATTATTTAAGAAGCAAATGACATAATCGTAATAATAAGTTAAGTATATTTAATTTAATCTATGGTGATAGAATAAACTAAATAATTTAATATTTATTATTTAATATTTTAGAAATATTAAATATAAATTAATAAGATAGAGTCTTATTATTATTATTACTATTATGATATTTAATTCTTAAAGGAGTTTGGAAATTAATTAATAAAAGTACTCTCATATATCCTAATAAGATTAGGAGTCTAATTAATTAAAAGAGTTTAATTAATTAAAATAAAATTGTATTCCTTAATTGTTAAGGAGGGTTGCATACATCTATAAATAAGAGGAGTCTTATTATGCGCGAGTGTTGACACTTTCACAAAACAAGTGAATACGTGATTCCAATAGTTGGGAGAGTACACCCTTTTCTATGAGAGATAGAAAAACTAGAGTTTTGCCAAACACCCTTCTTCTTGAATATTTCTTCCTTGGTGGATCACCTCTAGAGGCCAAACACTTTGGTGGCTAACGTTGATCAAAGGAAGGAACCAAACCCGGTGGATTCAAGTTGAACGTAAAAAAGATTGGAGGTGAACTTGTACCCAAGGAAGCTCAAATCTTCAAGGGTATGATTCTTGTTCTTCATATTTTCGTTTAATTAAGTGACGATTATTCTTGTTCTTCATTCTGATTCCCTGTATTTTTTAGTTGTACAGAGATGACGTATTTAGATGATGATGTACTTAGGAATGTACATACTGTTATTCCCTACATCATATTGCCATCTATTGTTTATCATGCATGTATCATGTTATGCATATGTATGTATATCTAGAGATATTCACCATTGACCCCTGGATGGTCTTATGATACAGCCCACATAGATGTATTCTTCGACAGTCAGCTGCATTGATCACACCCTACCAGTATTGGTAGCATCCCGTCTGAGATCTTGGTATGATAGTATGTCACCTCTACCAGATAGGGTGACCGTAGATCAGCTATTACAACATTCCATGACCCTCCTGATGAGCTCGTATATTGATGAGCACAGTTTCACTATGCAGATGACTGTAGATCTGTTAGCTCGCGTAGAGACCCTTGTACAGGAGATCACAACGTTACCTCCTTCTTTTGAGAGGGATGCCATGTTGGACTTGATAGCTCGCATATACACTGATTTGTAGATGGGCTTGTATTCTCCTTCACAGACTAATTTAGCCATTTTGTCATGAACAATTCATATTGTATATATCAAACAACATTATATTTAGGAGTCCTTCACGGTAAAAGCAATTACACACAAACCACAAATCGAAACATGTGCGCACTTTTTCCTACATGTAGATAACTTCTTAAGGTACATCTGTGATGTTTCCCAGATTTTAAAAAAAAATTAAGTACTGGTTTAAACAGCCTTAGGAAAAACGGGGTTATCATGGGACTTGTAGGGTTTTAAAGCTTTAAGTTCTAAACTTGGACTATTTTGGGAAAACAACCCCCAAGGCTTCAAAAATTGTTGGATTTGCGTTCTACCACTTGGGTTTACTAGATAACTCATGTATCTAGCACCCTCTTTCAACGGATCATAAATCCAAGTTGTGAAAATCGGGTTACACAAGATTTAGTGGAAGGAAAACTAGGGTTTCACCCCTAGGAGAACATATGCTCATTTTCTTCCTTTAAACCCTTTGATCTAAGACTCAAGATACTTTGTTCCATACATGATGATATGTAGAACTAGGTTATCTTGGGTATTAGTTCATAAACCCATCAAATCTTGCTATAACACCAAATAGAAGAAGAAGATGAAGATTAAGGTTATACCTTGTTCTAGTGTGTGTGTGTGTGTGTGTGTGTGGGTCAATGTGCTGATTATTTGGATGTAATGCGAGGCCTCATTCGCACCTATATACACAGAGTTTGAATTTATGTAAAAATTCAATTTTTAGCAAGATATGGCAATGATGTTTTATAAAAGAGGTTTTTCAAACCCTTATGCTCAATAGTAATTGAGACCTTTTACACTACCATTTTATTAAGTGTTCGACTTGATTGCTTTTATTTTTTAGATATGAATCATCTATAAGAAACTAATGTACAAAATAATGCCGACTTCCTCGTGGGTATGGAAACCATCTGAGGAAATTCGGACATCGCATATAAATTTATAAACTTCTACATTTGAAAAAATGTCCATCACGAGGCAAGAATCTAGATCGATGGGAGAGATGAATCTGTGATCATATAGAGGCTCACATGATCTTTGCAATTAATATGAAAGCGATAACCGGTATATATATAAAAGCTATAAATATATATATATATATATATATATAAACATGATCAGCCACCACGAAGCACCTCCATGGGGGATCAAAAAATATAAATAAAGATATAAAAGCTATCAACCGCCACGGAGGAAACTCCAGGCGGGACGAAATGTAAAGAAAGGTGTAAAAGCGATCAACCACCATGGAGGAAACTTCAGGCAGGACGAAACGTAGAGAAAGCTGTAAAAGCGATCAACCACCACGAAGTAAACTCCAAGTGGGACGAAATATATATATATATATATATATATATAAAGCAATAAACGCACCGGATGTAAAATCTAGGCTCATCGAACAGAGTTCGACAACAGTTCATATATATATATATATAAGCAAATAAACGCTCCAGACCGAAGTCTAGGCTCAATCAAGGCATAACTCGATAATGTTAGTCCATATATATAAATATATATGTATAAATATATATATATATATATATATACAAACTGAAATAAAACCACGGACCGAAGTCCGGGCAAACACACGCAACACGACTTTCAACGTGAAGAAGGGTGTGTGCAAAGATGAAGAGAAATGCTTTTTTTTCTTACAAATGGCCACCCCAAGCCCTCTATTTATAGAGGGGGGAGCCATAGGTGTACCTACGGCAGGCCGCAGGTGTACCTAAGGCTACCCGGGTTGCCCCGAGTTTCACGGGTCGCGTTGTCTCGCATTACGTGCATGTGGGCACTGTAATGTCCGCTTAAACTTTCAGAATTTCAATCCGAGCATCCGACTGAGGTATGTAGGACCTATTTCAGACCGCCGTTGTCGAGAGTTATGCAATGGCATAGGAGTAGAGGTTGTATGAAGTTATGAAGATGGGATGGTGCCCTCCGGTCTTCAAGCTTCAAATTCTATCCGTTACCCTGCATAATAGTAACTCGGGATTGGTTTTCCTTGATTCTTGTGGGACATTGTTGTGTAGAAATATATGTATGAGATGTTGAGACGACGTGATGTGGCTTCAAGGTGGCGAGATGGCGACTTTGCCCCTCACCGAGGTTATCGCCGGTTTGGGCTGATAAAGCAGACGTTGCTTAGGGTTATCGCTAAGATTGGACTGCTGCAAGTGTTGAAAGTCCTCAGTGTAATCTCTGAGGTGTGCTTGTCTTCCCGGTGTTATCTTCGGGCCTTGTACTGAGTGCCTCGGGGTGAGTGCCAAGGTTAAAGTTGATTGCATGTATTTGAAACAGACATTTCTGTGGTTATCGTCGGAACTGCATTCCTTGGGGTTATCACCAAGGTTGGTATCTTCTACTCCCAGTGTTGGGACTGAGACTGGATACCTCGGGGTTATCTCTGAGATTAATCGGTCTTCTCTGATGGAATTTCCAGTATTGGAACTACATGCCTCGGGGTTATCTCCGAGGTTAGAACTGTTACTCTCGGTGTGTGTTCTGGGGTTGAGACTGAACTTCTGGTAGTATCTGGACTGGATGTGACCTGTCTTCTAGGGTTATCTCTGAAAGACGAACCTTCCCTCCTGCAATGTCAGTGACAGGTGTGCAAAAAATTTTGAGTGTCTACAGATGCCCTCTTTATTATATTCATTCAATGCAATGCATGGGTAGGATAACGAATCCTAGACACTTGAAATGCAACATGATGCAAATGTATGATGCATGTGTGTGGGTTGTTGCTCAATATGCTGGGTATGATTTCCAGCTCCTTGTAGCTTCTACCGAGGATTGGTAACTATGACCTGATTGGATGTGTGATCCGAATCTATTAGGATGTTGACGTTGGGGCTGTCACCAAAGTCCTTAATCCTTGATATAAACTTAATTCTGAAGAGGTGCCTCTTGTGTGTAAGAGATCTGTGGGGATACAGCTTTGTCTATTTGAGGATGTGTATAACATATTTCATCATCGACCCTCCTCGATGATGCTGACCTTTCCTGGTTTGTATCGCCAGGATATGTCAATGGTTCTGTTGGATTTACTGCCAACAACATATGCTGTCAGGGTTGCCTGACCTTCGTTCATGTGCACTTCACCGATGTATGAATCAACAGATGAAAACCCTGTGGGGTAGACTGTCAAGGCTGCTTGACCTTTGCTGATGTGTGAATCAATGGTTGATATGCGTTGTAACCCCCACCGGGGATCTGCTGGGGAATATGAATACCAAAGTATGAAATCATTGAATAGCTCTCGATGCCTCGATGGGTCTACTTGCCATCGGCTGAAATAACGTCAAGGTTTCTTGACCTTCATTGATACATACATCAATGGATGACAATGCGTGGTGACCCCCGCCGGGGATTTCTTTTCATGAGTCTGCGTTGTAACCCCCGCCGGGGTTTGTTTGGATCATCGTTGATGTGTGTATCAACGGTTGTTCATCGGATGGTTTCCAACGCTTCATTGGAATTACTTGCCAACGGTCATAATGATGTCAAGGCTGTTTGACCTTCGTTGATATGTGTGTCAACGGATAAACATGCGTTGTAACCCCCGCCGGGGTTCTAATTGCAAATTAGGGTGACGACCCTGAATTGGCGACATTGGACCTGCGCACGGTATTTTCGAGCATGACTTGTAACATTTGAGATCATCGGCATAGTGTACCATGTGCTTGTGTGAGACCCCAGATTTTATCAATAAAGATTTAAATTTTGTCGAAATAATTTTATGGTGTGAATTTGAGATAAATATTATAGTTGTGGGTAGTATTTATAAATTTTGCAAAGTATGCAAGTGGTTATATTATATTCAATTGGTCGGGGAATATTCGGTTTAGCGGGGAATATTAAGTACAATGGCTCAATCATTGGTGGACCCCTAGCAATGTAATTATTATCCGGATTGAAAGCGACAAAAATATTTTATTGAAATAACGACGGAAGTTTTTGGGTTGATCTTGTTGAACTACTCGGTAGTAAAAATAATGCGATGTCGTGTGGTTACATAGTAATATCACGGTATTGATTATTGATGCTTATGCGAGAAGTCACTCGGTTTGATTCCATTATTGTCGATTAATAATATGAATTATTATAGCGATAATGACGTTTTGTTTTATTCAGTATTATTAACGTAATAAAAGCGAAACATCTTTTATATAAAGCGAGAATACTTTATTAAAGTTATTTTATAAATAGAATATATTATATTTTATTATGCATAGTGTTGCATAGTGTTTTTGCATAGTGTTGCATAGTGTTTGCATAGTAAAATGTTTTATATAAATAGAATATATTATATTTTATTTAAAAGATTTTGCTTTAAATATGGACCGTCAGATTAAAGTAAATCAATCAGACCGTTCATGGATTAATTACTATGCATTCTATTTTCCTATAAATAGAAGCTCATTCCTTCATTATTTTCTTACGAATTCTTTGAAACTCTAGAGAGAGAAATTATAGAGAGAAGCTATAGAGAGAAAATCTATAGAGAGAAAGAAGAAGAGTATTACGGTACTTCTTTACTTTGATATCCGGTGTCTTTTACGGTGAAGGGTATTATTTGTTGTGTACCCGTAAGGGATATTATTCGATTTGTATTCATGAAGAGAACCTCGTTATTCCATTCATTATTATTCATTGGAATAACCTATAAAAGTGGTATACCCTATACATAACCTTTGTATATCTGCAGATACCCTATACTTGGTGAAATCCTTATGTTATTCCATCTTTATTATTACATTGGAATAACTTTTGTATCTGTGGCATACCCTATACATAATCTGTATCGTGGTTTACCCTATACTTGGTGACATTCTTCTATTATTCTATTGGAACATCACATACGTGTGTTTTACAGGACTGGTTAAAATCTTTATTATTATTACATTGGAACATCACATGCATGTGTTTTACAGGACACAGTTCCATTGTTTATTATTCGGCATTTATTATTACATTGGTTGGATCATCCCGCCGATGTGAATTTCACACGACTGGTTAGATTATTATTATTCCGTTGGAATAACTTTCATATATCTGAATACCGCATGCATGGTGATTTCTTTTGTTATTCCATTTTTTATTATACCCGGTTGGTTAAAACTTTGACTTCTATACTCCATGAAATTAGTAGAATATCCTTGATATTTGCGTTTCATCCGATATCTTTTCATGGAAATATTCTTACGATCATTCTTGAATTTTACTCTACAAAGCAGTATCTTGTTGACAATTTGGGCGTTCTTAATTCTGGATAAAATAATTCTTTAAACTTGTTTTATTGAATTATTATGTCATTATCATCATCCTCATGATATATTATGTTATCTTTGGCTTACGTGCATAGATGAACTTAGTATGATTATGACGAGGATCATTCGGTATAATCATGGCTTGTTATAAATGATGTGATAAAAGTTCTCAAGTGGCACGTAATGCATGATGATGGATAGTTTTGGTATGATTATGACCGGGGTGATTCGGTATAGTCATGACCATTGATAATTTGATGAAAATCCTTGGCCGTGGGTATGCAGGATGATTAGATGTGGTGGTTTATTTATTAAAATTTGAGTCTCGGTGATAAAAATTGATGAAAACCTTTTAAAACCTAAAAGATAGTAGATTTTATTCTCTACTTGACTCTTTTAATGGATTGCATATTAAGCTACTGCATTAAACTAGTTGTCTATTGTATTTTATCGGTTTAACATTGTTGAAGGCTAATGATAATTTATTACGCATTATCTTAGTCATAATATTTCTTCTTGGGCTAGTTGAGCTCACCCTTTCTTTCACTATTCTCTTGAGGAAATAAGAACATAGCTGGGACGAGTGGGGGAGCGGAGTAATGGTCCGGAGGATAGCATTAGTAGTCCTCACTATTACGTGAAATAGTGTGATAATAGTTGTAATGAGGACTCCTTTAGAGTTTGTATAATATCTAGTAGACAATATTTGTATTCAAACTCACAGTTTATGTCGTATTTGTACCTGACAGTTAGGTTAGTAAGTTGTATTTGAATTTATGTACCATGTAAGTGGCGACCCAAGATGGGTGACGTATACCTAATTTTGGGGGCGTCACAGCTTGGGTGAATACCAATGAGTGATGTGCAGATCCAAGGTTCAATCTGAGAAGACCATGATTTCTAATCTATTCTGCTCAATCGCGTAGCGTTTTTATTCCTGATTTGACCTTTACAGTATGTGAGAATTCCTTTGCAACTCAAATTGGGAATGAGCAGGAGGGTGGGACCCACATACGGATCTTTGCAGTACACCTTCAACCACCATGCAGATGGACTGCGACCAACCGTGGATATTAAAGTCCTGCAGTTGCTTTCATAAGTCATTTTCAAGTTCAGACCATGAAGGAAATCCGAGAGCTCTTCTTCAGATGTGCTGAGTTCGGGTGACTTTCTGCAAATTCTATCACCATACAAGTGTTCTACACTATCCTGGTAACGTATGCATGTATTGTTTTCAAGTTTTTATCCATTGGAAAATGACTTATCACATGAAATGCATCTAAACACATAGTAGTGATTATGTATGCTCAAATAACTTGATAAAAAATATTCAACATAGTAAATGTTAGTATTAAACCATGCTGAACATAATGATGTGAAAACTTTTGACTTTTGAGACAGTCAAATTGGCACCTTTTTCTGCTATTTCTTGTCCTATTTGAGGCCAAATGAACAAAAGGTAAAAAGGCAAAGTACTACTAGTATTGAGGTTAACCTTATGTATTGATGACTTTGATTTTTTTTATGCATATATTCTGTATATGACTTTGGGCAGGTGTGTTACTGAATGGCCACCTAGTCATGCCTATATGCATGTGGATAGTCCTATTTAAATAGGAGACTATGGCAAAAAAAAATTCAAAATGTAGGCATTTAATTAGTCATGCATTTCTAACTTTGTATATTAAGGTAATGCATGCATGCATGTAGTCAAAAGAATGCATTTTGAAAAGCTCCAACTTAGAAAATACCACACCCTTTCTGAGGTGATTTGGAGACTTGTTGTCCAGATATTATGGATTCGGATCACCGAGTAGTTCCGTGGGACTACTTTCTAGTGTATGGAGGAGGGCTTACGAAGTGCCTCTCGACCAGATTGCATTAGGCGACCTCTCATCGATTGGTGGAGGCAGTGATACGTCTAGTCCGGGTTGATGTGCCGAACATTGAGGACGAGGAGGAGGATGTTCCAGTTGCGAACCCCACTCCTGCTGCACATGTTCCCCGTAGGGAGCTTCCTTGTATTCAGGTGGTAGACCCAGAGCTTCTGGGTGATTTGAGCAGACATCCCTCGATGTATTTGCACGCTAACGAGGTATGACGTTTGACCTTGATCTTCCTTCTTTCCTATTGATGAGGAGTAAAGGATTTTGATGTTGATCCATATTTCATGTAGGTTCCTGGCTTTACACAGCCTCAAGGGAACTGTTTTAACATACACTCCATGTACCAGGCTCTTCATCCTGACTATAGAGCGATTGTGCATGACTGGGGATTTGGAGCATTCTTTTCCACCCTTCCCCGCCATTGTCCCTGGGGTTATCTCAGGGCATTATCTGAGCGATGGTTTCATCAGACTCAGTCACTCCATTTGTTGGACTGTGAGGTGACAATGATGCCGATGGATTGGAGATTTATGACAGGTATGGAGTTTGGAGGGGCACCAGTGCCTTGCATGATGAATATTACCCCTACTACCGTCAGATCCTTTCTAAGAGTTCCGGCGGAGGCACTCAAGGGCATGACCGTCCGTATGGGTCCTTTGAGCGTAGATGTTATGAGTGGACTTTTGAGTGAGCCCGTGCCAGATGATGTCAAAGTCAGGGATTGCATTCTTTGGCGATTGTTCTTGATAATCATTAGAGGCTGCTTCATAGCAGATAACTCTTCTACGGTGTCGTTCGCTTTAGTCAGCGCCACGCGTCATGTGGACCGTATTGGACAGTATGATTGGGGTTCCTACACCTTTGCCTATTTCCTCAGGGGCATGCATATGTGCTCGCAGGGTTTAATAGAGGCGTGGTTAGGATTCTACCCATTTCTGCTGGTGAGTATTTCTCTTGTAGTTTCCCATGTATAGGCTAAGAGTGTTTACTGACTGCATATGTTTGTCTTTGTGCTGGCAGTTTTGGGCCTATGCGAGGCTTCCATGTTTGTGCCCTATAAGCGTGTTAGGTTTAGACACCTATCCACGAGGACGACAATGGCATCATTCCATGCTGGTGGAGGTCCCTGTAGTTGAGGGTTTCACTCATTGCCGCCTACAGCTGGAGTTGTTGACAGCTGATATTATTAAATGCATTCCCTATTCTGTGGAGCACTTGGCCATTGGATTTGAGGATGGGTACCCGACTGGTGTCGAGTATGTGATCTCCACCCGGAGAGTTCCTCTCTTCTGAGATGGAGGATGGTAGCTCTATTTAGGAGAAGCGTCTTTATCGGGAGCATTAGGGGAGATTCAGATGCCGATCTTGCCTCTGTCGAGGTCATTGGCTTCATATCGCGATCACCCGCCATATGACATCCCATTGTTGGGGTTGATGATTTTACATTATCAGAGGGCCCCTGTACTTAGGAGATATTCCAGCGTTGGTGGATCCCACGCACTATTGGAGCCCAGACCCGCGCCACTCAGTTTATGGGGGATATGCTTCCGGGATCTGTGATGATAATGATTGGCTAGCACGTGTGTAGAGATTCGACTCATGTGACATGATTGACGATTTAACCTAAGCGCTGGGCCAAGGGCACATTTCTTTATCCGGCATTTGGGTAGAGATCCGGCAGAGGCAGATTCGTTTGATCCTTCCAGCTCTGGCATTGGCCCCTCAGATGACCCATTTGGTTTTTCCGGTGCAGATCCTCCTCTGTATAGGCCTGACATCCCTGTTAATAGAGATCCAGTGACTCAAGAGGAGTTACATCAGGTGGACAAGATTGATGATGTAGATATTGACACCATTATCTTCTTCTGACGTGTATTCTCGTTATCTCTTTTGATAGGCCTCTGTTAGCTATTGGGTGGCTGTGCCCCATTCTCGCTATATCTTTTGATAGGCCTCTATTAGTAGTAGGGCGTCTGTGCCCCATTTCCCTGTATTCTTAGTTGTATAGAGATGATGTATGTAGATAATGATATACTTAGGAATGTATGTACAGTTTTTCATTCCTTATATCATATTGCCATCTATTTCTTGTAATGCATGTATCATGTTATGCATATGTATATAATTCCAGAGATATTCAGCATTGACCCCTGGATGGTCTTATGACACAGCCCGTACAGATGTCGTCTTCGACAGTTAGCTGTATTGATCATACCCCACCATTATTGGTGGCATCTGGTATGCGATCATGGTATGACAACATGTCACCATCGGACAGGGTGCCCGTAGATCACTTATTGCAGCATACTATGACCCTGTTGATGTTTCAGGTTCCCACAGGATTCGTGGATGGCATGCTGGAGCACTAGGTATCGGAGAGGCAGGTTTTCCGATTTGGGACCCAGGAGTTGACTCCCACTTTGGAGGAGTATGCACGATTAACGATGCTGCCACTTGACAGACCTTGCGTGCATATGGCTTTGGGGGACATGAGTCGATGGTTCATGACCCTCACTGGATTGAGGTGTAGGGTGGTGCAGGATGAGCTTACATCTGGCCACGTTATATCCTAGCATTTTCTGTTTGACAGATTTGGCTCTAAGGATAGTTATACACGACATTACGGGATTTCACCACAATGGGAGGACCATTGGCGCCCAGCTTGTGGATGATCTTGCTATTGTGTGTACTGTCATATGTATATATGCAACGGTATATGGATAAGTTGGACATAGGAGTCATCGTGGCAGTGAGAGCTCTCAAGGAGGGTCATACCATCATACCGATGATTATAGCAGAGACTCTGCGATCAGCTACATACTGCTGTACTTATCTGACAGGAGTGTTTACGGGCAGCTCGGTCATGCTGTACGTGCGGTTTATGTCACACTTGAGACCGATTGACACTTTTAGACGGCATGGATATTGTTTCACCCATGATATATCCATGCCATACTCCTTCCATCCTGCGGAGTGTTTGGACGCTATGTCTTGGTCGGTATTTTTGACGGAGATCAGTGATCCATTTAGCATATTACCGTGTTCGGGGCTCAGCTCACCTTACAGCTTTATTACTCATGCTCTGGGCATGGATTACCTCCCTCTGGCTAGTTTGAGGGGCATAACTACATATCACGATGGCCGTGATGTCATAGATTTGACGATTTGAGATTTTCATCCTTTTCGGGGGGCTGGGCTAGCGTTTAGCTTCTCACTATCTTTCAGCAGAGGATCGATCCTGTGTGTATGCTTGTTGAGTTCAGCGCGAGATAGCTACTTTCTCTATTAGCCATTCTGGATGTTCGCCGGAGTATTGTGTGTGGATGGAGACAGAGATTGCATCAGCTGCAGTAGTATCCCCATTGTCGGTAGTGATTCATACGATGGAGATCCCATGGAGGACATTGATTCTCACATCGAGGAGGAGCAGTCCACTGGGTTACCAGCATCTCCTTTATTTTCTCCCAGTATTAGCACTGTTGTGATCCAACATTCGGCACAGTACTTAGAGCGGAGTCTTCATCTGATGACCTTCGAGAGAGACCATGCTAGAGCCTTGATGTTGACCACCATTGATGGGAGAGATGCAGCTTTATCAGAGAGAGACGATGCATTAGGTCACAAAGATGCCGTTATTATTGAGCGGGATGAGGCTATATCGGCCAGGGATGTAGTGATAGTTGAGCGGGATAGTGCCACATCTGCCTGGGATGTAGCCATCACAGATAGTACTACAGTGAGGTCCCTTACCACTTGCATGATTACAGAGATGAGTACATACATTGATGAGCATATGGTAACCATGCAGATGGCTACAGATCTGTTGGGTCGTGTAGATACCCTCGTACAGGAGACCACAGCTTCACCTCCTTCTTCTGAGAAGGATGCCATGTTAGGCTTGTTAGCTCGCATATACCCTGACTTGTAGATGGGCTTGTATTTTCCTACACAGACCATCATAGCCATTTTGTCCTGTACAGTTTACATTGTGTATATCAAACAGCATTATATATAGCAGGGAAATATATTTTTAATCATTTCCCTTTTAGATATGTCTGTTGCTTGCTTGATATTTGCATGCTTCTTCAGGGTTTGTGATCTTGATGTATTCTGAATTCCTCCTTGACGGATGGACATTGAGTTGTCACTAGATAGCTCAAAATGGATCTTTGAAACATATGGATCCCTACCATCTTTGGTGTCTTGGGAATGGTTTCTATATGGAAATATGGAGAAGAGTGTGGCTTTCCTCTTTGAGATTGATCGCACCATAGATGGTAGCCAGTACTTCTATTTGGGAGAAGCCTAGTTAATTCCATTTCTTATGGATTGGTGTTGCTCTTCAAGGTAAAATCGCAGCTTAGATGGTCGTCAAATCTCCTATTTGGGAGGAGTTCAGGTAATTCCATCCCTTTGGTCTGAAGCCAAATGAAATGTGGTGGATTGAAGGATGATTCTAATACCCTTTGGATAAGTATTTATGTTATGGTAGGGAGTGAGACTGAACCATAAATGGCTGCTTACGTACTCCTATTGAAGAGGAGATCAGGTCTGCGTAGTTCGAACCTGGTGTAAGAGGTTCAACGCTGTATGTGGCCGGAATGGTGTCGGATTTTTATTTTTTTTTGTAAGGAGAAAGGGGTAGAAATGTTTTTGCTGTTTTTGTTTTCTTGCGACCGGGCCATGTGAAAAGGTTGCCTACATACTCCTATTGAAGAGGACATCAGTTCGACGTAGTTCGCCCCTCAGGATAAGTTGAAAAGCGTGATCCCATGTGCAAGTCATAATGCGGGTACGAGAAAGTTTGATCCTAGGTTGAGGATATATTGAAGGTGTGAAAAGTTTGATCCCATGTTTGGGGGTAACAAACTGTAAGCACGAAAGGTTCAATCCCTAGTGGGATGACCGAAGTCGTAGGAACGCAGTGAAGCCAGGCTGCTGGCTTGAAAAGTATGTTTCCCTGAGGAGCAAAGTGTGGAAAAGAGTTGTATGTGGTTAAGGGTTAAAGAACCGAAATGATTGGTGATCTGATGATCCAACACCATGATGTTTGCTTGATGGTCACTTCAGACATAATACCGTTTTGCGGTGTCCGAATTGATGAGATATGGAAATTCATCGCCGTCCATTTCTTGCAATCTGAGAGCGCCTCTTGTCAATACTTCCTTGACAATAAACGGGCCTTCCCAGTTAGGAGCGAAGTTTCCCTTAAATTGATCTTGGTTGTTAATGATCTTCTTCAAAACCAAGTCGTGTTGTTTAAATTGTCGTAGCCAGACTTTTCTGTTGTAGGATCTGGCGATCCTTTGTTGATATAACTGACCATGGAAGATAGTCGCGGCTCATCTTTCGTCTATTAGAGACAGTTGGTGATACCTGTCTTGTACCCATTGATCTTCATCCAACTGAGCATCTATCAACACCCTGAGGGGTTCAATTTCTACTTCTATGGGGAGTACTGCTTCCATCCCATAGGTTAATGCATAGGGGGTTGCCCCAGTGGAAATGCGCATTGAGGTTCTGTAGGCTAACAGAGTAAGAGGCAATAAATCAAGCCATCCTTTGTGATTGGCGGACATCTTTTACATAATCTTCTTGATGTTTTTGTTAGCCGTTTCAACAGCACCATTCATCTTTGGACGGTAGATGACGGAGTTAAGATGTTTTGTGATGCCCCCAAAATTAGGTATACATCACCCATCTTGGGACGCCACTTACATGGTACAGAATTTAAATACAACTTATTAACATAAGCTGTTGTGTAATACGACATAAAGCGTGAGTTTAAATACAAATATCGTCTACTAGATATTATACAAACTCAAAAAGGAGTCCTCATTACAATTATTATCACACTATTTCACGAGAATAGTGAGGACTACTAATCTTATCTTGAGGACCATCACTCGTTTCCCCAGGCTCGTCCCGCCTATATTCTCATTTCACAAGAGAACGGTGAAAGAAAGGGTGAGCTCAACTAGCCCAAAGAAGAAATATTATGACTAAGATAATGCGAATAAATTATCAATAGTCTTCAACAATGTTAAAGCGATAAAATACAATAGACAACCGGTTTAAGCTGCGGCAATGAATAAGCAATCCATTAAAAGAGTCAAGTAGAAAATAAAGTCTACTATCTTTTAGGTTTTAAAAGGTTTTTCATCTTTGTTATAATTTGAGACTTGGCTTTAATAAATATTCCACATCATCGAATCACCCCGCACTACGGCCAAGGATATTCTTTAGTATCACGACCACAATTATTCATGCACTACGGCCGAGAATATTTGTGTATTCATTAATAGTCATGATCATGCCAACAATCGTCCACCAATGCACTACTACATTGAGGATTTTTATCACATCATTTGTAACATTACGGGCCATGATTACACCGAATAGTCTCTGGTCATAATCATACCAAGTCCATCTATGCACTACTGAAGCCGAGATGACTTTCAACATAATATAAACATGAGGATGATGACAATGATATAAGAATTCAATAAAACAAGTTCAAGAATTATTTTATCCATGAATTATTAACGTCCAAATTATCAACATGAAACTGTTTTGTAGAGTAAAATTCAAGAATGATCAGAAGAATATTTCCATGAAAAGATCTTTGGATGAAACGCAAATATCAAGGACATTCCACTAATTTCACGGAGTATAGAAGTCAAAGTTTTAACCATTTGGGTATAATAAAGAATAGAATAACAAAAGAAATCACCATGCATGCGATAGGCCTTACAAGCGAGTTATTCCAACAGAATAATAAATAACGGAAAGTCCCGGTCGTGCAAAACGCATGCGGGATGTTCAAGCAGAATAATAATAAAAAGCGGAACCAGTCGGTGTAAAACACATGAGCGAGGATGTTCCAGCAGAATAATAATAAAAAGGCGGAACCGGTGGGTGTAAAACACATGATGAGGATGTTCAAGCAGAATAATAATAAAGAGCGGAACCAGTCGGTGTAAAACACATGACGAGGATGTTCCAGCAGAATAATAGAAGAATGTCACCAAGTATAGGGTAAACCACGTATACTGAGTTATTCCAACAGAATAATAAGCAATGGAATAACAACAGTTCTCTTCATGAATAAGAAAGAATAACACCCTTACTTTTGGTAGGAGATTGAATCTGCATGGTGTAGTAACAAAATACTACTCTTCTTCTTTCTCTCTTATTCTCTCTATACTTTCTCTCTCTATAGCTTGAATGAATTAAGTGAAAAATAATGAAGCCCTAGGCCTCTATTTATAGAAGATTTCTAGCTTAGCACCTTAGTATGAAAAGGCAAGTGGCTTGGCGACTAATGATGTGAAAAGAAAAGTGGTTTGGCGCTTTGTAATGTGAAACGACAAGTGGTTCGACACTGTAATGTGAAACGACAAGTGGTTCGACGTCTGGTAAAGATAATTACTATTAACGAAGGTAATTACTATTCACAAGGGTAATTACTATTGACGAAGGTAATTACTATTGTGAAGGTAAATACTATTCACAAGGGTAATTACTATTGTGAAGGTAATTACTATTGACGAAGGTAAATACTATTCACAAGGGTAATTACTATTGACAAAGAGACTCTTAGATGATGACATATGAGCCCCCATAAAATAATCAAACTTACCACAAATCATTTTATTTTTCATCAACACATATTTAATCTTTCAACAATTATTAATCATTTATAACTTGTTGCGTCTCAATTATTGATTTAATACTATAACATATTATACGAGATGATCTTTGTGACAATAATTAAATCAATAATATAAGAGATATGATCAAACAATTATTATTGCAATAATTGAGCATAAGTGAGTGACTTCTCACGTAAGCATCAATAATCAAACTGCAGTGTACTCTTGCAACCACAGCAGTATTCTTTTTTACTTTACCACCCGGATAGTTCAAGCAGTTTTTCACGGTAACACCTCCGTAGTTATTTTTATAAAATATTTTTATCGTTTTCTCAATCCAAATAATAATTACATTGTGGGGTCCACCGATGATTGAGTAGTTATACGAATATTCCCTAACAAAAAGAATATTCCCAGAACCAAACGAATATTTTATAACAACTTGCATACTTTGCAAAATTTATAAATATTACCCACAACTCTAATATTATATCAAATTTATTCCATAATATTCAAAAATAATATTTATAGAAAAATTCATCTTTATTTATAAAAGCTGGGGTCTTACAAGTTTGATGTGAAATTTACTGCATAACTCCTCCATCATTTTGTTGTTGAGGTTCTTAGCATTGTCTGACACAATTACCTCTGGTTGTCCATATCGAAAAATGACATTGTTTCTGAGGAACGCAATGATGACTTCTTTGGTAACCTTGGGGAAGGAGGCTGTTTCTACCCACTTGGTGAAGTAGTCGATCATGGTGAAGATAAAGCAATGTCCATTACTGGCTTTAGGCTCAATGGGCCCGATAACGTCCATTCCCCACATTGAGAAGGGCCAAGGCGAACTCATATTGTGGAGTTCCCGTGGAGGGGCGTGGATAGCATTCCCATGAATTTGGCACTGATAACATCTCCTGACATGGTCATCGCAGTCATCTTTGAGAGAGAGTCAGTAATGTCTTGTCCTGAGGATTTTCTTAACAAGGAGGGGGGCACTCATGTGTGGGCCACAGACTCCACCATGGACCTCATCCATAAGCCTTTGAGCTTGGTCTTTGTCTAAACATATGAGGAGACCTTGTCCTGCATCTCTCTTACAGAGGGCATCTCCGCTCAGATAGAACTTCATAGCAAGTCGATGGATCCGCCTTTTCTCAATCGGGCTCGCCTCAGCAGGTGTAAATCCATCTCGTAGGTACTCCTTGATATGTTGATACCAAAGAAGCTGGATGGGAGGTAGCTCATCCGATACTTCTCCAACGTAGTTCCCATAGGCAGGGGCCTTGTGCAGGGAAATTATGATGCTTGGCAAGTGTCCTTTGTCATTTATGAGAATCAAGGAGGCCAAAGTTTCTAATACGTCTGCAAAGTCATTCCTATTACGAGGAATGTGTAGAAATGAGATTTCTTCAAACTCCAAAACCATCTGTAAAACTTGTCGATGGTAAGGCTACAAATGTAGCTCTTTGGTTTGATAGATTCCCGTGGATTGTCTGATTACCAACTCTGAATCCCCAAAGATAGTTAACCGCTTGATGCCCATTGAAGCGGGCAAGTTTTAGAATTTTATGAGGCGACCTTCTTCATACTCACCGGTGTGTTGTTGGTCTTTGACAAACTACAATTTGACGATGATTTAGATATCTTTGTTCCTCGTCTGGGATACTAGAACTGCTCCATCTCCAGACCCTTCCATATTAACAGCTCCATCAAAATACATCTTCCATGTTTGGCATGTATCGTACTGATGGTGTTGCTAAACTGTCATTATTCCTTTATCGGGGAAGTATGTTTCCAAGGGTCTGAAGTCCCCTGAAGGTGCGGCGGCCAATCGATCCACAATTCCTTGACCTTTGATTGACTTTTGAGTCACGTAGACGATGTCAAATTGTTGTAGGATCAATTGCCATCTGGACAGCTGACAATTTAACATGGGTTTGTTGAACACGTACTTGAGAGGATCCATGCGGAATATGAGATGGGTTGTGTGACCATGGAGGTAATGTTGTAACCTCATGGAAGCCCATGCTAAAGCACAACAAGTCTTCTCAATCAGAGTGTACTTGTGTTCACAGCTGCTGAATCTTATGCTGAGGTAATAGATAGCTCGTTCTTGGCCTCTATCGTCTTTCTGTCCCAACATGCAGCCCATGGCGTTTTCGCTTATGGACAGGTACATGAACAGGGGAACATCATCCCTGGGTGGTACCAAAATGGGAGCTTTGACTAGCTGCTCTTTGATTGTGAGAAAGGCCTTCTGGCAATCATCATTCCATTTCATGGAAGAGTTCTTCCTCAATAGCTTGAAGATTGGCTCACAGGTTGCGATGAGTTGAGAAATGAACCTGCTAATGAAGTTTATTCTTCCCAAAAATCCCCATATCTCCTTCTTTGTCTGAGGAATGGGCATTTTCGTGATGGCCTGGATTTTGGTAGGATCCAGCTCAATTCCTTTGTGGCTGACTAGGAATCCTAGCAACTTGCCTAATTTAACGCCAAAGGCGCACTTGGCTGGATTCAACTTCAAGTTATACTTACGGAACCTATTGAATAGCTTTCTGAGATGGTCTAAGTGGTCTTCCTCCTTCCACGACTTGACAATGATGTCATCCACATAGATCTCGATCTCTTTGTGCATTAATTCGTGGAAGAGAGCTGTCATAGCTCGCTTATAGGTGGCTCCGGCATTTATGAGGCCGAATGAAAACCGTTTATAGCAAAAGGTTCCCCAAGGAGTGATGAAAGCAGTTTTCTCACGATCTTCCTCAGCAACCATGATCTGATGGTACCCCGCAAAGCAATCAGCAAAGGAGTATATGCGTTATTGAGCAGTATTATCAATGAGAATGTGGATAAATTGCATGGGAAAGCTATCTTTAAGGCAAGCTTTGTTCAAGTCCCAATAATCCACGCAAACTCGCACCTTTCCTCCATGTTTAGGCACAGGAACGATATTGGATATTCACTCAGGATATGTGGACACCATGATGATGCCAGCTTGAAACTGTTTCATAATATTTTTTTTACCTTTAAACTTCACTCAGGTTTTAATCACCTGAGCTTCTGCATGACTAGCTTGAATCCCTCTTTAATGGGCAGGCGATGAAATACAATGTTAGTGGACAACCCCACCATGTCTTCATGAGACCATGCAAACACATCCTGGAATTGAGTTAGTAGCGTAACTATGTCATTCCTTTGGTTTGGGGTAAGGTCTGAACCAATCTGGATTAACTTAGGGCTTTCTAAGGTTCCGAGATTGAAGGAAGTGGTTTGATCAAGGTTGGGTTTAGGTTTATTTTTGACTCATTCTTGAATTTCTGGAGGCACCTCAATGTCCTCATGTATTTCCATCAAGGCTGAATTCATCTCTACATCAAAGTTACAATCTTTGCGGAGAAGAGGCACCATATTAGCAAGTACAGACATATCTATATTCAGGGTCCTGAAACAAAATATGCTTTCACTTAGTATATATGAAAGGATTTGATCATATAAAGTGTTAGCATGTACTGCCAAAACGACTGCTAATACTGTACAGAAAAGTAAGCAGTTAGGATATCTACATGGCAGAAGAAGTTCCTGCCCATTTTACCCTTGTTGACCAATGCAAGGAGTGCTGCTCCAATTGGCAAGGGCAAAGTCTGGGTGGACTGCAGTGATGGAGGGGCTATCATCATCCTCCTTTTTTCGAATGATGGCCATTATGTCTGAGCAATCATTGTATGGGGTGTATCTGCTTGTATGTTTGTCGTGAACGATGATGCGTATGCCTGACATCATTCTGACGATATCTTGCTTAATTCTTTGTTTCTCTTCCTCCACTCTGGGATCTGGAATAAAGATTTCTTTCACCTTCACAGGTACCGGCTTGGGAAATAACATAGCCATTACGTTGGCTGGAACCTTTACAAGAGGTTGTAAGGACTCAGCAATGGTAGGTGTAGACAAACGTCGTGTAACTGAAGCTGGAGGAATCTGAGGATGTTTATGTGGATTCCTGTTACTAGAACTGGGAGAATAGCCTAGCCCAGCTGTCCCACTTTGACTGATAACTTGGATGGGGTACCTAATACCCTGATGATCTTTACCCAGCCCTTGTCCTGGCTGATGACCCAAGGATATCATTTCTTGAGTAGCCAACATTACTTCGGCAGAAATCTTGGGTGTAAGAGGTGGCGCCCCAATAGCATAGTACTGAGTGTTGCTCACCTCCAAGGCATGAAAACTGACCGGTTCAACATCTGAATTGACGTTGATATATGGTATATCGCTATGTTGAGGACATTCTGGTTCAGCGTTGACTATGACTAGGCTATTATTGGTATTTCAACTGTTGATGAAAGGTGGAGGGGACTGCCCTGGCCATATGAATCCACGGTCTTCCTAAGAGCAGGTTATATCCCGAGTCTATCTTGAGTACGTGAAAAGACACACAGAATGTATGGGGACCAATTTCGATTGGCAGCTCAATTACTCCAACCAAATTCTAGCGGACTCCATCAAAAGCTTTGATAACCGTATAGCTGCTCCGAATTCGGTTGAGATTGACATTCATCTTCACTAATGTAGTGTATGGACATATATTTAGAGATGAACCTCCATCTATCAAGACTCCAGCTAGCATGTATCTGGAGGACAAAATCGCAATGATATCTGCAACGACTTCTGATGACCGGTCCCTTGGGCGGTATGTAAATCATCGATGAAAGATATCACATTGTTGTTAAAAATGTGATCAACCAAATATTGAAATTTTTCCACATCCACTGATGTTGGCAAGTAGGCTTCTTCCAAAACCTTCAGTAAGATCTTCAGGTGATCCTCGGAAGTTAAGACCAGGTCCAAAATTGAAATTTGATGTGGAGCTTCTTTTAAGCTTAAAACCACCTTGGCTTCGTTATGACCCATAGTTCGGAGGAATTTTTCAATCTTCTCCATGGGTATTTTCCCCTTTGATTTGATGGTAGACTTCATCACCCATTGGGGAAGATACAGTGGATTTTCCTTCGACACTGCAGCAGTTGTATGTGAGGTGGATCCTTCACCTTCTCCATAATTCCAAGGAACTTTGTGTAAGCTAACAATAGGATATTGTGCTCTACATGGTAAGTTGATTAGCTTTGGAGTGGCCACTTTCAAAGGATTGTTTCTTCCTCTGAGTTGAATTGCTGGTATTGTGAGTGGTTTGCTAGTTCCATCAGTCTCAGTGGATATAACTGCTACCAATACCTTCCACTTAATAGGACAGATATTCTCACTCTCACGTAGCATAGTATCATCGTCTGCTAGTTGCAAGACACCACTGTCAATTAGATTTTGGATAAGGTGCCGGAGTGCACAACATTCTTCTATGCTATGACCGCAAGAATAGGAGTGATATTGACATACTCCATTAGAATTGAACCGTCCTGAACAGGAATTAATTGGAGGTAGAATGGAAGTGATTCTTCCTTCATTGATTAGCATCTGCAGGATTTCCTCAATAGGTTGGCCCATGTATGTAAATTTCCTTTTATTGGAAAAATCCCGACGGGCTTTGGCATTTGCTCTCTTTGTCACTTTGTCCTCCAACGTTTCATTTTTTGAAGGTGATAAGGGAATATTCATGACAAGAGGAATGAGACTAGCATGCTCCTGGCTGACTAACTGGCATGTTATTTGATGCTGATAGGTCACCAGTTCTGCCAATTGCTCAATTTGCTTGCATAGAGCTTTCATCTTACGTTCCATTCCAAACTGAAACTTGGCATAATCCCATTTGTCAACACCGTCTTTGGGGGTCTGAGATGACACGCAGTTGAAATCGAAACTCTGTCCATTGCTCCAATTGATCATATTGACCTCTTCTTCTTTGTGTTGTGGAAGAGGATTGTCTTGTACGTGAGGTTGATCGGGTTTGGTGACCACGATCTCACCGTTGTCTATCAGGTCTTGAATCTTGTGTTTCAAGGCCCAACAATCCTGAGTATCATGTCCAAGTGCCCCGACATGATAAGCACATTTTTGAGCAGCATTGAAACCCCGTCCATTAGGGATGGGTGGTGGAAGAAGATGCATGATTTTCTTCTGCGTTATCAGAAGAGTGAGAATATTTTTGAGTGAGACCCCTAAGGCTATGAACACTCGAGGACGTTTGACTTCTCCACCTTTTGGCATTGGAAGATTTGAAGACTGTGCTTGAAAGGGAATGTAATTTCTCCTCTGGATAAGCATGTTCTGATTGCCTTTTTGACCCTGTAGTATCAGGGAAACATCTTCCTCTTTCTTTTTATGGATCCTCCGGGGGTTGTTTCCATAATTTCCTGATTGGACGTGCTCAGCAACAACTTTAAGGGCAGCTAGGTCTTGAATCTTTCCTGACTTCAATCGTATCTCAGCCATCTCCCCATGTTTGATCATTTCAGAAAATGGTTTACCGATGTCGGCTAAGACTCTTTCATAGAAAGGAGCTTCTTGTATGTCTATGAAAGTCATGACCATTTCTAATTCTGTCATGGAAGGAATAACTTGAGCAGCCAGACGCCTCCACCTTTGAGCGTACTCTCTAAAAAACTCGTTAGACTGTTTCTTAACCTTGGTAATCTGATACCAGTCAGGAGCCATCTGAGATTGGAAGCTGTATTGAGTGAGGTAGGCGTGTCCTAGCTCTTCCTAGCTATGGATCTTTGAGTTGTCTAATCTGGTATACCACGAACGGACTTCTCTAGTCAAACTTTTCTGAAACAGTTGCATTCTGAGCTTCTCATCCTCTGCATAAGATCCGACTTCTCCAATAAACACCTTCAAATATGTGTAAGGATCTCCTAACCCGTCATATTTTTTGAAGTCGGGAGTTTTAAACTTTTCTGGGTAATGAACACCAGGGAATATGCATAAGTCAGCATATGAAACACTCTCATGTGTTCCAATTCCTTTGATTGCACAAAGGGTTTCTTCCATTTGAAGGACTTTCTTTCAGATGTCACCGGTGTCTGGATCTCCTGCGAGATGGGTGGCATCATGAATTTTGTTGGTCATATCCAACTGCAGTTCAAGTATCGTAATGACCTGAGTTCCCCCTTGTGTAGAGGATTCAGCATGTATGGGTATCTTTGGACCCTGAGTAGATTGGTGTAGTTCTTTAAGCATAACAGCCAAATCTGTAATTTATTTGCTTAATCCATCGAATTCTTTGCGAGAAACTTGATTAAGGTCAGTTTGGTCAGATGACGACATGATTGACTGTAGGCTCGCATCCTTTTTGGATTTTGACCGGGTAGTAGGTCCGATTGGTTCCCTGCGAAAGACTTGCATAGTTTAGTCTTTAGGGAATGTGTAATAAATAACATGCTATGTGATGTGTTCGTTTTAGGAATTTTATCCTGCAAAAACGGTTGTTAGCTGTTTGTAATATAGGATAATATGTTAAATTAAATATGTATGTGTACACATTTCTTCATATTTCTCATTACATGGAGATGAATATGGAATGAAATTACAAGTAATTGTGTGTACAAGTAATTTAAAATGAGAAAGCATGAAGAGACTTTCCTCCATGTTGGGTTTATCAGAGGCTGACCTATCTTAGGTTACTCTCGCGGCTTTTTGGTATGAAGGTTCCCAAATCATCTTAATTTACTCAACGGGAAGTTAATCCGGTCTTTCACCTGGAGCGAATTTGGGTGGTGCCTTTCATGAGCCTCGTTAGAATTAGTCTTCCTACGAGTCCAGTAATCAAACACCGATAGGATAGCCTCCTGGTGGAGGGACCACACAACATACATTCACATACATTGCGTCTCACCGTATGGAAATGATGACATTTACGAAGCACTAATATCACAAGCAGATACGGTGCGAAGCAAGAAGTGCAATAAAGGTATGCATTCATACACATTCATCATAAATGTAAATGCAACATCCACACACAAGCATATAATATATTTGAAGAGATTGGAATAGCGACTTAAGTCCTCTTACTAGAGTCCCCAGCAGAGTCGCCACCTGTCGACGTCTGGATTTTTAGATGTCTCTTTTCGTTACTTGTTCTTTGATGTTCTCATGTTAGGTGAGATTTGTTTGAAAAAACAAGTGAAAAAGGTCCAACATGTTTAATGTCGATGATGGACTGTTAAGAGTCGCCAGTTAGTTTTTTAAATGGTTGTACGAACACAACCAAAAAAAGGTTTGCACATTGACCTAGTGATGTGACACTGCTAAACGGGTCTATGAAACCGAGATTCATTAGGGTTTGAGGACTTGATTATGTGGAGGGAAGGTGTTAGGCACCCCCCGACATCCGTGTTACCACGGTGATCGCCACTTTTCAAGAAACTGTTATCTAAATATGTGTGTGTGGGGGGGGTCAATGTGCTGATTATTTGGAAGTAATGTGAGGCCTCGTTCGCACCTATATACACAGGGTTTGAATTTATGTAAAAATTCAATTTTTAGCAAGATATGACAATGATGTTTTATAAAAGAGGTTTTTCAAACCCTTATGCTCAATAGTAATTGAGACCTTTTACACTCCCATTTTATTAATTGTTCGGCTTGATTGCTTTTATTTTTTAAATGTGAAGCATCTATAAGAAAATAATGTACAAAATAATACCGACTTCCTCGTGGGTATGAAAACCATCTGAGGAAATTCAGACACCGCAGATAAATTTACAAGTTGCTTACAGTTGAAAAAATGTCCATCACGGGAACCGAATCTAGATCCAGTAGACTGAATCTGTGATCACATGATTCCTAGGCTCACATGATGCTTGTAATTTGTATGGAAGCGGTAAGCAAGTATATATATAAAGCCTGTAAAATATATATATATATATATATATATATATAAAAAACATGATCACCACCACGAAGCACCTCCATGGGGGATCAGAAAATATAAATAAAGCTATAAAAGCTATCAACCGCCACGGAAGAAACTCCAAGCGGGATGAAATGTAAAGAAAGCTGTAAAAGCGATCAACAACCACGGAGGAAACTCCAGGCGGGAAGAAACATAAAGAAAGTTATAAAAGCGATCAACCACCATGAAGCAAACTTCAGGTGGGACAAAATATATATATATATATATAAAGCAATAAATGCACCGAATGTAAAATCCAGTCTCATCGAACAGAGTTCGACAACAGTTCATATATATATATATATAAGCAAGTAAACGCTCCAGATGTAAAATCCAGGCTCATCGAACAAAGTCCGACAACAAGCATTATATATATATATATATATATATATATATATATATATATATATATATATATATTAAAGTAGTAAACGCTCCAGACTGAAGTTTAGGCTCATCGAATAAAGTTCGACACACAGTTCATATATATATAAGTATGTATATATATATAAGCAAATAAACACTCCAGACCGAAGTCTAGGCTCAATCGAGGCATAACTCGATAATGCTAGTCCATATATATAAATATATATGTATATACAAACTAAAATAAAACCACGGGTCGAAGTCCGGACAAACACACGCAACACGACTCTCAACGTGAAGAAGGGTGTGTGCAAAGATGAAGAGAAATGCTTTAAAGTGTGTGAGAAGGATTACAGCGGGCTGCTAAAGAAGACTTTTATATCTTTAAAGGGATGAATAATCGGCTCCCGCCGGTACAAAAGTAGCTATATGTGAGCTCACAAGTGTTTAAAATGAGAAAGTACTCAATATAGAAAGAGTACGGAGCAAATTTGACAGGGATTCCTCGCCTTTTTTTTCTTACAAATGGCCACCCCAAGCTCTCTATTTATAGAGGGTGAGCCAGCAGTGTACTACTAGACTACCGGGTTGCCGGGTTTCGCAGCAGTCGCTCATCGTCTTATAAGACGCGTAATGCGTGGGCACTATAATGTCTGCTCGAACTTTCAGAATTGCAATTCGGGCATCCGACCGAGGTATGTAGGACCTATTTCGGACCGCCGCTGTTGAGAGTTATGCAATGGCATGGGAGTGGAGGTTGTACAAAGTCAAGAAGATGGGACGGTGCCCTCTGGTCTTCAGGCTTCAAATTCTATCAGTTATCCTGCATAATAGTCACTCGGGATTGGTTTTAATTGATTCTTGTGGGACATTACTGTGTAGAAATGTATGTATGAGATGTTGAGACGACGTGATGTGGCATCAAGGTGGCGAGATGATGACTTTGCCCCTCACTGGGGTTATCGCCGGTTTGGGCTGATAGAGCAGACGTTGCTTAGGGTTATCGCTGAGATTAGACTGCTGTAAGTGTTGAAAGTCCTCATTGTCATCTCTGAGGTGTGTCTGTCTTCTTGGTGTTATATCTGGGCCTTGTGCTGGGTGCCTCGGTGTGAGTGTCGAGGTTGAAGTTGATTGCATTCATTTAAAACAGGCATTTCTGGGGTTATCGCCGGTACTGCATTCCTTGGGGTTATCACCAAGGTTGTTAGCTGCTACTCCTAGTGTTGGGACAGAGACTAGATACCTTGGGGTTATCTCCGAGATTAATCGGTCTTCTCCGGTGGAATTTTCGATATTGGAAATGCATGCCTCGGGGTTATCTCCGAGGGTTGGGCTCATTACTCGGTGTGTGTTCCGGTTGAGACCTGAACTTAGGTAGTATCCGGACTGGATGTGAGCTGTTTTCCAAAGTTATCTCTGAAAGACGAATCTGCCCTCCTGCAATGTCAATGATAGGTGTGCAAAAAATTTTGAGTGTCTACAAACACAATGCTCACGAATAATGTTTTCAAAACGTCTAAGTTTCTTTTCTTCAAATCCATGTCATGCCAGCTTAATCATGCAAGGCAACTTTGAATCATATGTCATATTCATTTGTGCATGTTTCTACACATTCTTACAAGGTCGAAATGTAGGCGACACCATGCTCATGATTATTAGTTTTCAAAACTTGAATTTATCTCTGAAAACACATATTATCCAAGCTATACAAGTTATCTTATACGAGGTAATTTAAGATCACATTTTACGCTCACATGACTCCACCATATACTCATACTACAAAGTCAGAACTCAAATAACTTAAAGTTTGTCAAGTTTTGTTTTCAAAATCTTTATATATCTTCAGAAAATAACCATCTAGGAAACTCATAGTATACAAAGTTAGTAAAGGCCATATGTCATACCTATTTATATACATGACTAAACCCTTTACACAAGCTAAAAATATCAGAATTCAAAAGACTCAAGGTTTGTCTAAACTTGTTTTTAAAATCTAAAGTTTCTTTAAAAATATACTCAATCATGTTAAGGCAATTCCTTATAAGTAAGGAAATCTCACATGTCATGTTTATTATCATGCGTATTTATGTTTAATCACTTAGAATAACATATTCCATCGTTGGGAGCACTATATTTGCGTATATGCTCGTCTGACGCCCTCTGATCGCCTCCGAATACGTTACAGACATAAAGATGACTATTTTGACCCTTCTTAACGACCTCATATTGAAATACTTATATATAAAAGTTGTAGGTCTATTCGTTCTCGTTCTGGGTCATCTTGAATCACATCAATCGGAGTTCGTATAAAAACGTTATGCCTAATTTACTACAATAGCTCATAACAGTCCACCAGACACTGATGTCCGGTGCAGGTGCGCCCTAAATAACCTTGGGGGCAGCGCATCTGTGCCCCAAGTCGTAGAACAGCCCCTAAGGCTTTTCTCTTCGCGATTTTATAGACCCATACTCCTTCCAAATTTTATAACATGAGTTATACTCATCCAAATTAGTTCATTTTCGATTCTATGGGTTTGTAACTCATAAAACTACAATATACCAAATACCCATCAACTAACATAAACATTAACTAACCCAAATATGAATTTTTAACTCATGTTCATACTAAATGTTCATGTTTTGATAATTTAGCGAATTTGTTCACTACGAATTCGTTTCTCAACTAAATTAGTTCGTTTAACTCCCGTTGTTTTTGTATTGAACTTTATTAACAACATCTAACAGAAATTCATGGATTGCAACAAGTTTTAGCCATCAAGTTTGTGACTTAAAAGAACTGTTTCTAGACATTTCTGAGATATTTCAAACTTAAGAATTAAGAGCATTTGTGATAGTGTTATTACCTCTGGATGACTTCAATTTGCTAACTATAGTTTTCCAATCCTCCAATTGCTCTCAATTCTACTATCCTTCTATAGCCAAAATCTAAAACATCTTAACCGACGGGAATGAGAAGGAGAAGTCTTTATTTATAGAGAAAGTCTTTATTTAGCCAAAAGTCTTTTTTTGGTAACCAACTCCACCTTCTTCCATCATTAGCAGCTATTGCTTAGTGAAGAAGGGGTAGAATAGGTCAATGGCCTATCACACGACAGTTGAATGGAGTGTGACATAGTTAATTCTTAGCAACTAAGACTTAGTTTGGTACCTTTAATTCCCAAAAATATAATTTTAATGTACAATTGTTACTATAATATGAAAAATTAGGAATCTGATATATTCTCATATCATATACTCCATGTACATTTGGGCTAGTCCAAATAATATTTTAATTGAGCTAAATATGATTTAGTTGGGTACTCTCATCCCATTATTTCCTATCACACATAAATATTAAAATGATCAATATCCATTATTTATTCTCTTTTAATAATTTCAGTTAAACCTTCAGTCTAGTTTAACTTTAATACTCAAGCCACACAAGGCTCATTTATCTCATTTAATAGAGTTATATAACTCAAGATTATTATCTCTACTATAAAATATTAGGGTCTAGGCCACGTTTGGCTTTTCCCCAATTTCACATTATTTTAATATTTAAAGTTTATGTGACACACTTTACTTTAAATGCTAAATTATTTAGCTTAACTTACCCTTGTAATATGTATAACCCTTTTCACTTAAAATAATTAATATATATTCTATTAATTATTTAGATTATACATTATACATATTCAATTGTCCCAAAACAACTTCTAAATCATGTTTTGCTAACTTAATTCCTTCATGAACAACTTAGTCACCATTTATGACCCATATAAGAGTTATTAGTATACATGTCTTGAAATCAAATTTTCATAAACTTACTCAAAACTTTCTCTGACCTACATCAGCCCAATTTACCGGGTCATAGAACTTGAAATGGCGGTAAATTGCTGCCATACCAAGTTCAGAGGCAGACAAGTTCTGCATTAGCAGAAATAAAATCTACGCTCCTAAACACTTTACATCTACCTCATAAATGGTAACTCATCTCAAATCGAACTCTTCTTTGATTCCACATCATGGATTACTATTTTCTTTAATATTTTAAATATCACACTTTAAGTTTTAACTCTCTATTGTTCTCAACTATAAAATCTCATTTATAGTATTTCTTCCTACCAATAACATAAACTTTACAATATAACACATATATACATTCCTTTAACCTTCACTTCTCGTCGTATATCAAATTACTTAATAATGCTCTAACCAATTTAAAGGTATATCGATTTTCTTCTCTCTTTAACAACGTACACACATACAAGTCTAAACCTAGCACGCGTCGAATCTTTAATAGTATTCAATATAGTACACTGAGTGGTTTCCCACAAACAACTAACAAATTGGTTTCTGTCTCGTCTACACTGTTTTCACAGTGAGTTAGATCGGTTACTAATTCGTATATACCTCTGCTCTCTAAAGAAATTGTTTAGCTCAGCTCCTATACATCCACCATTAAAGGGTACGGTTACACTACCTTAGAGTTGATACTTACTCAAGAAATTGGTGATTATCACAGTTAGTTAATGTCACCGACTTACTATGAAAAAATAATTTCAAATAAATTATTTAATATCGATAGATAGATTTCTACCCATCATTTTTACTAATTCATCTCTACAATTTATAACAAATATATAGTAATGATATATATTTATTAAACACAACATCACTTATTACATAGCTCATATTACCCTATGTAACACAATACTACATACCTCGTATCACATAAATATTCTTGTTCGAACCCATCTCATGCCTTAAGAATTTTATTTACTACATTCTTATTTTAATAATTCTGAAAATTTAGGTTCTTACATGGTCCACCAATGATTGCGCTATCGTACGAATATTCCCCCACAAAAAGAATATTTGCCGACCAAACAAATATTAAAATAAGAATGTAGTAAATAAAATATTTTAGGGATTTTCACCATTTAACAATATTTTTTAAGCTTGCACTGTATGATTCCTTCTAAGAAGTTGTTTATGTATTGAATTTGGGTCCATATCAGTTATCTTAGATATTGATCACACACGCACGCTATACCAGTGATAAGTGTTCAAGATTTGAGAATTAATACGAAATTGTGGATTAGTTTTGGTGATTCATATTGTAAGGTTGCTTGTTTTCTCTGAGGCCAACGAGATAAGTTAGTTTTTGCAATATTATTGGACTCTTAGGCATTTAGATTTGCATTTTATTGCATTGCATAGCATGTAGTTTGTTTTGCGCTTGAGGACTAGCACGGTTTAAGTTTAGGGGATTTTGATAAGTGGATTTTATATACACGAATCGATATTCATTTCAAGTTTAAATTCATAGTTATCTTCGTGTTTTGTGTTCGTTTTCACTCATTTCGTGTTATTTTATGTGTAGGGTGGTCATGGATGCAAATGGTGAAGAATGGCGGAGTTTTGGAGCAAAAGTGGAAAAACTCATGAAAGCGAAAAAATCCTTTAGCAGTAGCCTAGCCCACTGGGGCGGGCCTCTTAAAGCTAATACCCCCGTAGGAAGTGGGTCCCGAATCTGGCGAAAGTGACTCTTTGTTTGTTAGAACTCACTGCGACTTGGATTGTTGGTTTATTTTTTAGGCGCTTGGACTCTATAATAGCATATTTCGGCTAGCATAAAGGGAGAGCTGAATATTACGTAAAAAACAACTAATGACACAACACAAGGAGCATATTATGAGATAAATTCCAAGATTCAAGTGCGACCTTTAGAGGAGTAATTTTTAGAGATTATCGTGACGGTTGCAAATCGAGGCTATGTGAAGGGGTTTTCATTATTCTTCTTCTATTTGGTTCTTTATTTGTAATCGAAAGGATATTTTTAGTATATTATTCAGTTTTTAATTCATTCGTTTTGAACTAATTCGCTTATTAAACTTGTGATGGATCTTTGGGCAAAACGATGATTATATAACTTTGATTTCCAATTCGATAATATATTCTCAGTTTATCTATGTTAATTCGAGCGTGAACTTATGAATTGCCTTATCAACAATTCCTTTTGGATTTGAATGGAATCGAGAGAGGAGATTCAATTCTAGACCTAGTTAATATAGCATGTGTCATAAATTTTGTCAATAGCAGATTTTTGATTATTGTTAAGGTAGAGATATGCTTAACATCATATGTAATCGAATAGAGAATTTAAGCTTAAACCTTCTTTAATTGCAGTTCACATAGAGATATAGTGAGGTGGTTGATTTAGGTGTTTAACGGATTTCTATCTTAATTGTGGATTGACGTTAATACGGTATTAGTGCATCGAGAGGTGGCTAGTATTATTTTCGTGTTCTTGATTAATAAACTGGGATATTAAATTGAGTTGGAATAAATGTTTGCAAATCAGAGTGAAGCTCAGGGTGAAATCATAAGTCTAATTCTCCATTAATTGTTTGAAATTCCGAATTTTGATATTAGCGATTGTTTTTGCGATAGTTTACTTATTTATTAATTTAGTTTTTATAGTTTTAAAACCATTGAATTGAATAGTTTAATAGAATTAGGATTAATAGAAAATTGATAATTGTGAAGTTAAAATTCTTGATAATTTGTCTTCGTGGGAAC
The DNA here is from genome assembly GCA_020205615.1 of Panax quinquefolius. Lineage (NCBI taxonomy): Eukaryota > Viridiplantae > Streptophyta > Magnoliopsida > Apiales > Araliaceae > Panax > Panax quinquefolius. Next base: position 99,194,163 of record CM035167.1, on the reverse strand, counting down.
GATACTTTATTCACTACTATATTACATGTTGACCACGTACACTTGCGTGTTTTGCGGCGTATTGATTTTACCCAACAAGTTTTTTTCAGATTTAAAGGGACAATTTAAATGAGATTTTAAATATTTTTGCGATATCAGTTTAATTAGTCCAGTTTTACTTAAACAGTTTTTTTGTTTTCATTTTTCCTATTTCAGGTTTTCGACATTGGTTTATGGAAACACGATCTAAACATCCAGACTTGCTTCCTTTTGAGGACGACATTGAAAGGAAATTTCAGAGGTTAAGTAAGTGGATTGAAAAAATGAGGAACGAATTCAAAAATTCTGATAAGGAGGAAACAATGGCTGCCGAAGACCAGAAAGCGTTGAGAGATTTTGCAACACCTAAGGTGACTGATCTGCAGTCGAGCATCACTAGGCCTGCAATAGATGCGAATACTTTTGAAATGAAGCCTGGGACCATTCAGATGAAGCAGGATTAAGTTCATTTTGGGGGAATGACAAATGACGATCCGAATGAGCATTTAATCAGTTTTCTGGAAATGTGCGACTCGTTCAAGTACAATGGGGTGTCGGATGAGGCAGTGAGACTTTGTTTGTTCCCGTTCACTCTACGGGACAAGGCAAAGAGTTGGTTACATTCTCTACCACCGGGGTCGATTACTACGTGGGAAGACTTGGCTCAAAAATTTCTTGCCAAATTTTTCCCACCAGCAAAAACTGCTAAAATGAGGAATGACATTACGATGTTTGAGCAGCAGAATGGGGAGTCACTATATGAGGCATGGAAGCATTACAAGGAATTACTCAGAAAGTGCCCACATCATGGATTGCCCAAGTGGTTGCAAATGAACACCTTTTATAACAGACTAAATGGGAATGTCAGAACTAGTATATTGATGCGGCGTCGGGTGGTGCATTTATGGCTAAGAGTTACGAGGATGCCTATAATTTGATCGAAACCATGGCGGCAAATAATTACGATGGACCACAAAGAAGAATGACACGAAAGCAAAGGTAATTTGGGATTTTGGAATTAGATGGGGTGACAGCTATACAAGCACAGATTTCTGCATTATCCAAGAAGTTTGATACTATGAATGATAAGGTTGATACTATGACAGGGGCCCAAGTTCAGCAGGTTGCGGTAGTATGTGAATTGTGTGCGGGTGATCACCCTTCAGATCAGTGCGCAATTAATCCAACATCCCTCCAGTTCATTGGTAACTACAACAAAATTCCGCAAAATACATACCCAAACACCTACAACCAGGGGAATAAGAACCACCCAAACCTCTCATGGAGCAATAACCAGCAAACTCAAGCTCCACGACCATCATATCCCCCTGGTTTTCAATCACCAACAACCGGTTCAACATCAGGAAAGGAAATCAAATTTCGAGGAAATGGTGTCGAAGTTCATAACTAGTGCTGAGGCAACAATAAAAAATCAAGCAATGGTGATGAAAAGTCAAGAGATGTCGATCAAGAATTTGGAAAATCAGATTAGACAGTTGGCGTTAGCAGTGAATAATAGACCACAAGGAACATTACCTAGCGACACTGAGAGAAATCTAAAGGGTAGTCATGAGCAATGTCAAGCAGTTATGTTGAGAAGTGGAAAACATCTCGGGGATAATAATGCAGAAAATTCAGCGACACCGGAGGAAAAAGTCGATGACAGTAACGTGGTGGAAGGTAACAAGGACGAGGAAATAAAGTTAAACAATAAGCCAATTGTTTACCCTCCAACACCGTTTCAGCAGAGGGTTCAAAAACAGATGTCAAATAAGCAGTTCGCAAGGTTTTTAGACGTGTTCAAGAAACTCCAGATTAACATCCCATTTGCGGAGGCCCTAGAGGAAATGTCGAGTTATGCAAAGTTTATGAATGGAATTCTGTCAAGGAAAAAGAAATGGGAAGAATTTGAAAGCAATTGGCACTAACAGAATGAGGAGTGTAGTGTGATTGTTCTGAAAAAGCTACCACCAAAACTTAAAGACCCGGGGAGCTTTACTATCCCATACACGATCGGGAAAATGTCGTTTAACAAATGTCTATGTGATTTGGGGGCGAGTGTGAACCTCATGCCATTGTCGGTATACACAGGATTGGGTTTGCCCACGCCAAAGCCTACAAACATTTCATTGTAGTTGGCGGATAGGTCAGTCACATATCCGAGAGGCATAGTAGAGGATATTCTGGTGAATGTGGATAAGTTTATATTCCCGACAGACTTTATCATTCTGGATTTCGAGGAGAATAAGAACATACCGATTATCTTAGGGAGACCTTTCTTGGCTACGGGAAGGACACTCATAGACGTGCAAAAAAGAGAACTTACTATAAGAGTCCAAGATCAAGAAATCAAATTTAATGTGTTCAAGGCCATGAAATTCCCTACGGATGAAGAAGAATGTTTTCAGATGGATTTAATTGAGCAAATCATCAGTGAAGATATGAGCAAGAGTTTGGTCAATGATCCATTAGAAACAACCATACTGGGGGATGAAAAAAAGGATGACCCAGAATTTGTGGAACTATTACAGATGCTAGACTCTTTGCCACGAGTTAGCCGATTCAAAGCACCGTTTGAACCTCTGCACACTTAGGAGACAGCTGCAGAAAAATTGAAACCGTCATTAGAGGAGCCACCAACATTGGAACTTAAGCCACTCCCTAAACATCTCAAGCATGCGTATTTAGGCAATTCAAATTCTTTACTTGTAATTATTTATGCTGCACTTAACGAATTACAGGAAGAAAAGTTGCTGAGGGTGCTTAGGGACTACAAATCAGCGATTGGATGGACGATTGCGGATATAAAGGGAAATAGCCCGTCATTTTGTATGCACAAGATTCTGATGGAGGATGATGCGAGACCATCGGTGGAGCATCAATGTTGACTTAACCCAATCATGAAGGAAGTGGTCAAGAAGGAAATTCTAAAATTATTGGATGCCGGTATCATATATCCAATTTTTGACAGTAAATGGGTTAGTCCGGGTCATTATGTGCCGAAGAAAGGGGGAATGACGGTGATACAAAATGAGGACAATGAGTTAATTTCGACAAGGACAGTGACAGGTTAGAGGGTGTGCATCGATTATAGGAGGTTGAATAAGGTAACCCGAAAAGATCACTTCCCGCTACCATTTATCGATCAAATGTTAGACAGATTAGCGGGACATGAGTTTTACTGTTTGTTGGATGGATACTCGGGATATAATCAGATCGCCATTGCTCCTAAGGATCAAGAAAAGACAACATTTACATGCCCTTATGGCACATTTTCATTCAGGAGGATGTCATTTGGGCTATCGCGCTGCCCTGACAAACTTTCAACGGTGTATGATGGCTATTTTTTCGAGATATGGTGGAAAAGAATGTTGAAGTCTTCATGGGACGATTTCTGGTCTATGGAGACAATTTTTGATCTTGCCTAGAGAATCTGGTCATGGTTTTGCAGTGATGTAAGGATACAAACCTCATACTCAATTGGGAAAAATGTCACTTCATGGTTGAAGAGGGAATAATTTTGGGCCATAAGGTGTCGGCTCAAGGATTAGAGGTGGACAAAGCAAAGTTGGATACGATCGAGCGCGCCTCCCAGAGAGCTCGAGTTAAGGGTATTAGAAGTTTTCGGGGCATCTTTGGGTTCTACAGAAGGTTCATAAAAGATTTCTCTAAGATTGTAAAACCTCTATGCAGTCTTTTAGAGAAGGATGCCACTTTCAGTTTTACTGCGGAATGCAAGTTCGCGTTTGAATTGTTGAAGAAGAAATTAACTACAGCCCCCGTGATAGTCGCATGAAACTGGAATATGCCATTCGAGCTTATGTGTGATGCGAGCGACTATGCGGTTAAGTAATTTTGGGACAAAGACGAGACAAAGTGTTTCACGCCATATACTATGCAAGCAAAACACTCACAGAGACTCAAATGAATTACACTACCACTGAAAAGGACTTGCTTGTAGTGGTGTACGTGTTTGACAAATTCCGAGCTTACTTGATCGGGACCAAGGTGATAGTATACATGGATCATTCGGCGATTTGATACCTAATAGCGAAAAAAGATGCTAAGCCACGCCTTATCCGATGGATTCTCCTATATCAAGAGTTCGACTTAGAAATTAAAGATAGAAAGGGGACGGAGAATCAAGTTGCCGACCATTTATCAAGGCTTGAAAATCCGGAGAAAAAGAATGAAGATAGATGCGCAATTAATGAGTCATTCCTGGATGAGCAATTATTTGGGTTAAATGCTAAATTTCCTTAGTATACTGACTTCGCAAATTATCTGGTGAGCAACATGCTTCCCCCTGATCTTACAAGACAACAGAAAAAGAAGTTTCTTCATGACGTCAAGTGGAACATGTGGGACGAGCCTTACCTATTCAAACAGTGCACCGACAAGATGATTAAAAGGTGTATCCCCTATAGCGAAGTGCACAACATACTGCAGGAATGCCACTCATCGGCATATAGGGGACATTATGGGAGTGAGCGCACCGCGGCAAAAGTGCTTCAAGCCGGGTTTTATTGGCCGACATTGTTCAAAGACGCCCACCAATTCGTGAAAACATGTGATAGATGCCAAATGGTGGGCAACATCTCTAAATGGAATGAGATGCCCCTACAGACAATTCTTGAAGTAGAAATCTTTGATGTATGGGGCATCAATTTCATGGGGCCATTCCCTTCATCTTTGAGCAATCAGTATATTCTACTAGCGGTGGATTACGTCTCGAAGTGGGTTGAAGCTGCCGCATTACCATTTAACGATGCCAAAGTGGTCCTCAAATTCCTACAGAAAAATATTTTCACATGGTTTGGCACGCCAAGAGCAATAATCGATGATGAAGGTAGTCACTTACGCAATAAGTCGTTTCTGACTCTTTTGGCTAAGTATAGGGTTAACCACAAGGTAGCTACAACGTATCATCCTCAAACAAATGGACAGGCTGAGGTCTCAAACAGAGAAGTTAAGAAGATATTAGAGAAAGTCGTCAATCCGAGTCGGAAAGATTGGTCACTTCGGTTGGATGACGCATTATGGGCGTACCGGACTGCATACAAAACACCAATCGGGATGTCACCATATCAACTCTTGTACGAAAAAGCATGTCACTTACCGGTGGAGCTACAGCACAAGGCCTACTGGGCCATACAGAAATTGAATTTTGATCAAGCCGTTGTAGGAGAAAAGAGGCTACTCCAACTAAATGAGCTCGACGAATTCCGACTCCAAGCCTACGAGAACGCCAAGCTATACAAAGAAAAGGTTAAAAGATGGCACGACCAGAAAATTGTGCAACGAACATTCGAGCTGGGACAATCAGTCCTCTTGTTCAACTCACAGCTGCGATTGTTCCCAGGAAAGCTTAAGTCGAGATGGTCGGGACCATTCACTATAAAGAGAGTATTTCCTCATGGCGCCGTTGAACTCTACAGTCGTAATCCATTAGAGACGTTCAAAGTCAATGGTCAACGGATAAAGCATTACTGGGGTGGCGAGTCGAACTGGGACGCCGACGACGTTACCCTCGCCGACACGCAGTAAAACAGGGAGTAGTTAGGCTGAACTACTTAAAATCAAGCGCTAATTGGGAGGCAACCCAACATTTCGTTATTTTTTGTAGTTCATGTTTAATTATTAGGATGTAGTTTTTATTAAGCATTAGTTAGGTTTTATCAAGTAAAAGTTTTGTTGAAACTCTCAATCAAACTCCAAGTCGTCAATAATCTATCATCGTGCATGTTTATGGTTGCAGGAGGGGTCAAAAATGCGTAAAAGCAATAACGGGCAAGAAAGGGAGGAAAATCGGAGAATTTTACATCACCAAATTTTGAAGCCAAAAATCGATTCATGATTGGGCATGGCCGGGCGGGGCAAGTGGCTAAAAGTTAGTAGTACCCCCCAGGTGGGGTCCCAAATCCTGGGCAGACATGAAGCCGTACACACGTTGCCTTCTAAATCACACCCTTACACCCATACACGCCTCTTTTTCTCTCATTCTCCTCAACCACACCACCTAGCCTCCATTACAAGAACACCTTCTACCCACGATACCAACTTCCTCCTACCCACTACCTAAATCCATTGCACCCACTTTCCACTTAATTCCATTAACCCACACAATCAAGCCCACTAATTCCTCTTCCTCTCTCACCTCTATATAAACCCTAACCCATACTTCCCATATTCATCACCACTAAAGTCGAATTCTTCAAGAAATTGGGGAACATATAGCACAATTGAAAGTAAGTTACATTCCTTTGAGTTTTCATCTTTTCTCCATCGACATTCCATAGAAACAACCTAAGTTTGGGGAAGAGCGAGTGCACACAAAGTGTTTGATAAATTGATGAACCAAGTGTAAGGGGAAGGAAGTGTGTGCTAGCAAGTTTTAACATCCGAATTTCAATGGCTTCACAAACCGACATCCAAACGCAAAGAGGAGAGAGTTCAAGACCGGCTCCATCGCCACGAACATATGATCGATTTAAAATTTGTGAGTGTGTCGCGTGTCGTGACCGATGATGACTACATAACAACCAAAGCCCTTACGTCGGAACGTGGATTGGCCCCCGAGGGAAATGATGGGGAGATGATGTCTCAAATATATCAAAAGGGGTGGCTCAAACTCACCGAACATCCGGTACCCGCCGTTGTCAACATCATCAAAGAATTTTATGCAAACGCCGAAGACAAAGCACCATTCAATGCGTTTGTGCGGGGTCGCATGGTCCCGTTCAATGATGATGCCATTAATGCATATTATCAGTTGCGGGTGCCACGACAGTGTCAGTATGCACAATTGAGAGATTTTGACCCGGACTACGAGGAAGTTATCACGAACATGAAAAAGCCGGGAACTTCTTGGATCAAAGGTCGAAAGGGAGGTACAGTGTTCCATAGCAAGGATCTTAGCCGGTATGGCAAAATATGGTACGCCTTCTTATGTGCTAAATTGCTTCCGTCCCAACACACTTCGGACGTCACCAAAGAGAAGGCGTTACTGTTGTACGCAATTGTGCAAGATTTCATCATTGACGTCGGGGTAATTATCAGTTTTTCCATCCGCCGGTGCTTACGTGGAAATTTTTCGGGTGGCTTGCCACACCCATCACTCATCTGTCAGTTGTGCCGCAATGCAGGGGTGAGATGGTCCGATGATGAGCCTACTCAAATGCCACTCGCTTTGCTTGACTCGAGAATGATAGCGCGGTATTCTGTATGGGCAGGAGGCGAGTCACATCCACGAGGTCTGGGTTTTATTTTTCCATCGACATCGGAAGACGAAGTCGATGTAGAAGATACCTCGGGGGATGAGGATGAACCTATGGGAGATCAAGGAACCGAGCAGGTTCCACAGACCGAGGCAATATCCAGTCCTCAGTTCCTTGAGTTCCAAAATCAGATGAACGTGCACAATAGAGCAGCACGCCGGGAAATGCGGCGATTGGCGATGCGACAAGATCACATGTTTGATGCTATGAACGCATCTTTCGCCTCACTCAAAACAACACTCCAAAGCTTCAACCCGGTGGCACACTATCCATATCAACAACCCGGCCCATTACCTCGCTTTCCTCCAAGTGATTCCGATGAAGAAGAGCACCAACCACCTCCCCAGACTTAGACGATTCCAGGGAAGTCCTCATGCACTTTATGTTATTTTTATCCAATGAGGACATTGTGTTATTTAAGTTTGGGGTATGTATTTGTTTAGTCGCATGCATTTTGTTATTTTTGTTTTGCATAGTAGATTAGGCATTTGCATAGTAATCTAGGATTTTACATTTTTGTTAATTCTGTATTTACATTAAAAAAAAATATTAGTTAAATATTTTGTTTACATATGTCCAACGGGGTTGCATTTTCATGTTATCTGTGGGCCAATGATGAGATTATGAACAAGTTAACCACTACAGTTTTGATTATTAGAACTATGAGGCAATTTCTGTTATGAATCGATTCTTGGACTTGTTTGAAACTGTTATAAAAAGGTTAGCACTAATAACATCTTTGTTGACTGGTCAGTTCAAATTGATACATAAATAGTTTCTAAAGGATAATGCTAGGGTGAACCGAGAAAACGACAAGGATAGGAAGTAAAAAAGGCTTAAATTAGGCAAGAACCTAAGTTTGGGGGAGTAGTATATGGGGTATATAAGCATTGAAAAAATAAAAAAAAAAAAAAAAAAAAAAAAATGTATGATGAAACATGCATGTTGAGTCTTGTGGTGGGTTGAGGAGAAACACTCCCCATAAACACAAGCGTGAGATGGAGTGTAAAAAGCACTCACCAACCATCTATCTAAAAAAAAGAATAATGACGGGAAAAGAGCAAAAAGCCCCGTGTGTTAAAAAAAAAAAAAAAGAAAGCATAAGTATCCTGATGTACCCTTGAATTTGGTTTTGTTTAATTTTAGTTGAGTTGTGCCTATCTTTTAATTTTTAAGTTCAGACCTTTGTATGATTCCTTCTAAGAAGTTGCTTATGTATTGAATTTGGGTCCAGACGTTATCTTAGATGTTGATCACACACGCACGCTATACCAGTGATAAGTGTTCAAGATTTGAGAATTAATACGAAATTGTGGATTAGTTTTGGTGATTCATATTGTAAGGTTGCTTGTTTTCTCTGAGGCCGATGAGATAAGTTAGTTTTTGCAATATTGTTGGACTCTTAGGCATTTAGATTTGCATTTCATTGCATTGCATAGCATGTAGTTTGTTTTGCGCTCGAGGACTAGCACGGTTTAAGTTTGGGGGATTTTGATAAGTGGATTTTATATACACGAATCGATATTCATTTCAAGTTTAAATTCATAGTTATCTTCGTGTTTTGTGTTCGTTTTCACTCGTTTCGTGTTATTTTATGTGTAGGGTGGTCATGGATGCAAGTGGTGAAGAATGGCGGAGTTTTGGAGCAAAAGTGGAAAAACTCATGAAAGCGAAAAAATCCTTTAAGAAGAGCCTAGCTTCCGCCGGGTGCCTTTTTCAAGTTTATACCTTCGCCCAAGGGGGGTCCCGAATCTGGCGAGTGACCTGCTGCTATTCGAACTCTGCGTTGCGACTTGGATTGTTGGTTTTTTGTTAGGCGCTGGACTCTATAATAGCATATTTCGGCTAGAACAAAGGGAGAGCTGAATATTACGTAAAAAACAACTAATCACACAACACAAGGAGCATATTACGAGATAAATTCTAGGATTCAAGTGCGAGCTTTGGAGGAGTAATTTTCAGAGATTATCGTGACGGTTGCAAATCGAGGCTACGTGAAGGGGTTTTCATTATTCTTCTTCTATTTAGTTCTTTATTTGTAATCGAAAGGATGTTTTCAGTATATTATTCAGTTTTTAATTCATTCGTTATGAACTAATTTCGTATTAGACTTGTGATGGATCTTTGGGCGAAACGATGATTATATAACTTTGATTTCCAATTCAATAATATATTCTCAGTTTATCTATGTTAATTCGAGCGTGAACTTATGAATTGCCTGATCAACAATTCCTTGTGGATTTGAATGGAATCGAGAGAGGAGATTCAATTCTAGACCTAGTTAATATAGCATGTGTCATGAATTTTGTCAATAGCAGATTTTTGATTATTGTTAAGGTAGAGATATGCTTAACATCATATGTAATCGAATAAATAATTTAAGCTTAAACCTTCTTTAATTGCAGTTCACATAGAGATATAGTGAGTTGGTTGATTTAGGTGTTTAACGGATTTCTATCTTAATTGTGGATTGACGTTAATACGGTATTAGTGCATCGAGAGGTGGCTAGTATTACTTTCGTGTTCTTGATTAATAAACTGGGATATTAAATTGAGTTGGAATAAAGGTTTGCAAATCAGAGTGAAGCTCAGGGTGAAATCATAAGTCTAATTCTCCATTAATTGTTTGAAATTTCGGATTTTGATATTAGCGATTGTTTTTTTGATAGTTTACTTATTTATTAATTTAGTTTTTATAGTTTTAAAACCATTGAATTGAATAGTTTAATAGAATTAGGATTAATAAAAATTTAATAGTTAATTAAAAAACCAGGATTAATAGAAAATTGATAATCTTCACGCAGTTATTTTTAGAAAACTCATTCTTGTTTTTTCTTCATCTGACCATTTTCCGTTATGGATCCCACAAATGGTTGGTAGTGCATCTGAATATTCCCCGACGTTAGCAAGAATATTCCACGAATAAACGAATATTCCCCGACAATGAATATTTTATAACAACTTGCTTATTTTGCAAAATTTTCATATTTCACTCATAACCAAAGCATTATATCAAATTAACACCTTACTATTCAAAATAATAATTAGATGGAATTCAATTTTATTTATAAAAAGTTGGGGTATTACAACCTCCCCTCCTTATGAAATTTCGTCCTCGAAATTGACGTACGTACCTGGTGTTTTGAAAAGGTGAGGATACCTCATTTTCATTTTCGATTCTAACTCCCAGGTAATTTCCTCAATAGCATGGTTCCTCCATAAAACTTTAACTTGTGGCATAAGCTTTGTGCGTAGGACATGCTCCTTCCTATCCAAGATCTTGACAGGTACCTCCTCGTACGTTAAATCTTCAGTTATCTCATTCGGTTCTAACTCAATAATGTGGTTTGGGTTTTTCAAATATTTACAAAGCACAGATATGTGAAAAACATTATGAACATGAGACATGCTTAGAGGTAATGCGAGTCTATAGGTCACATTTCCTATTCGGTCAAGAATTTCAAATGGACCAACAAATCGTGGATTGGAGATCATGTGTTGTTACGTGTTGCTCCATGGAAAGGAGTTGCGAGATTTGGAAAGATAGGAAATCTCAATCCTCGATTCATTGGCCCATTTTTAATCCTCGATCGAGTAGGAACTGTGGCCTATAGACTCGCCTTACCGCCAAGTATGTCTCGTGTTCATAACATTTTTCACATATCTATGTTATGTAAATATGTGAAAGACCTGAACCAAATTATTGAACTAGAACCGGACGAGATAGCGGAAGATTTAAAGTATGAAAAGGTACCTGTTAAAATCTTTGATAAGAAGGATCATATTCTACGCTCCAAGGTTATACCTCAAGTCAAAGTTTTGTGGAGAAACCACGACGTTGAGGAAATGGCCTGGGAGTTAGAATCTGAAATGAAGTCAAGGTATCCTCACCTCTTCGACATACCAGGTACGCACCCTAATTTCGAGGACAAAATTTCATAAGAAGGGGAGGTTGTAAGATCCCCAACTTTTATGAATAAAGATTAATTCTTCTCAAAATATATTTTTGAATATTATGGTGTGGATTTGATATAATGTTATAGTTGTGGGTAATATTTACAAATTTTGCAAAGTAAACAAGTGGTTATATAATATTCGATTGGTCGGGAATATTTGTTTTATAGGAATATTAGGTATGACGACACAATCATTGGTGGACCCCATTAACAAAGAAAGTATTGTCGTAGTTAGAAAAGCGACGTAATTATCTTTTTATAAAAAATAACTGGCGAAAGTTTTACCGTTAAATTGTTGAACTACCCGATGGTAAAAAAATACGATGAATACGCGTGGGTTGCATAGTAGTATACCAGATTGATTATTGATGCTTACGTGAGAAGTCACTCGATTATACTCAATTATTGCTACAAAGAATTGATGCATAATATCTTTATATTATTGATTCAATTATTAATCACAAAGATCATCTCGCATAATATTTTATATTATTAAATCAATAATTGAGACAAAAATTTATTCATATTATTATTTACAATATTGATAATGTCTAGAAAGTTCTGTCAATGAGAGGTTTGGTCACCTAATTGCGCGCCAATAGGGAGAAATCCTTATCGGAAAGCCCCCTCTTTCCTGGGAATGATCTGGTTGTTAAATATTGTGAGATATAATATTAATGATGAATAAGTTCGTGTTGATTAAAGATGAAATTGATATTTCCATTATGTTGGGATTATTAGTGTTAGTGGAAATCGACATCTATTCCGATGATAATTGATGTCTGGAGGTTATATTGACCAATCGGGTAATTAATCGGATAAATGAGCAATTCATTGCTATTAATTCACATGCTTATAACTATTTGTTCATATGTGTGTACTATTGATTCACATGCATGTACTATTAGGGGAGGTGGTGCAAGATTGATAATACTTGCATGACTAAATTAAAAATGGAGGTATAGATGAAGGTAATATACTGTAATTATTTTTTTCACATGACTGTACTATTGATTCACATGATTGTACTATTGATTCACAAGATGTACTATTAGGGGAGGTGGTGCAAGTTTGATAATACTTGCAGGACTAAATTAAAAATGAAGGAAAAGATGAAGGTATTATACTATAATATTTCAAGCCCCAAAACGTGCAATTATCAAAACTATATTTTCCTATAAATAGAAGCTCATTCTTCTTTCATTCTCACCAATTCACTAAGACTCACAAGAGCAATTATATAGAGAGAAAAAAGAAGAGAAGTCTGCTACTTCACTATTCCAGTATCCAGTCTTCTTCTAAGATAAGGGATATTATTTTTTCCAGTATTCATAAGGAATAATATTTTCTTCCATACTCTGTAGTATGTGAGTAATAGTATTTCGTCTCGTATTCCTGATTATACCCTCATTTTGTTAAAGTATTGCTTCTATACTCCGTGAAATTAGTATAATATCCTTGAAATTTGCGTTTCATCTAGTATCGTTTCATAAGGATATTTTCTGTACATTCTTGTTAAATTTTAAGCTTTTCATGCTGGAGTACTGTCCATGAGTAGTATTCATTTTTACGGTACTATTCACAAAGTACTATTCACGGGGTACTATTCTCGAAGTACTATTCGTGGGGTACTATTCACTCAAAAATCTTTGTAATAACTTTGAATATTTTCTATATAAACAAATAAGAAATTTTGCATATTAATTTTTTTTATTATTTTAAAGATGAGAATATGTGTCAAGTAATGTGTATATATGTGTGATAAATAAAATTATTTATTTCATGAATAATTTCAAATAATTTTATTTTAGAATTATTGATCATTATAAAGTATATTCCTATAGTAATTACTTTTTGTAAGCGAAATGTTTTTATTAATTATTTTCCATGAAAACATGATTTTATATTATTTAAATAATATATGAAATGATTATTAGAATTATAATAATAAATATTTTATTATATGAATTTGTTCAGAATATTTAAGTTAATTATTTTAACTTAATTAAAGATAAACCAGATATGGAATCCAAACCCTAAATTTGGGTATTGATCAAGAGATGAGAATAATAATATAATATTAATTATATTTTAATTTTTCAGTTCTATAAATATGTACTGTAAATGCGTAGACTGATAAGGTGGGCCAAATATGGTAAATTAGGTTATAACCCTCATGTCGTATTATTAAACCCTAATTGTTAATTTCGGTTATGAGTTTAAAACTGAGCAGTGATTGTGTTATATGAATTTTACTGTGTATTATAATAATTTCTGTAATTAGGAGAAACCGTAATTATTTATTTAAAAACCTAATTTGCTAATTAGGAACCCTAATTGCAAATTTTAGAAACCCTAATTATTATTTTTGTGAATTATAATGATAATTAGAAACCCTAATTGTTAATTTGGGAACCCTAATAGTATTAAGGAACCCTAATTTAAAATCCTAATTTCCTATTAAAACCCTAATTTTAAATTAGTGTGTTTAATTAAAATTTTATTACACTTTAATTTTTAATTGTCCAAACCACGGTAATTATTTGGAAAACTTTAAGGTTAAAAATCTAGTGATTAAACCCTAGATTCAAGCACCTTCGACAAGAATACCCTTTGACTTATTTGCAAAATTATAATTTTGCCCTTTTTATCCCATTCATGCATTATTGCTAGACAAATCTTATCAATATCTTGTAGCCACCCTAGTCTAGGCTATGTTGAGCTATAGCATTGCCAAACAATCGATTTAATCTACACCCAACCATATCTCATTGTACCAATTGCTATACAAGATAGAGAGAGAGAGAGAGAAAGCAAAACTAGCTCAATTATTTTTTTTCAAACTTATAACCAAGACTCTCTCTCTCCTCACCAACAAAGTGATCGGATTGCTAGATGTTAGATCCATAACATCTAGAGGCTCGAATTTGTCATTTTCAAAAAACTGGAAAAAATGATTTTTGTGTTCAACAAGCAAAAGTCGAGGTCGTGGATCTCTCTCATTTTTTGATTTGGGGTGTTTTATGTTTTGGATTTTAGTAGTATGCTATGAGGTCGTAATCTAGAACTTGTGGCGAGGATCAGATCATGCTTATAATGATGTATAATCATGGTCAAAGGTCGTTGACAAACCATGACTTTCCAAAAACTGAAAACCCGGATCGTGCCCAGACGAGGGCGACAACGTTTTCGCGACTAGATCCGCCAAATTGTGTTGTTGTTTTGATTACATTATTTTAACTAAGTTGTAGCTTGTTATGGGTACTATGAATACATGCTTGTATATCCCTTAAATCATCAATATATTGAACACGGTGGAAGGTCAAACTAGCCTCGCTTGTTCACAAAATCATTTTCGGAAATTCCGAAAAGCTCAAGAACATGTCTTCGACATGGTTTGAATTAGCTTAAATCTACTTGCTTTGTTGATGTTATATGTGTTTTATTTATTAGATCTATAGTATTACATGTTATCTACAACCCGGAATCAATAGATCACATAGAGCAAAACACACAACGCGAGATATAAGGATCCAAAGTAGCATACTCGATCATTTCTTCATTTACGAAAACCCGAAATGAAGAATGATTCTCATTTACCTAATTTGTGAGCCCCAACGCGTTTTGATTAATTATGTTTAGACTCTACCATGTATTGAAACATGTTCTACGATAGTTTGTCTACATAGGCATTTGAAAGCGAAAACTTGTAACATGAACAGATGATGATTTAAGGCCACAAAGGCGTGAATGAGCCATGACTATAATTTTTTCGGCAAATTAAAATATGATGAACACGCCTGATAGCTAGTTCAAGGCTTAATAAATTTTGATTGTGATGAAGTATGACCGGATATTTGTTGTTTCATGCAGAAGTGTTACATTAACACTACAAGATCGACCATTAGGTAGCCCGTAAACATTTCGAGATAAGAATTAGACTAAGATCAAAAACAGGCACCTCGACCATCGACTTGTCGTTGTTCTTGAGGCCAAGAAAACCTAACATGACAGATAAGTGTCGCTATAGCCTATAGCGACGGTTATAATAATTTTAATTTACTAAATTCCAAAAAATACATTAAAAATAGAAATAAATTCCTAAAAATTATAAAATCAGCTTTTAAAAATTATTTTATGTTATAAAATTAACTTTTAATAATTTGACATATTTTTCATAAATATTAATATTTATTTGGATATTATTGGTATTTAAATTATTTAATAAATGCATTAAATAAATTAATTAGAAATGATTTTATGGTATTAAAAATCATTTTAAATAATAATAAAGTATTTAATAATATTTTAAGTTATAAAACATAACTTTTAATATTTTAAGATAAGTTTCATTAATTATTAAATATTAATGATATTAGATTTATTTAGTAATTATATTAAATAAATTAATTAAAATAATTTTAATATTATAAAAATCATTTTAAATGAAAATAAATAGTTTAAAAATATTTTAAGTTATAAAATATAACTTTTGATATTTAAAGGTAAATTGCATTAATAATTTAATATTAATGATATTACGTTTATTTAATAAGTATATTAAATAAATAGTTTAAAATTTGTTTTATTGATTTAAAAATCATTTAAAAAGGAAATAAATGAATTAAAGATATTTTAAGTTATAATTAATGACTTTTAATATTTTGATAAATAATAAATTAATATTCTAATATTAATGGTAATTGTTTAAAAATGATTTTAGATGTTTTAAAAATCATTTTAGGGTAATATTAATACTTTAAAAATATTTTGAGTTATTATAAATAAATTTAATATTTTGGCAATAGCTTTCATTAATAGTTTAATATTAATTAAATATTAATGATAATAGAATTAGTTAATATTTAAATCATTTAATAATGATTTGAGAGTTTGAAAATTCATGATAAAGTATAATAATTATTTAAAAATTATTATAAGGCTATGAAAAATAATATGTCTGATATTTAAAATATCTAAACGACTATTGAACTACACGATAGAGTCTTAGACTCGATATTTACCCGATAAAGCGTCGTCAGATAATCAAATATTTAGAGAAATTGATCTGGACTTAGATAAACTGACTAGATATGTGTTTGTTAGTGAATCAATAATTGTTAGATATATGTGACAAAGTGATTAGGTTATGTCTTAATCGCAATATAGTATGTTGTTCTATGTTACGATATATTATTCTAATCGAACGAATGATCTTATTACCGATAGTCGTCGTATAAAAGATTAATCTAAGTTCATTAAGTAGCGGAAGTGATTAGTCAGTAAGTATCTAAACCTTATGCACTACTTTTATTTCGTGCAAACAGGTATATCATGTTATGCAAGTTCCTAAACTTACTCCAATTATTATTGTGCCAGATTATTAACTCTGTTACTATTGCTTATGTATTCAATCTTTATATTCATACAAGTTCTTACATTATCCAATCATTGTATTATTGTATAATTCAGATATTTATTATGTTCGTTAATTCGTATATAGGGTTAGACAAGTGTCCCCACTTGGATAACCATTTCATTTAATCATATGTTGATACATACTTATTGATTTCAAGTATGTATACGTTGACTTAAAAGCCGTCTAAGCTATTTGATTCAGCTAGACATAAAAATATTGTTGAACAAGATAGAACGTTATTGTATCCAACCAAATTGTTTTGGTTTGGATTCCTGACTAAGTATGAACATCCCGAATATGGGAAAACTTTTGTGCACCTAAGGTGGATAGAGTGAACGATAATATCGTTCTTGCATGTAGTATTTATCAATACAGGGCACATTGGGATGATCACCCTCGTGCCCGTAAGTTATGACGATTTGCGGATGAAGTTCTGCTAAACCCTAGCGAATATGAAAAACAATGTTCATAGTCTATCGACTGATCTCCAATTATAATCTATACGTAGTTTCAACGATTACATGTGGAAGTGATATGTTGTTATTATTGGTTCAGTTTACTTCACAACTGTTGATTCGTTGTAGAAGTGTCTTTCAAAGAAAACATTTAATTCTTTTCAAACTAATATATATTGTTGTTATTACTTATTGGGCAATCCAATGCTCATTCTTGCTTTAAATTTAAATGTTTTCAGTTAAGTATGATCGATCGATCGGGAAGGTTGAGCAAGAACAAGGGGAAAGGAAAGATGTTCAAATGAGATTTATATTATGTTGTGTAATAGTTATAGTTGATTAAGACAATGATATTTATTATATATCATGTAATGTATTGTAGTAAAGGTTACGTACTTGGGATTAGACTTTGATATATGTAAATTAAGTTTGAATTTTATATTATTGTTATTATTATTAATATTATTCAGCTTATAGAAATGGTATCGTGAAGCACCGAGTTCGGATTTCAAGTACCCGGATTTGGGGGCGTCACATGTTGGTATCAAAGCATTAGGGTTAGAAACCTTAGGTGGGATCGACCTTAGGCTATAACATTAGAACAGAGGGTAATGTTGAAAATACAGATAACTCATATAGAGTTTAAAAGAAGATGAATTGAATAAATTCATCGTTAAACAAAATAAAAGATAACTCTTATAAAACTATTAATTGTTGTGTGTATATACTATATGTTAATCAAGATAGTTAGTGTGTAGATGTTATGTGAGATAAGGATTAGCATACCCTCAGGTCGTAAAGAAGGATTCCACCTCCATAACCGAGCCAATATCAAAGCCAATAGTGAAATAGAGGCTCACATTGAAAGCTACCTCAATGAGGTGATTATACAGAAAGTGTAATCTTGGGACCTTAGAAATGATAGTATAATCGATAGGTAGAATATAGTTAAAGGATAAAAGATCAAGCTCGAGTTCTTAAACTCACATTCTTGTGGTGAGTTCTTAAACTCATAATGTGTGAAAGGTTTGACGAACTAGGTATAGTTATGTGAGAATGGATTATTGAGGATAATAGAAATATATAGAATGCTAAGTAATTGATCCTTAGTGAAGGCGTATGAAATGAGTAGTATTAGTGTTATTTGAATATGTATAATTCTATGATATGTATATGATAAGTATATGAGTGTAAAGTAGTATTCTCAACTTTTGTACAAGTTGTGGCAACGATTCCCAACTATTATGTCACAAAGGGGATAGCAGATGTTTAAAGCAGTATGTGTTATGCTATGAAAAGTACGATGAATTAGTTAGATGAACATGATCTTATTTAATCAGATAATGCCGCCAAGACGAAAAAGAAACCAAAAGGCAGAAGAACCTGTCAACAAAGCTGAAGGACAACTAGACCCAACACAAAATTTGGCGAATGTGGACGTTCAAGCTATGCAGAACGGAATACCAACCACGGGAAATCAACCAAGTAACCGATCAGCAAACATCAAAGACTTCAAAGCAATCGAACAACCAGGATTTAGAGAATCAACTGACCCTGTAGAGATGTTTGTGACAGCTAGAGTAACGGATGGGCAAAAGACAGCTTTTGTCACTTCTACGATGAAAGGGGGACGAATTTTTGGTGGGAAGCAAATCAAGCTAAATAGGAAAAGAAAATAGTGGCGAAGACTGGGAAAAGAAAAGGAGATAATTTGGAAATACGAAGTAAGTAGGGAGGAGGTGAAAGAAACAGGTTCAAGAAATGTAGGAATTGTGGAAAGAATCACTCGGGGAGAGTGTCTTAAGGGTAAGTTTTGTGTACTCAAGGTGTGTGGGTGGGAGGGACATATCTCTCCCAATCGCCCCAATCCAAGGATGAACAGAGGGTGTTTCAAGTATGGACCAACGGAGCATAATGTGAAAGACTGTCCGAAAAAGGGACGGGATACAGGGAGCACGAGTAAAGGAAAAGGCAGCGAAACTCTAGTGACAACAGAACCTACTTCAACAAACAAACCAACAGAATCAACCACAAGAGTCTTCAATATGACGGTCCAAAGATATACGGTAGTGACTAAGAATGCAACTCCAGGTATTATTCGTATAACTTGTATATTTCGATATATATGATTTTCCAATATATAATAAATTATTTTATATAAATATTTTGAAGAAGGAATTTGAGTTCTCTTAGCAATCGAACTTTCGTTTAATCAGATAGACAAGCTTTATGTTGAATAGTTAAAGATCGGTTCGATCAAATCTGATCGAGATCTATTTGAAATGACTATGTATGCTATGTACCCTTGTAAGCATGAGTTTTAAAGCGGTGATTAGGGACAGAAATCCTTATAAGGGAGGTGAATGTAATAACCGAATATTTTCTATATAAATAAATAAGAAAATTTGCATATTAATTTTTTTTTTATTTTAAAGATGAGAATACGTGTCAAGTAATGTGTATATATGTGTGATAAATAAAATTATTTATTTCATGAATAATTTCAAATAATTTTATTTTAGAATTATTGATCATTATAAAGTATATTCCTATAGTAATTAATTTTTGTAAGCGTAAATATTTTTATTAATTATTTTCCATGAAAACATGATTTTATATTATTTAAATAATATATGAAATGATTATTAGAATTATAATAATAAATATTTTATTATATGAATTTGTTCGTAATATTTAAGTTAATTATTTTAACTTAATTAAAGATAAACCAGATATGGAATCAAACCCTAAATTTGGGTATTGATCAAGAGATGAGAATAATAATATAATATTAATTATATTTTAATTTTTCGATTCTATAAATATATCTTTGTAAATGCGTAGACTGATAAGGTGGGCCAAATATGGTAAATTAGGTTATAACCCTCATGTCGTATTATTAAACCCTAATTGTTAATTTCGGTTATGAGTTTAAAACTGAGCAGTGATTGTGTTATATGAATTTTACTGTGTATTATAATAATTTCTGTAATTAGGAGAAACCGTAATTATTTATTTAAAAACCCTAATTTGCTAATTAGGAACCCTAATTGCAAATTTTAGAAACCCTAATTATTATTTTTGTGAATTATAATGATAATTAGGAAACCCTAATTGTTAATTTGGGAACCCTAATAGTATTAAGGAACCCTAATTTAAAAACCCTAATTTCCTATTAAAAACCCTAATTTTAAATTAGTGTGTTTAATTAAAATTTTATTACACTTTAATTTTTAATTGTCCAAACCCTAGTAATTATTTGGAAAACTTTAAGGTTAAAAATCTAGTGATTAAACCCTAGATTCAAGCACCTTGGACAAGAATACCCTTTGACTTATTTGCAAAATTATAATTTTGCCCTTTTTGTCCCATTCATGCATTATTGCTAGACAAATCTTATCAATATCTTGTAGCCACCCTAGTCTAGGCTATGTTGAGCTATAGCATTGCCAACAATAACGATTTAATCTCTACAATTACCATATGCATTGTACCAATTGCTATACAAGATTAGAGAGAGAGAGAGAGGAAAGCAAAACTAGCTCAATTATTTTTTTTTCAAACTTATAACCAAGACTCTCTCTCTCCTCACCAACAAAGTGATCTGGATTGCTAGATGTTAGATCCATAACATCTAGAGGCTCGAATTTGTCATTTTTCAAAATCTGGAAAAAAATGATTTTTGTGTCTAACAAGCAAAAGTCAGAGGCTGTGGATCTCTCTCTGTTTATGATTTGGGGTGTTTTATGTTTTGGATTTGTAGTATGCTATGAGGTCTGTAATCTAGAACTTGTGGCAGGATCAGATCATGCTTATAATGACAGATAATCATGGTCAAAGGTCGTTGACCGACCATGACTTTCTAAAATCTGGAAAACCCATATCGTGCCCAGACAGGGCCTGACAACGTTTTCAAGCGACTAGATCTGCCAGTGTGTTGTTGTTTTGATTCTGTTATTTTAACTAAATTGTAGCTTGTTATGGGTACTATGAATACATGCTTGTATATCCCTTAAATCATCAATATATTGAACACAGTGGAAGGTCAAACTAGCCTGCTTGTTCACAAAATCTGTTTCTGGAAATTCCAGAAAGCTCAAGAACATGTCTTCTGACATGGTTTGACCGGCTTAAATCTACTTGCTTTGTTGATGTTATATGTGTTTTATTTATTAGATCTATAGTATTACATGTTATCTACAACCTGGAATCAATAGATCACATAGAGCAAACACACAACGTGAGATATAAGGATCAGTAGCATATTAACTGTTTCTTCATTTCGGAAAACCTAGAAATGAAAAAAGAACTCATTTCTAATTTGTGAGCCCCAACGTTTTGATTAATTATGTTTAGACTCTACCATGTATAGAAACATGTTCTACGATAGTTTGTCTACATAGCCCGACGAAGCGAGCGTAAAACTTGTAAAATGAACAGATCGATGATTTAAGGCCACAAAGGGCATCGATGAAGCCACGACTATAATTTTCTGGGCAAAACCGAATATGATGAACACGCCCTAATGACTAGTTCAAGGCTTAATAAATTTTGATTGTGATGAAGTATGACTGGATATTTGTTGTTTTCATGCGATTGTTACATTAACACTACAAGAATCGACCATTAGGTAGCCCGAAACATTTAGAGATAAGAAATGGAGACTTCGGTCAAACACAGGCACCTCGACCATCGACTTGTCGGTGTTCTTGAGGCCAAGAACACCTAACATGATGAGATAAGTGTCATTTATAGCCTATAGCGATTGTTATAATAATTTTATTTTACTAAATTCAAAAAATACATTAAAAATAGAAATAAATTCTGAAAATTATAAAATCGCTTTTAAAAATTATTTTAAGTTATAAAATTAACTTTTAATAATTTGACATATTTTTCATAAATATTAATATTTATTTGGATATTATTGGTATTTAAATTATTTAATAAATGCATTAAATAAATTAATTAAAAATGATTTTATGGTATTAAAATCATTTTAAATAATAATAAAGTATTTAATAATATTTTAAGTTATAAAACATAACTTTTAATATTTTAAGATAAGTTTCATTAATTATTAAATATTAATGATATTAGATTTATTTAGTAATTATATTAAATAAATTAATTAAAAATGATTTTAATATTATAAAAATCATTTTAAATGAAAATAAATAGTTTAAAAATATTTTAAGTTATAAAATATAACTTTTGATATTTAAAGGTAAATTGCATTAATAATTTAATATTAATGATATTACGTTTATTTAATAAGTATATTAAATAAATAGTTTAAAATTTGTTTTATTGATTTAAAATTATTTAAAAGGAAAATAAATGAATTAAAGATATTTTAAGTTATAATTAATGACTTTTAATATTTTGATAAATAATAAATTAATATTCTAATATTAATGGTAATTGTTTAAAAATGATTTTAGATGTTTTAAAAATCATTTAAGGGTAATATTAATACTTTAAAAATATTTTGAGTTATTATAAATAACTTTAATATTTTGGCAATAATAGCTTCATTAATAGTTTAATATTAATTAAATATTAATGATAATAGAATTAGTTAATATTTAAATCATTTAATAATGATTTCTGAGTTTGAAAATTCATGATAAAGTATAATAATTATTTAAAAATTATTATAAGGCTATGAAAAATAATATGTCTGATATTTAAAATATCTAAACGACTATTGAACTACACGATAGAGTCTTAGACTCGATATTTACCCGATAAAGTCGTCGGTACACCGAAATATTTCAGAAATTGATCTGGACTTAGATAAACTGACTAGATATGTGTTTGTTAGTGAATCAATAATTGTTAGATATATATGACAAAGTGATTAGATTATGTCACTACAAAAAAATGGGGCTTCAGCAACAACTAATTTTCGTTGCTAAAGGTGCCAAATTTAGTTGCAAAAGGGTTTTGGCAACTACTTTATTGTCGTTCCGTCTTTCGTTGCGCAATGAGCGTTGCTAATTGTTCCACAACGAACGTTTTTTTCTCGTTGCCAAAAGTAATACATTTTGCAACGAAATTTGGCTTTCGTACAGAGACATCGATCCTTTAGCAACAAAATGTATTGTTGCAGAATAATTAAAATTTTGTTGCTAAAAACTCCATTTTGTTGCAAAAGCTTACTAATTGGCAAACAAATGAACTCTTTTTTTTTTTTGCAACGACCATACATTTTCGTTGCAATTGATACCATTTTGCAACGACATTTTTCGTTGAAGTAAATTATGAAAATTGTTGCCTAAGCTTGCTTTCGTTGCGGAACGTAAATTTTTTATAGCGATTTTCGATTCTTTGATTATATTATTTGGCAACGACATTATCTTTGAATCAAAGAACGAAAATGTTTGTTCTTTGGTTATTTTTCAATAGCAACGAAAGTCGTCGATTAGCAACGACATTATATGTTGTTGTTTTTTTATATGTGCAACGAAAGTTGATATGATTTGCAACGATAAAAAATATTGTCTTTTATGTTAGTATTAGCAACAATATTCTCTCTGTTGTTATTAGGTTAATTTTCGTTGTGAAATATTATATTTTTTAATGTCATTAGCAAGCGAAAATTTGTTGCTAAATGTATAAAAAATTGTTGCTATATTAAAACTTGTCCAATGCTTTAGTAACGAATTATATTGTTCTTAAATCAAAATTTGACATTCTTTTTTGTGTACTTGGTGGCTCAATGTCCCCATAGCAAATAATGACAAAAATACAAAAAACTAAAATATTATTAACTTAATAAAATCATCCACTACATAATCATTCATTATCTTTACAATTAACCATCTAAAGCTACCACAGTTCTTCAATCAAAGTATATATCTACATATATAGAGAGAGTACACTTCATAATTTTGTCCCTTGTCTTCCGTAAACGTAGCATGGAAATTTGATACCCAATATTGTAAGGCAGGTCGTAGAAGCAGTCTTCCTGCACATATTTAAAAATAATAGCAAGTCAGGAAAATGAAGCAAATAGGTCACCAGATGTACTTAGTATTTATAGGTTGTAACCTTGCCCTGTGCCTTTTTGCTGTGATTGCTGAGATTTGAAATTTCCCAATTCTATGCTAATAACCTGAAAGTTAAAACAGTTGTTAACAATTAGTAATTAGATCTTATTTCTTGTATGAGATAACTAGGAATTAGTACTACTTTCAAATTACTGACCATTTCTCCAGATTCAGGGGATGGACCATGCCATTTGGGAACTTCTTGAGGTGGTTCTATGTAAGCATCATTGGTGGTCATACCTAGAGTAATTGATGTTATGCTCTCATTGTTGTAGGAAACTAATTCAGAACGAAACGTTAAAAGAAAAGTTAATGCTATTGAAAAAGCATCCCAATGACCATAACGAGAATGCATTCTAAAGCTCTATACCATCTTGTAGCAACATAATCCTATAAAATATCAGTGTATAAGTTAATAATGACTCATATAGTCCATACAGTATAATTCAAAAATATATGTATAAAAGTGAACGAGTGAAAGTTGAAAATTATCATGGATCTAGATCACATACCGTCCAAAATATAGTAGTAGGTGTATCATTGAATGCAACTCTCGCCAAGTCAAAATCACAAATTTTATGTTTACAATTTGCATTTGCCAAAATTATTCTCCCATCCTTAGATATTTCATGAATTTTATCATCAATTATACGCCTAACATTTACCCCTTCTTTTCCTTTTGTCTTTTCTTCTTTGTTTCCTTTTCCTTTTTTTTTCTTTTGTAAGACTAACATGAGACTACATGACATAGTACTTGTTCTCTACTCAGTTTTGAAGTTATAAGTACTAATTATTTTAAACATTTAATATTCCTTATCATAATTAGTTTAAAAACAATTATAAGCTACTCAAGATGAATATCAAGTTAAACATGATAATTTAGTTTTGTATTTCAATATAATATAAACATTTTAAGAAAAACCTTATAAAAACAAATTATTTATTTTATAGGAGGGTATGAAAAAAGAACATACTTCTGCCTGGATGTACTGAACCTCCTTCACACGAAATTTTGCATTCTCATCCTTCTTCGCACTCTCAAGCATATCATGGACCTGGCTAGCCCATGTTTCTTTCAGATTTTGATTGTTACTGAAGACTGTTAAGTCAATATTGCCATCAGGTAAGTAAGTCTAAATGCGCAAGGATCAAAAAGTAAAAACATGTAAAGAATAGAACTGACAATTATTATTAGTATGCTGCAAGCTACAACTTTGGTAAGAATGCTTGTAGGCAACTTGCTGCCACTGCTTGCAGTCTCCCAATGTCATTCAATTCAACATCTAGGTGTCCCTAATTTTTGTCATAAAATCGAAAGAGGCATGTAAATACATTCAACTAGGGATGGTATACAAAGTACATCAGTTAGCATGACGCATAAACAACAAAATATCAGCTATATCAATATCTCAAAAATGTGACTGAACAGAAATCTCAATAGCATTTATTTGAGTATTAGATAATATCACGCATCAACAATTAAGGTAACAATTCATATATTAAGTAATTAGAATTAGGGATATAAGTTTTTGTTGAGATTTACTAAAACAATTGGGATAAAAGAAGTAGGTTGTTAGATAAAAGAGTGGTGCAGTTAAGGGGTACATGAAGTCTACCAAACAATGGAGCAATGGAGCAAGAGCTACGTATTCAGGATTGCTTAAATCGAACTAGTTGGTGTTGGCTCAGCTCAAGCAGGCCTACAACACTGTAGGCTCTACTCAGCAATCCTCGTGAAATGATAGGTGGTATAGACTTTGGATAATGCGTGTACATATATGTTTGTGTTTATTTACACACTAGATGTGCATCCATGTTCAGTAATTGGGATGACGTACCAATTGCGGATGAGAAAGAGTATCCTAACTTTTTTGAATCTTAGAAATGTAATTAACATATGCGTTGAACTTTTTGCAGGTAATAGATGCCTTTTTGCAGGTAATAGATGCATATACTTGCAAACATATTTCGAGAGAGAGAGAGAGAGAGAGAGAGAGAGAGAGAGAGAGAGAACAATTAGTTATTGTATTAACCCACTAATGAAACAAGAGGAAGAGTAGCAAAATTGAGTGACAAGGAAAGAGACAGTATAAAAGCTATGCATGGAATTCCAAAAGCATGAGCAGAGGGGTGTCATATAGGCACCGTTCCATCTAGGAGAAAAAATCCTTAGGTACGGGACTATGTTATTGGATTACAAGGCCACGCTACAATGACATTGCTCAAATGTTTATAATTATTAACATGATAGGATTCAAAGAGCTCTTATGTTTAGGAGTTGATCACATTGCCACAACCCCCTTCTACAACCATTTTCTGGATGCTCTATGAAAACCCCAATGGGCTAGAATTTGGGCTTTGAGGTGATCTGGGAGATCCTCCATAAAGGGAGCACTATATTGAACTATATTCCTCTATCCGTAGTACATTGAATGTATAGAAATGGATATAACAGAGTTTTTCTTATTCGTATTAACAACTACTTTAGGAGGAATGTTCTTATGCGGTGCTAACAATCAGTTTTCACTTCTTTAAATGGATATCTATTAACTTATCTCTTGAACATGGTCAAAACATGAATTTGACACAGTAATAACCCAATTTTACACACACATACAAAAAGAAAAACAAATTGCAGTTGATTTCATTGTGTGTCTCTGTGTACAAGCAACAATTTGATAGATAGGAGACTCAGAAACACAAATTCCAATTTCGTTCAATTATATCACCGCAAATAAGCAAAAGCTAAGCCCAATTTACAAAATTCAAGGACTAACTTTCCAATCAACCAAAAACTTCAACCAAGAAAAAGCAAAAATTACACCCCTAATAAAGAACAATTAAAACCACTCACCCAACAAATCACATACAAGGTACATGTAAATACATAACCAGAAATCAAATCTGCAAACAAAAAGATGGGGCATAAAGGGTTTTACCTTAGCATATCGGTGAAGAAAATCAATTAGGGTTTTTGCATATGAAATTTCGGGTAAAAATCGAGAAATGGGACTACTCTAAGATGTAATCAAAGTGATATCAAAGAGTTCTGAGATTAAAATTATCATGCATTTCGAAAACCCCAGGATTGATCGGACGAATTTAGGAGAGGAAAGTGTGGATTTTGATCGGAGGTGATTTTGACTTTTGAGCCCGTACATATGTTGTCACCATCTCATGCTTAAGAATCTCGCACCTGATACTCGGTAACCAAATTTATTTATTTATTTTTATTTTTTTATATTTATTTTTATTTATATATATTACATGTACTTTCAATAAATCATCATTTGATATTATACAATTTTGTATATTTATAGTTATGTATAAAATCATCCAATTCATTATGGATTTAATTCAAAATTAATTTAACACTTTTTGTGTAACGAACCATTACATTTATTTTGAAATTTAAATTTAGGATTTTGAAAATGATGAAAAAAATTTGAATTGTAATTTAGAATATTGATTATTGTATTTATTAAAATAAATTAACATTCATTCTTTAACGAACTATACTTTAAAACTCTTTATTTGTTTATTTTTCTTATCCTAGTTATAGTTGTATTTAAAGCATTCATTTTGAAATTTAAATTTAGGATTTTGTAAATGATGAAAACTTATTTGAATTGTAATTTAGATTATTGATTATTGTATTTATTAAAAATAAATAAATCAACATTCACTCATTAATGAACTATGCTTTAAAACTCATTATTTTATTCTTATTATAGTTATAGTTGTAATTAAAACATTCATTTTAAAATTTAAATTTAAGATTTTAAAATGTTGAAAACATATTTAAATTGTAATTCAAAGTATTGATTAAATATAAATAAATTATCATTCATTCATTAATGAACTATACTTTAAAACTCAGTATTTATTTTTTTTTCTTATTTTAATTATAGTTGTACATTCATTTTGAAATTTAAATTTAGGATTTTGTAAATGATAAAACTTATTTGAATTGTAATTTAAATTATTAATTATTTTATTTATTTAAAATAAATAAATTAACATTCATTCATTAATGAATTATACTTTAAAACTCATTAATTTTTTTCTTATTATAGTTATAGTTGTAATTAGAGCATTTATTTTGAAATTTAAATGTAGGATTTCAAAAATGATGAAAACGTATTTGAATTATAATTTAGAATATTGATTATTATATTTATTAAAATAAATAAATTAACATTAGGTCATTAATGAACTATACTTTAAAACTCATTATTTATTTATTTTTCTTATTCTAGTTATAGTTGTAATTAAAGCATTCATTTTGAAATTTAAATTTAGGATTTCGTAAATGATGAAACTTATTTGAATTAAAATTTAGATTATTGATTATATTATTTATTAAAATAAATAAATTAATATTCATTCATTAATGAATTATACTTTAAAACTCATTTTTTTCTTATTCTTATTCTAGTTGTAATTATAGCATTCAGGTTTGAAATTTAAATATAGAATTTCAAAAAAATAATGAAAGGTTATTTGAATTGTAATTTATAATATTAATTATTATACTTATTAAAAATAAATAAATTAACATTCATTCATTAATGAACCATTCTTTAAAACTCATTTTGTTTCTTATTCTAGTTATAGTTGTAATTAGAACATTTATTTTGAAATTTAAATTTAGAATTTCAAAAATGATGAAAACTTATTTAAATTGTAATTTAGAGTATTGATTATTATATTTATTAAAAATAAATAAATTAATATTTATTTATTAATGAACTAAAATTTAAAACTCATTGTTATTTTTTATTCTAGTTAGTTATAGTTGTAATTAGAATATTCTTTTTAAAATTTAAATTTAGAATTTTAAAAATGATTAAAATTTATTTGAATTATAATTTAGAGTATTAATCATTATATTTATTAAAAATAAATTAACATTAACCCAAATCCATAAATCCCAAATTTCCAATTCTGCCTCTCCACAGTTATAATTGGCTTAACAAATCATGATTCCCACCCCCCACCCCCCCACCCCCCACACACACACACACTCCGACTGCTCTCGCACTTCGCCGACCCCTCGCCCCTCTACGACTATGCTCTCACGAGTCACGACTTACAGTCTCTGAAGTCTAAACAGTGAACACATCGAGTCCTCGACTTCCAATCTTCCAAGCAGGTATGTGACGTTTTGTTTGTGTGATTACGTGCGGTATAATATGTGAAACCCCAGATTTTATGAATAAAGAATTAATTTTCTCGAAATAATTTTTTTTATATTATGGTGTGAATTTGAGATAATGTTATAGTTGTGGGTAATATTTATAAATTTTGCAAAGTATGCAAGTTGTAATATTATATTCGATTGGTCGGGGAATATTCGTTTTAAACAGGAAATATTTGTATGACGACACAATCATTAGTGGACCCATTAATGTAATTATTATCGGATTGAGAAAACGACAAAAATATTTTATTAAAAATAACGGCGGAAGTTTTACCATTGATCTTGTTGAACTACTCGGTAGTAAAAAATGCGATGTCTGGCGTTGTTGCGTAGTAGCACACGGTATTGATTATTGATATTTATGTGAGAAGTCACTCGGTTTTGTTCAATTATTGCTACAATAGTTCTTTGCGTAGTATCTCACATTATTTGATTCAATTATTGTTGATTTAGAAGTTTTGTTTTATTCAGTATTATTAACGTAATAAAATGAAAACATCTTTTATATAAAATGTAATACTTTATTAAAGTTATTCTATAAATAGAATATATTATATTCTATTATCGTATAGTATTTTGCATAGTAAAATCTTTTTTATATAAATGTAATACTTTATTAAAGTTATTCTATAAATAGAATATATTATATTTTATTATGCATAGTGTTTGATAGTAAAAATCTTTTTATATAAAATAGAATATATTATATTTTATTTAAAAGATTTTTCTTTAAATATGGACCATCGATTAAAGTAAATCAATCTGGATCGTTCATGGATTAATTCTTATGCATTCCATTTTCCTATAAATGAAGCTCATTCCTTCATTATTTTTTTACTGAATTCACTAAACTACAGAGAAAAACTATAGAGAGAGACTATAGAGAGATAGAAGAAATATTTTCTCGCTACTTCACTACTCTTATATCAAGTATTATTTTTTACGGTAAGGGATATTATTCTTTTGTATTCAAGAAGAGAACTTACATTATTCCATTTCTTTATTGTTCATTGGAATAACTCAGATATCTGCTACCCTATACTTGGTGACATTCTTTATTATTCTCATCTTTATAATTACATCGGAATATCACGCATATGCTATATCGCCGGACTGGTTCCATTTTTTATTATTCCGTCTTTATTATTCGTCGAAATATCCGTCATGCATGCTATATGTAGGACTGGTTCCATCATTTATTATTCGCATTTATTATTACATTGGAACATCCCGTCGATGTAAATTTCACCGACCTAGTTAGTTTATCTGAAATCGCGTGCGCATGGTGATATCTTTTGTTATTCCATTCGGTATTATACTCAGTTGATTAAAATTTTGACTTTATACTCCATGAAATTAGTGGAATATCCTTGATATTTTGCGCTTCATCCGATATTTTCATGGAAATATTCTTCTAAGCATTCTTGAATTTTATTCTACAAAGAAGTATCATGTTGACAATTTGGACGTTATTGGTTCTGGACAAATTAATTCTTGAACTTGTTTAATTGAATTCTTATATCATTGTCATCATCCTCATGTTTATGTTATGTTGAAAGTCATCTGCATATTTCTGAAGTGCATAGATGGACTTAGTATGATTATGACCGAGGATTATTCGGTATAATCATGATCGTAATGTTACAAATGATGTGAAAATTAAAAGTCCTCATTCAACAGTAGTAGTGCATTGATGGGCGATTTTGGTATGATTATGGCTATGGATTCTCTTGCCAAGGGAGCAAAGATGAATTTTTTTATGGCATGATCGGGACAGTTGATGAAAACACGATTATCTTTGGCACTGTAGTGCATGGATAATTCGTGGTCGTGATCTTAAAGAATATCCTTGGCACGTAGTGCGAGGATGATTTAATGATGTGGATTATTTATTGAAATGAGTCTTAGCGATAAAAGTGATGAAAACTTTTAAATCATAAAAGATAGTAGATTCTATTCTCTACTTGACTTTTTTAATGGATTGCTTGTTAGATTGCGTTAAACTTGTTGTCTATTGTATTTTATCGGTTTAACATTGTTGGAGGCTAATGATAATTTATTCGCATTATCTTAGTCATAATATTTCTTCTTCTTGGGCTAGTTGAGCTCACCCTTTCTTCACCGTTCTCTTGAAATGAGAATATAATTTGGGACGCAGCCGGGGAGCGGAGTGATGGTCCAAAGGATAGCATTAGTAGTCCTCACTATTCTGTGAAATAGTGTGATAATAATTGTAATGAGGACTCCTTTTGAGTTTGTATAATCTCTAGTAGATAATATTTGTATTCAAACTCACAGTTTATGTTTTATCGTATTGTACACGGCGATGGTATTAGTAAGTTGTATTTGAATTCTGTACCATGTATCTGGCGACCCAAGATGGGTGATGTATACCTAATTCTGGGGGCGTCACAGTTGGTATCAAAGCTTAGGGATATGATCCCTGGCTAAGATGTGAGATAAGAACTAGAGGGGAGAGAGGGAATTCTTCGCTAGTATGACCTACCTAAGTTTATTTGGTATTTAATTGGTCAATCAAAGTATAGGGATAATATGTGATATGTTAATTAACCCTTGTTTTGTGGCAGTGTTTGAAAATGGCATCCGAGAATGTTGAGATTATCAATGGAGCACAGGAGACCGTTGAGTCTCCACAGATCAATAATCAGGATAATGTGCAACCAGAGGATAATACTCCTCATGAAAATAATAACACCGATGAAATGGTGAATGATGGGATGGTCAAAGGCTTTATGCAATTAATGCAACAACGGGCGAAGGCAGCTCCTGTCCATAATGCAGGTGGAAACAATGGTAACCCACGGTTGGTCACCGCTAAGCAGTTCAAGGAGCTGGGACCACCGGAGTTTTTGGGAAAGCCAGAACCACTTAAGGCGGAGACATGGATAAAGCAGTTACCAAGATATTTGATGTCTTGGAATGCTCAGAGGAGCAAAAAGTTTAGATTTCATCCTCGAAATTTACGTACCTGGTATTTTGAAAAGTTGAGAATACCTTGCTTTCATTTCAGATTCTATCTCCCGGGTCATCATGATTTCTCCATTGCTCATCTCCCGTGATAACTTCATTTGGGTTCCTCATTTGTTGGGAAGTCATGACAATCGTTATCCCTCGAACTACTCGGCTTTGACTTGTGCAGGGGCAAAGATTGGCGTCATCACTACCGTTGGAATATACTTTTCTATAGGCATATTCCTCCCTCAATCGCCTTCGTCAGACTCTCGATTCATGATCTGAATCATCAATCTTTGATCCATATCGAATTCAGTTGACCGCTTCTGCATGCAGGTAATTCAAAACTCGATGTTGGGTTCTCCCAATTGCTTTCCAAAAAGAGAAATTCATATCATCTATTTTAGCCTTCTTAGATCAGACATCTCTTTCCACAATATCCACGTGTCGTGCGGCTTTTGCCCATGCATCACTTATTCTCACTCGTTCAGTTTTTCCTTCTTTCAGCTCAGATTCCATCTTTATCATCTTATACTCTGCCAAAGAATGCTTCTATTCAAGCATCACATATCGGGTAACACAAGCTTGAATTCATCCTTTTGCTCCACGTAATCGCCCCGTCGTTCTTTTAGCCCGCTTCTTCTAACTCATGAATACGCTTTTGAAATTCTACATTTTGATCATATAATACCTCTAATAAACTCTCCTCAGGTACCTCTTCTTCCTCTTCTGCCTCACTCTCATCTGTTACCTCTGCGACTATCTCGGGTGCAACTATCAATTCTTCACTCACCACATGGATATCTCTAATTCCTTCTTAAATCGACATCACATTATCATGGTTAGTGATTAGAGGTATCCCCACGCCTCATTTACTCCATTGTTAGCATTCTTAGTCGCCATTCTCAACATCGCCATAAAACAAGGGTTAATTAAGCAAATTAACATATCACATAATATCCAGATATTATGACCGACCAACAATTAAGCTTAGGTAGGGACCACTAGCGAAGGATTTACTCATCTCTCTCCTCCTAGTTCTAATCCCGATCTCCGCCAGAGATCATATCCTAAGCTACGATACCAAATATAACGACCCCAAAATAGGTCCATTCCATCCAACCCATTCTCGAGTCGCCAAATACATGGTACGTAAAACAACTACAACTTTATTACAACAATTGTCGTGCAAAATACAACAACACATATCTTTGTGAGTTTGGATACAAATATATACCAATCAGTAGCAGACGTCACAATGACACCTTACATAAAGGTATAGTCAAAAACTGTTTTAGAAATTAGAATCTTTGGGAAGTGCTCAAGGAAACCTTCGTATATGGGAGGCCATACTTTTAGGTTATGGTAGATATCATATGGCCACGTAATTATCTTGGTTGATCTAATAAACCCCAAAGAAAAACGAGAAGATTACTATCATATTCTTCCCAATGATGAGTCTTCTCTTGACATATCATTATCTCCCTTTGTCTCTAATTGGGAATTAAACTCCAAACAAACACCAAGATTATATAGGTAGTACTTGTAAATATACTCAAAGAAGTGGATGAGCACAACCTCGTCTTATAATGACACGAGGTCAGTATGTCATTAGACATCTTATATGATAGTGGCAAAACACCCTTCCAAGTTAAATTCACTCACCCGATTCAACATCTATACTACCACCGATCTATTCCCTTGTTATCCCCCCCGACCCGCCTAAACTTTTATTACCCGAAAGGAATTGTAAAGCAAAAAGGGTGAGCACAACTAGCTCAAGAAAGAATATCATGACTAAAGATAAATAAATTATCAATAGCCTTCAACAAAGAATAAATCGTAGATTTAGAACATATGGTAGATGATAAAACTTTTCAACCATAGTTACAATGGAATGAGCAACCCATTAGAAGAGTCAAATAGACTATAAAGTCTATTATCTTCTCCATGTTAAAAGTCCACCAACAATGTTTTATCCTCGTAACATCAATCAACAATTCGCCCACAATCACATGTATAACTCATAATCGTAATTGTAGTTCTAAATTCTTTTCTCATCCAGACAAAGATAATTTTCATCACCGAAACATCAAAGATTATGGTTATACCAAATCACGGTTTATGTTCATAATCCTACTAATAAATTCATCTTTGCACTACTACCAAAGATATTCATCAACAAGTCATCTTTGCACTACTGCAGCCAAAGATATTCATCAACAAGTCATCTTTGCACTACAAAGCCAAAGATATTTATCATTGGTCATGTTCATCTAAACACACTGTTCATCTTTGCACTACTACGCCAAAGATATTCATCGAAATCATTCATCTTTGCACTACTGAAAAGCCAAAGATATTCAATTATATCATCATTTAGGACCGAGGATGATGAAAAATATTTTAAAGAAAAACGAATCCAAAGTGAAACAAAAGAACAAATATTAAGGATTCGTACTTTAAACAATTCCCGTTCAAAAATACTTCATAAATAACCAGAGTGAAGTAAAATTCAAGAATGAAGACCGAAACATAGATTCAATCAAAGATAGTATCCAAAATAGACATTTTGGACAAAAAGAAGAAATTTTATTTCTCGGTGAATAGTGCCGTATTCGTGAATAGTAACTCCGACACCAAAAGATAGAAATTTCATAAAAAACATCATCACGTTTCGTGAATAATACTCGTGAATAGTAACTAATGAATAGTAACGCGTGAATAGTAACTCATGAATAGTAACCCCGACTTGAAAAAGTTCCAAATTTGATAAAATGTTAAAACCAATATTTCGGCATAATGATATTGAAGAAATAATATCATTTATGAAGAAAATAATTTCCATTACCTCAGAAAGAATAGTACTTCTGACTGGAATACTGGATATAGTGCTAAAAGAACTTGCACCGTATAGCAATACTCAAAGTACTAAAATACTCACAAAAATACGCTCGATATTATAGAGAGAGAAAGTGAGAGAAATCAGTAGTTTTCGTGTGATTTTCAATTCTAACCTAAACACCCTATTTATAGGAAAATGCTTAGAACACCAAAGCAGTAAAATTTAATAAAATAAATATATATATATATATATATATATATTAAATTCCTACGCACACTTGACTTCGAATTTCAAAGATCTAACAACACATGGCCAACAACATAAAAATGTTTTTCTAACAAAAAATATTTAAAACTTCCAAAAAATGATAATCAATTAATCCTAACTTCAATAATTCATAATAAATAGCCCTTTTATCGTAAAAAATTGAATCTCGCAAATTTTTATAGGAAATTCAATTTCTACAACTTTGCGTAAGAAAGTTTTTCCAAATTCCAAATGTAAATTGATCGAAATCCATAAACCAGGAGATTTCTGACTATAATCAAATTTCAATCAAAAAATGGGGTCACTGACATGTTTAACATGTTTTAAACATCTTTTGCAACAAAAATACTTCTTCCTCCTCATATACTCATATATCTCACATTCATTGTAAAAATATCACCATTATTATATTATTAAAATATAATAATATATTAAAATGAATTATTTTATCAGAAAAAGATAACATATTACTTTTCAACAATTGTCACATTAAAAATTTTCTCCATCTATATCCACATAAAATCAATATTTTCTTCATCATATAAATTAATAATTAATTATTCACAAATAATATTACAGAATCACAATAATGACAAGAAAGTGCCGTTCTCAGAAAGAGGGGCTTTCCAATAAGGATTTCTCCTTACTGGCGCGCAATTAGGTGACCAAACCTCTCCTTAAACAGAACTTTCTAGACATTGCCAATAATGTTATCTAATAATATTATTAAAATAATATGAACTATTAATCTAATAATGGAAAATACTATGTAGTGACAATTATTAAAACAACAATAATATAAAATATCAACGCAGCAATTATTGAATCAATAAAATAAAATATCGAATAAAGAATTATCGTAACAATTATTGAGTAGTGCCTTTCACGTAAGAATCAATAATTCAAAAATAATGTGCAATACCGCAGTGCTACTACGCAACAACGCCAGACATTTTTACTTTACCCACCGGGTATTCCAACAAAGTTGTTAATCTCAGAACGATTGATTACCGTTATTTATAAAAACTTTAATTTGTTATTTTCTTCATCCGACGCTTATTCATTATGGGGCCCCTAAATGGTTGCTACTGTCAGCATTTAATATTCCCTACAGTAAAGAATATTCCACCACCAAACTAATATTCCCCTAACAACAATGAATATTTTATAACCACTTGCGTATTTTTGAAAAAAATTCATATATCACCATTAACTTTAACTTTTTATCAATTTGACCATTTAATGAATTGTAATTATAAGAAAAATTGAATACTTTTATTTCATAAAATTCGGGGTCTTACAATCTCCCCCTCCTTATGAAATTTCGTCCCCCAAATTTACGCACTCGGTATTTCAAAAGTTGAGAATACCTTGCTTTCATTTGATTCTATCTCCGGGTCATCATGATTTCTCCATTGCTCATCTCCCATGATAACTTCATTTGGGTTCCTCATTTGTTGGGAAGTCATGAAAACCGCTATCCTCGAACTAACTACTGGCTTTTTTGTGACTTGTCGGGGCAAGATTTGGCGTCATCACTACCGTTGGAATATACTTTTCTATAGGCATATTCCTCCCTCAACTTCCTCGTCAGACTCTCGATTCATGATCCGAATCATCAATCTTCGATCCATATCGAATTCAGTCGACCGACCGCATGTGGTGGTAATTCAAAACTAGGCGTTGGGTTCTCCCAATTGCTTTTAAAAAGAGAAATTCATATCATCTATTTTAGCCTTCTTAGATCGGACATCTCTTTCCACAATATCCACGTGTCGTATGCGGCTTTTGCCCACGCATCACTTATTCTCACTCATTCGCTTTTTTTCCTTCTTTCAACTAAGATTCCATCTTTATCATCTTATACTCTGCCAAAGAATGCTTCATTCAAGCATCACATATCGAGTAACATAAGCTTGAATTCATCCTTTTGCTCCACGACCATCTGTCGCTCTTCTTCACCGCTTCTTCTAACTCATGAATACGATTTTGAAATTCTACATTTTGATCATATAATACCTCTAATAAACTCTCCTCGTGTACCTCTTCTTCTCTTCTTCTCACCTCACTCTCATTTGTTACCTCATGCGACTATCTAAAAAGGTGTGCAACTATTAATTCTTCACTCACCACATGGATATCTCTAATTCCTTCTTCGTCTCGACATCACATTATCATGGTTAGTGATTAGAGGTATCCCCACAGCCTCATTCACTCCATTGTTAGAATTCTCACCGCCATTCTCAACATCTTGCCATAAAACAAGGGTTAATTAAGCAAATTAACATATCACATAATATCCATATATTATGACCGACCAACAATTAAGCTTAGGTAGACACACTATCGAAGGATTTACTCATCTCTCCTCCTAGTTCTAATCCCGATCTCCGCAGAGAGATCATATCCCTAAGCTCGATACCAAATGTAACGACCCCAAAATATGGTCCATTCCATCCAACCCATTCTGAGTCGCCAAATACATGGTACGAAAAACAACTACAACTTTATTACAACAATTGTCGTGCAAAATACAACAACACATATGTTATGAGTTTGGATACAAATATATACCAATCAGAAGACGTCACAATGACACCTTACATAAAGGTATAGTTAAAAACTATTTTTAAAATTAGAATCTTTGGGAAGTGCTCAAGGAAACCTTCGTATATGGGAGGCCATACTTTTAGGTTATGGTAGATATCATATGGCCACGTAATTATCCTGGTCAATCTAATAGACCCCAAAGAAAAAATGAGAAGATTACAATCATATTCTTCCCAATGATGAGTCTTTCTTGACATATCATTATCTCCACTCATCTCTAATTGGGAATTAAACTCCAAACAAACACCAAGATTATATAGGTAGTGCTTGTAAATATACTCAAGAAGTGGATGAGCACAACCTCGCTTTATGATGACACGAGGTCAGTATGTCATTAGACATCTTGTATGATAGTGGCAAAACACCCTTCCAAGTTAAATTCACCTCACCCTCAACATTTATAAACCAACCATTATTCTATTCCCTTGTTATCCCCGCCGACCCAGCCTACACTTTTATTACCCGAAAGGAATTCAGAAGCAAAAGGGTGAGCACAACTAGCTCAAGAAAGAATATCATGACTAAAGATAAATAAATTATCAATAGCCTTCAACAAAGAATAAATCGTAGATTTAAAACATATGGTAGATGATAAAACTTTTCAACCATAGTTCTAATGAATGAGCAATCCATTAGAAGAGTCAAATAGACTATAAAGTCTATTATCTTCTCCATGTTAAAAGTCCACCAACAATGTTTTATCCTCGTAACATCAATCAACAATTCTCGCCCACAATCACACATGTATAACTCATAATCGTAATTGTAGTTCTAAATTCTTTTTCTCATCCAGGACAAAGATAATTTTCATCACCTGAAACATCAAAGATTATGGTTATACCAAATTATAGTTTATGTTCATAATCCTACTAATAAATTCATCTTTGCACTATGGCCAAAGATATTCATCAACAAGTCATCTTTGCACTACAGGCCAAAGATATTCAACTACAAGTCATCTTTCCACTACAGGCCAAAGATATTTATCATTGGTCATGTTCA
Organism: Panax quinquefolius; assembly: GCA_020205615.1. Lineage (NCBI taxonomy): Eukaryota > Viridiplantae > Streptophyta > Magnoliopsida > Apiales > Araliaceae > Panax > Panax quinquefolius. The sequence goes on along the minus strand of CM035167.1, from coordinate 99,155,083 downwards.
TCTAAACACTTCATCATCTTTGCACTACGGGCCAAAGATATTCATCGAAATCATTCATCTTTTGCACTACAAAGCCAAAGATATTCAAGTTATATCATCATTTAGGACCGAGGATGATGAAAATATTTTAAAAAAAAAACGAATCCGGTGAAACAAAAGAACAAATATTAAGGATTCGTACTTTAAACAATTCCCGTTCAAAATACTTTATAAATAACAGAGTGGAGTAAAATTCAAGAATGAAGACCAAAACATAAATCCAATCAAAGATAGTATCCGAATAGATATTTTGGACAAAAAGAAGAAATTTTTTTTTTTGAATGAATATGTCAGATTCGTGAATAGTGTTAGATACGTGAATAAGTAACTCGACACCAAAAGATAGAAATTTTCAAAAAAACATCATCACGTTTCGTGAATAGTACTCTGAATGAATAATAACTCGTGAATAGTGATGAATAGTAACCCGACATGAAAAAGTTCCAAATTTGATAAAAATTTCCAACCAATATTTTGGCATAATGATATTGAAGAAATAATATCATTTATGAAGAAAATAATCTCCCTTACCTCGTAAAGAATAGATTTTCGACCGAATCTGGATATAGTGCTAAAAGAACTCAGACCGTATAGCAATACTCGAACTACTAAAATACTCACAAAAATACTCGATATTATAGAGAGAAAGAGAGAGAAATCAGTAGTTTTGTTGTAATTTTCAATTCTAACCTAAGCACCCTATTTATAGGAAAATGCTTAGAACACCAAAGTTAGTAAAATTTAATAAAATATTAATATATATATATATATATATATATTAAATTCTTACGCACACTTGACTTCCTGAATTTCAAACATCTAACAAACACATGGGCCAATAATAAAAACGTTTTTCTAACAAAAAATATTTAAAACTTCCAAAAATGATAATCAATTAATCCTAACTTCAATAATTCATAATAAATAGCTCTTTTATTAGAAAATTGAATCTCGCGAATTTTTATAGGAAATTCAATTCTACAACTTTGCGTAAGAAAGTTTTTCCAAATTCCAAACATAAATTGACCAAAATTCATAAACTGGACGATTTTACTGATTATAATCAAATTTTAGTCAAAAAATGGGTTCACCGACATGTTTTAACATGTTTTAAACATCTTTTTTGCAATAAAAATACTCTTCCTCCTCATATATACATATATATCTCACATTCATTGTAAAAATATCACCATTATTATATTATTAAAATATAATAATATATTAAAATGAATTATTTTATCGGAAAAAGATAAAATATTACTTTTCAACAATTGTCACATTAAAAATTTTCTCCATCTATATCCACATAAAATTAATATTTTCCTCATCATATAAATTAATAATTAATTATTCACAAATAATATACGTAATCACAATAATGACAACCAAAGCCGTCCTCAGAAAGAGGGCTTTCAATAAGAATTTCTCCTCATCTGGCGCAGCAATTAGGTGACCAAACATCTCCTTAAATGTAACTTTCTAGACATTGCCAATAATGTTATCTAATAATATTATTAAAATAATATGAATTATTAACTGATAATGAAAATATTGTGTAGTGACAATTATCAAACAACAATAATATAAAATATCAACGCAAGCAATTATTGAATCAATAAAATAAAATATTGAATAAAGAATTATCGTAACAATTATCGAGTAGTGCTTTTCTTACGTAAGAATCAATAATTCAAAAATAATGTGCAATACCGTGGTGCTCATGTGCAACAACGCCAGTTTTACTTTACTTTACCCGGGTATTCCAACAAAGATGTTAATCTGTGAACGATTACCGTTATTTATAAAAACTTTAATTTGTCGTTTTCTTCATCCGACGCTTATTTCTCACATGGCCCACAAAATGGGTCAATGCCGTCAGTATACGAATATTCCCCCCGGAAAGAATATTCACACCACCAAACGAATATTCCTTAACAAATGATGAATATTTTATAACCACTTGCGTATTTTGAAAAAAATTCATATATCACTCTTAATTTTAACTTTTATCAATTTAACCATTTCTTTGAATTGTAATTATAAGAAAAATTGAATACTTTTATTTCATAAAATTAGGGGTCTTACAAAATACATATGAAGGTGGCGTGATAAATATATTAAAATATATTTACTACGTAAATAATTATTGAAAGCAACTTATAATACAATGGAAGTAAATTTTGTGCATATTAAAATAGTTTATATAAATAAATTATTTTAATTTATTTATTAAATAAAATATTTTATTTAATAAGTAGTTTCCATTTTATGAAAAAGATTTATGGGTATTTTATTTTAATTTTTAAACGTATTATGTATTTATAATATACATAATATGTGATGCGATAAGTACGGAGGTTAAATTATAATATATGCAACATAAGGATTATTGGTTTGGGTAACTTTCACATGTGTTAAGTAGGAGCTGGGAAATTGAAACATAAGCTTGAGTCAGGAACTTAAAGAATAGAAGCTTGAGCAGGCACTTAATGAAGTAATATAGCATGAGCTGAGTCATTAGCATTAAGCATGAGGTGTTACTTGATAAGACAATCTCATGATACTAAGAAAAACAAAGGATGAGCTTATTACTATCTTATATATGCCCTGCTCCTTTTTCCACGAAAAGCACCTCCCTGACTCATTCCATTTTCGATTTCGTTTCAAAAGAAAGAAGAAAAAAAAAACAATCAATTCTCGGCTCCTCCCATCTTCTCCGTTCCAAAACCAATCCAAATATATTAGGGAATATTGAAGTTAACAATTGAATTTGGGCGGTGGGGAATTAAGAACCAATTGCAACAAGAGGAAGGCAATATCAGTAAGAAGAAGCTAAGCTTTTTGCATTGATTAAGCTTCCTTGGAAGGTATTATATATTTCTCTAAGTAATTCATGAAAATTAGTTAATTTTACACTATTGATGCTATATTTGGTTTTAACTGAGCATTTATAATTGGGCAATATGTATTGATTATGTTAAATAATATAGCAACGAAAATTTATATATTTCATATGAGTTATATTAGAATCAAATGAATTGAAAGTTTGAAAAGTTAGTAAACTAACTAGTTTATAAATTAGTTTGTAATTAGTTAGTTTTGGTTGTGTAATTGGTTGATATGATCTGAATTAGAATGAAGGAGATAGGTTGGTTGTGTGGAGACATAAGGGAGTTAAAATGGGATTGTGGCATAAACAAATAGCCTTGACACAAGTGTTACAAAACAGTGCACGTATAATGTTTGTCAAAAGTCCCCTATGGACTGTTTCGGCTGAAAATCAAGTATTAAGCAAAATTAAAGCTTGGGCTAGATATGTACACCAAATATGATGATAAGTAAAGTGTTTTGACATGTTAAATGGAAACGAAAAGCAATTTTTAAGCTAAAATTAAAAGTTAGAATTTAGTATGTCAAGCTACTTTTACATACTGTTTTGGGCAGCTTGAAGAACCCAAAGTAATGGCCTAATATTTTCTTAAATAGGCTGCTATAATATCTTCATCATACTAAAAACTTGGTACAAATGAAATGGCGTATCAAAGGTTACAAAATTGCTAAAAGGAAGGGCTGAGTAGGGTGCAGGGCTGCTGTCCTTGACAGCAGCAGTTGCAGCGGGCTGGGCTGGGGGCTCTCTTTTGAGCTCTCAGTCGACGTGGTGAAGTTGCTTATATAACTTAGTTAATATTTTGTTTAAATAGGGGAGTATGTTAACTACCTTGTCTCCAAAATGTAGCATATTAGAATGCATGGATAGAAGTTTAGAAACTAAAGGAGGGAGCAGGGCTGCTGCCAAGGCAGCAGCAGTGGGCGTGAGTGGCATTGGCTGAGAGCTTTTCATGGGCTTTCAGTCAGTGCACTTGTGTTGCTATAGATGCCCGGCTGTTGGTGTTCAATTATAAATGAATGTAACCTCTTTAAATTAGTAAAAGGCCATTATAGGGGATGTAATGACATGAAGTAATGGGCAAGGAAAAAGGGGCTACTGCCTATGGGCAGCAGCAGTGTCTATATTTGGCATTGGCTGGGGGGCTTCCTTTGAGCTCTCGGTTAGTACCTCTAAATTTCTAGGATTGCCTATCTAATGTGCTTTGGTAATAGATGAATGTACCACTTGTATGATATCCAAAACTTAAGACAAATGAATCAAAGATGCGGGGAATCAAAGTTACGCGAAGTGAGGGACAAGGGAAGCAGCTGCTGCCTATTGGTAGCAGCAAATAGCTGCCATAGCAGTTTTAGGTGGGCTAGTTTAACTCTAGGATGTAGTTTGAAGATCTAACCATAGGGTTGGGTTTAAAACTTCCTAAATAAACAAATGTATAGAATTTACATCAGATTCACAATTCAAAATAAGTGAATCTACAATGGAATGGCTAGCAAGGTAAAATCACCAATTTACAAAATTTTTGCTTTTAACCTTTCACAGCTTTCTATTTATTTTAGATTAACATTATACTAATATTATTTATTTTTCTCTTGCAGTTGCAGTTAGTTAGAGTGCAAATTAATGAAGGATGATTGTAAAGAACAAAAGTTTTACCATCTTTTCAATGATGTTAATTTGATACTTTCTTTAGAATGTTTAAATTTTGATTTTTATGATCAATAGTGTATGATGATGTGTTTTGACATTTTCATCCCTTTATGATTAAGATGTTTAATTAATATATATATTATTTAAACTTTAAATTATGATTTGTGATGAGTAATTATTCAATTTTTTTAAAATTTTTATAAATAATTTGAATGAATTTTATATTAGGTGTTGATAAGCGAATTCGGATACGAATATTTGAATAATCTATTTATTCAAATAAAATAAATGGACACAGATATTATCTGTATCGGATATTATTTTGAATATCGGATACGAATAATATTTATAAAATTTGTCGATTAATTTTTCGGATAGGGATATGAATATCACTGGTATCTAGATTCATATATATTCGGTTACGCCCTTAAGTCATCAAGTGTTTATTTTATACAATTTGACTATATTTTTTTACGGTTCGACTTCATTTAAAAAATTAATTAACACCCTTTTTACAAGGTACCTAAGGATCCCATCAGATTTTAAAGGATTTACATATTTACACTTATAAAGTTATCATCTGTCAAAAATTCATTTATTTACACTTATAAAGTCGTTCTTTGAAAACTAAGTTAGACTATCGTCAAACTATATAAAGCCAATCGTGGCCAAATTTCGGTTAATTTCTATCAGAGATTGGCCAAATCGGGTATTTCGATAAATTTCTACTAGAGATTATTTTGAGGTGAAAATTTTAAGTAATTTAGTACTTTATGTAGCAATTTTAACTTTATGTAGAAATTATTTACATTTTTTCAATATTATAAGTGAGTGAATATGATCATTACAAATTACATTTAATTTACTGCAAAATCTATTTTTTATAAATTAGAAAATATATCTATATGTGCTCAATTTTAATTTTAAAAATTATAACTCAGGCAAAAAAAAGTAAAATGGAACATTTATTTTAAGACGGAGGGAGTGAAACATTTGAGTGTATAAAATTGTGCTCAAATAAATAAAAATTTTAAAATACAAAATGATCGTTTTGGGTTAAAAAAAAAAAGGAAGACAGAAACGTGCTTATTAAGTTTATCTTAATTTTGGAAAGACACAGCAAACAGTACCGGGTCATCGTTTTGACCAAAGTAAAATGGCTCGAGTTTTAGTGAAATTTGAAATTAAGCGTTACCAGTGGCTGAAGTTGAGATTTAAAATTTGGCTAAATTTCATGAGCTTTTCCATTTCTTTTTTTTTTAAATCATGTTGTTGAGTAACTTCAGTAAAGTACACATATTACAATTGTTCAGTAACATATTACAATTGTTGTTCAGTAACTTCAGTTGTTGTAACATATTATAATTTACATACAAATACAATGATTGATAAATGATAAAGTACAAATTCAAATATTAAAACAGCAACTCAGCAAGAACTCTACAAACAAAATCAATTGGTTGTGTCAAATTGTCCGAGCTTTCAACTCCCCCATCAATCAAATCAATTGTTACACGATCCATAAGAACTCTACAAACAAAATATATAAAGGATTATACAGTCAAAATAGAATTAGAATAGAGTGAAAATGTTCATCATAATTAGAATCAGAATAGAGTGAAAATGTTCATCAATTTCAAATCTCTCGACCACTAAGAGGAGTCAAGAAATGGGAACAAATCAATTGAAATCCCCAGTGTATGTTCATTCTTCTTCTCTGTCTCAACTTTTCAGTTCTTCATCAGTAACATATGTAGTATATAAATACTAAAAATCTGATTGTGGGAATTTTAATCAAGTTAAAAACTTTTCATACCCAGTCAATATCTCTCTCCATAGCATTATATAATTCTTTTTCTTATCTGGTAGAATTTCACAATCTTGATTTTTGGGTTTCTCATTTTCTGCAAGTGAAAAGTAGGTCAAATTTTTTGAATTTAAGCTACATAAACCTATAAAAATTACTACCTACATTCATGTCTGCCCTGATAAATTCAGTATCACCCACAAAAAACCCATCTTTAGAACATGCAATAAAGGGATGTGGATTCTCTTCCTAGATTCCCCATGTCCAGTCTTTTCTTCTTAACAAGAGTTTTTCTAGAGTTTTAGCATCTAAATACATTATCAAACTCGAACATTTTTGTTTTCTTTCAAAAAAAATGAAAAAATATAAAGGAAAAAATGACACTGAGTCACTGAGATATATTATATAATGACCAGAAAAAATGAAAAATCATATAAAGGAAAAAATCAAATCTTCTCGGTCGTTGAGGTCGATCGATCGAAGTATCTAACTATCGAAGAGAAGAAGAAGCTTCACAGTTCACAGTCGGCGACTCGGCGTGGATTCGGGACGAAGATAAGAAGCTTCAGTGCTTCACAGTCATCGTCGTCGTCTTCACAATCGAACTATCGAACTCTCTTACTCTTAGGGGGGTGTATTCAATTAGGATTTTTAAAGACTTTTTTTAAGTGACATACTTTTTGTAGAATTTGTGGGATTTTAATGACTTTCGAAAATTTTTTTAAAGACTCTTTTAAAATGACTTTTATAGACTCTATGAAATAAGTATGAGAATTTTATAAACTTTTTATCAAGACTGTGATAGACTTTTGTATACTTCTAATATATCTTGCAACTTATATTAATTGTTAATTAGCCCATGTGTACAACATCTCTTTTTTTTTTTATGAACTAGAGTAAATCTCATTATATATTATGAAGTAAGTAGGCCAAAATGTCACATGTTACATTGACATTCATTAGTTTATAAATTTTGTATAATAGCTTCACACAAAAATACAACAATAAAAAGGGAAGAATTTATGTAAAGTGAATGCATGTCTAAACATCCAGTTAGAGCTGAAACATAAGGGCTACATAATTCAGCACAAAGTGGTTAATAATAAGCACATAAATATTGAATTTCATGTTTCATCAATTAAGATTATTTGAATAACATCAAGACTTCTGAGGGTAAATAAATTAATTAAAATGTGATATACTTGATATTAAATAATTATATTAAATTCAAACGAACAAATCTCACGTAAACTATCTTCTCAAAACACTCATAATTTATTTATTTATCTTGTTAATATTGAAATTCAATTCACGGAATTGTACATACATAATCATATATTATACATACATAATCATATATTTTCATATATTAAGCGTAACACATAATCATAATTATACATAATCATAATCATACATAATCATATATTTTCATATACTTTCATATATTATACATACATAATCATAATCATATATTTTCATATTTTTAAAAATTAACGAAAAATAATCATATATATATATATATATATATATATATATATTAATGAGAATACATACACATCATATATTTTCTATTTTCATATATTATACATACATAATCTGTACAATTGATATGAGAGTTTCATGATTTTATCTCACCTTTGTTGAAAAAATCTCTTTCCTCTTTCTATTGGAAACTTTCGAACGATTACTTTTTTCCTCACCAATTCAGATTAGGCTTATTTGTTTACTTATTAATATATCTTGTTTTAAATCTATTATTATAATAAATCTAATTATTTTTATGGCCCAAATTTTACCAAATTATTTATCCATCACATATTAATATTTATTAGCCCATATAAAATAAATAATTAGTTTAACCCAATAAAAGACAGAGTCCAATTAGTAACTAGTTTTATCCACCTTTGTGTTTATTTGAAAGTCTTTAGAAATCTTTAGAGATGAGGTCAAACTTTGGATATGGGTTGATAGTTATAATTCTTCTTCTAAAGTCTATCAAACTTTACCATTTAATAGAAATCTGAAAAGTCTATAACTTTTTGAATACCAAAATACTTTTATAGACTTTGTAAAAATCATAATTCAATACTACTTAACTTTTAAAGACATTAAAAAATTGTAATTGAATACCACTAAACTTTTATAAACTCTTTAAATGTCTTGATTGAATACACCCAAACTTTTAAAGTCTTTAAAAGTCTTTAAAAATCCTAATTGAATACACCCCCCTTAGACTCTCTGCTCTCAAGACTCAAAGTCTCAATTTTCAAATCTAGATCTAGGAAAAAAAAATAGCCACTGTCGTCCGTCAATTAGCATTTAGCCAGATAAGATATTAGATATAGTCATATAGATAGTTTTTTTTTAAAATAACCAAAGTGGTAAGCTACACAAGGCAAGCTAAAATTCAAGTAGGGCTAAAAGTCCTCGATTTTAGTGAAATTTGAAAAAATAAAGCCCATAGCCCAATTTTTTGTGGGCAGACTGGTTCTCTACCATGAACTTGGGGCCACTTTTGTGAGGTCTAATTTTGGATAATAAATTACTAGTCGTTGCAAAAAATTGTACAAAATACGCAACGAAAAAAGTTGTAGCAAATGAATGACGTATATTAGGCAAACAAAATCTGACAACAAAATTTATTATTATTATTATTATTATTATTATTATTATTGTTATTGTTATTATTATTATTAGTATTATTATTTTTATTATATTTATTATTATTATTATTATTATTATTATTCTTATTATTATTATTATTATTATTATTATTATTAGTACTATTATTATTTTGACTATTATTATTATTATTATTATTATTATTACTATTATTATTATTATTATTATTATTATTATTAATACTACTATTATTATTATTATTATTATTGTTATTATTATTATTATTATTATTATTATTATTATTATTATTATTATTATTATTAGTACTACTACTATTATTATTATTATTATTATTGTTATTATTAATATTATTATTATTATTCTTATTATTATTATTATTATTATTATTATTATTATTATTATTATTATTATTATTGTTATTGTTGTTATTATTATTATTATTATTATTATTATTATTATTATTATTAGTATTATTACTATTACTACTATTATTACTACTACTACTACTACTACTATTAGTATTACTATTATTATTATTATTATTATTATTAGTAGTAGTAGTAGTAGTAGTAGTAGTAGTAGTAGTCCTACTATTATTATTATTATTATTATTATTATTATTATTATTATTATTAGTATTATTATTATTATTATTATTATTATTAGTACAATTATTATTATTATTATTATTACTCTTGTTATTGTTATTGTTGTTGTTATTATTATTATTATTATTATTATTATTATTATTATTATTATTAGTACTATTATTATTATTATCTTAATTTAAGGCAACATTTTAATTGTCGTTGCAAAAAGTTGTATAAAATATGCAACAAAATAAAAATTTGTTGCTTGATGAATGTGGTCCATATTATAACGAAATATAGCAACAAAAAACTTTCGATGTCTTACGATGAGGAGAAATCAAGTGGTTAGAAATTTTTTGCTAATTTCTAAGCTAATTTTGTTTCCAAATTTTGCAACTACTTATGAATTTCATTGCAAAAAATGAAAGCGACACAATCTGCAACGAAGGACAAGTTTTGATGCTAAACATACACTTTTAGCAACGACTTATAAAGTCGTTGCTTGAAAAATCGTTGCTAAAGCCCAATTTTTAGCAACAAAAAAACTTTCGTTGTCCACGATGACGGAAAATTAAGTGGTCGAAAATTTTACAACGAATTTCTAACGAAATTTTTTTCCATGATGAATTAGTAGCGAAATTTTGCAACGACTTATGAATTTCGTTGCAAAAAGTGAAAGACCTGATACAATGAAGCGAAGGACAAATTTCGTTGCTAAACATATATTTTTTTAGCAACGACTTATAAAGTCGTTGCCCGAAAAATCGTTGCTAAATACCCATTTTTTTGTAGTGTGTCTTAATCGCAATAGAGCGTTGTTACGTGTTACGATATATTATTCTAATCGAACGAATGATCTTATTAACGATAGGTCATTTGTATAAAAGATTAATCTAAGTTGCGTTATTGTAAGCAGCAGTTCAGGCAAGTATCTAAACCTTATGCACTACTTTTATTTCGTGCAAACAGGTATATCATGTTATGCAAGTTCCTAAACTTACTCCAATTATTATTGTGCCAGATTATTAACTCTGTTACTATTGATTATGTATTCAATCTTTATATTCATACAAGTTCTTACATTATCCAAACATTGTATTATTGTATAATTCAGATATTTATTCTGTTCGTTAATTCGTATATAGGGTTAGACAAGTGTCCCCACTTGGATAACCATTTCATTTAATCATATGTTGATACATACTTATTGATTTCAAGTATGTATACGTTGACTTAAAAGTCGTCTAAGCTATTTGATTCAGCTAGACATAAAAATATTATTGAACAAGATAGAACGTTATTGTATCCAACCAGATTATTTTGGTTTGGATTCTCGACTAAGTATAAACATCTCGAGTATGGGAAAACTTTTGTGCACCTAAGGTGGATAGAGTGAACGATAATATCGTTCTTGCATGTAGTATTGATCAATACAGCCACATTAGGATGATCACCCTCGTGCCGTAAGTAAGTTAGCGATTTTTCATGGATGAAGTTACGCTAAACCCTAGCGAAAATAAAAATAATGTTCATAATCGTCGATTGATCTCCAATTATAGTCTATCGTAGTTTCAAATATTACATGTGGAAGTGATATGTTGTTATTATTGGTTCAAATTTTACTTCACTGTTGTTGATTCGTTGTAGAAGTGTCTTTCAAAGAAAACATTTAATTCTTTCGGCTAATATATATTGTTGTTATTACTTATTCGGGAAATCCAATGCTCATTCTTGCTTTAAATTTAAATATTTTTCGTTAAGTATGATCGGCCGTAAGGTTCGTGCAAGAACAAGGGGAAAGGAAAGCTGTTCGAATGAGATTTATATTATGTTGTGTAATAGTTATAGTTTATTAAGACAATGATATTTATTATCTATCATGTAATGTATTGTAGTAAAGGTTACGTACTTGGGATTAGACTTTGATATATGTAAATTAAGTTTGAATTTTATATTATTGTTATTATTATTAGTATTATTCAGCTTATAGAAATGGTATCGTGAAGTACCGAGTTCGGGTTTCAAGTACCCGGATTTGGGGGCGTCACAGGTACTATTCACCCGGGGAATTATTCATGACAAAAATTAATTTCTTTGTTGTCCAAATCATTTTTGATATAATATTATTCTTGAATTTTACTCCACAAAGTAGTATCATGTTGACAATTTGGGCATTATTAAATTCTGGATAAATTAAATTATAAATCTTTAAAAATTTATCATTTGCTTTCTTTTAATTGAATTCTTATATCATTGTCATCATCCTCATGCTTATATTGTGATAAAAGTCATTTGTGGCTTACGTGCATAGATGTACTATTGATTGGTATGATTATGACCAGGGATTATTCGGTATAATCATGACCGTAATGTTACAAATGATGTGTTAAAAGTCCTCATTGACTTGTAGTGCATTGATGGATAGTTGTTGATATGATTATGACCATGGATTATTCGGTATAATCATGACCATTGATGATTACTTGAATATCCTTGGCAGTGGTGCAAGGATGATTCGATGATATGGTTTATTTATTAAGCTGAGTCTCGGCGATAAAGTTGATGAAAAACCTTTTTAAATCATAGAAGATAATAAATATCATGCTCTACTTGACTCTTCTAATGGATTGCTTGTTCCGCTTCAGTTAAACTTGATGTTTATTATATTTTATCAGTTTAACACTGTTGAAGGCTAACGATAATTTATTCTGCATTATCTTAGTCATAATATTTCTTACTGGGCTAGTTGAGCTCACCCTTTGTTTTCATTGTTCTCTTCATGAAATGAGAATATAGTTGGGACTAGTCGGGGAACGGAGTGATGGTCCAGATGTTTGCATTAGTAGTCCTCACTATTCAGTGAAATAGTGTGATAATAATTGTAATGAGGACTTTATTTGAGTTTGGATACTCTCTACGAGACATTATCCGTGTTGAAACTCTCAGCTACATTTTGTCGTACTGTATAAAAGAAGTTTGTATTTAAATTTTATACCATGTATTTGGCGACTCAGAATGGGTGATGTATACCTATTTTGGGGGCGTCACATTTTGGATTGACAAATGCACCGACAACATTTATGGACTTAATGAATCGAGTGTTTAAACCATATTTAGACAAATTTGTTGTAGTGTTTATCGACGATATTCTGGTATACTCGAAAAACACGGGAAGAGCATATTGAACACTTGAGAGTCATTTTGGAGATATTACGAAAGGAACAGCTTTATTCAAAGTTTTTCGAGTGTGAATTCTGGTTAAAGAGAGTTCAATTTTTAGGTCATGTGATTGACAAGAATGGAATATCTGTAGATCCAACTAAGATCGAAACGGTTGTGAATTGGGAACAACCAACAACTCTAACAGAAGTACGAAGTTTTCTCGATTTAGCGGGTTATTATCTACGGTTTATAAAAGATTTTTCAAAAATAGCAACCCCATTAACCAATTTAAATCAAAAGACGGTGAAATATGTCTGGACATATAAATGTGAGGAAAGTTTCCAAGAGTTGAAGAAGCGACTGAGCATGGCTCCAGTGTTATCCTTTCCAGATGATACATGAGGCCTTGTAGTATTTAGTGATGCATCACACAGAGGTTTAGGGTGTGTGTTGATGCAACATAGGAAAATGATTGCTTATGCATCACGACAACTCAAAGATTATGAGGAGAGATATCCTACTCATGACCTAGAGTTAGCCGCGGTAGTTTTTTCTCTAAAAGTTTGGAGACATTACTTGTAGACGGGAGAAGTGAGAGATATATCATCATCATAAAAGTCCAAAATATATTTTTACACAAAAGGAATTAAATTTAAGATGCAGAGAAGATGGCTAGAAGCGATAAAGGATTTTTGGTTGTGAAATCTTATATCATCCCGGTAAAGCCAATGTAGTAGTTGATGCGTTAAGTAGAAAGAATCAGGAAAAAAATGAATGTATTAACCACCAATGATAGGTTAATAAAAGACTTTGAAAATTTGAAATTTGAGGTGGAATGTCCAACTACCTCTACCGAAAAATTATACATTTTAGAGGGAGTTTCATCTCTACTTCACAAAGTCACAGAGATACATGAAAAAGATGAAGAATGTCAGAAGTATAAGTCCAATATAACTTATGACAAGTATAACAAATTCAGAATAGATAAGGATGGAATAATAAGATATAAAGATAGAATCTGGGTTCCGTTAAACCAAGCTTTAAAAGACGAAATCTTAAACGAAGCTCATAATTCTAAATTTACCATACATCCCGACAAAGATTAAAATGTACAAGGATTTAAGTCGACACTTTTGATGGTCGAATATGAAAAGAGAAATAATTTGAATGGGTAAAAAATGTCTCACGTGTCAAAGGGTTAAATTTGAGCATCAAAAGCGAAAGTGGTTTACTTCAACCTTACCGATTCACGAGTGGAAGTGGGAACATATAACCATGGATTTTGTTGTTGGTCTTCCAAACTACACAAAAAGGGTCATAATGCCATTTGGGTAATAGTTGACTGTTTAACTAAATCAGTTAACTTTTTTACCTATTAAAATTACTCATAACTTGGATCACCTTGCCAAACTATACATCAATGAAATCATCTCTAGGCATGGAGTACCTGTTTCCATAGTATCAGATCGAGATCCACGTTTTACTTCAAATTTTTGGAAAAGCCTTTGAAACATTTAGGAACACAATTAAGATTGAGTACAACTTATCATCCTCGCATGATGGATGAGTGAGAGAACCATACAAACATTAGAGGATATATTGAGAACATGTATCATAGACTTCAAAGGAAGTTGGGAAGATCGGTTACCTTTTTAGTGAATTTGCTATACAAAGAATTATCATGCTAGCATAGGTATGCCACCCTATGAGGCCTTATATGGAAGGAAGTGTAGAACACCTTTATGTTGAGATGAAGTCGGGGAAAGACAAATGCTAGGACCTAAAATAATTCAACAAACTACTGAAACCATCATAATTATACGTCAACGATTACAAGCATCTCAAGATCGACAAAGAAAATACGCTGATCCACATCGTCAACAACAAAACTTTAACGTAGAAAGCCACGTATTCTTAAAGGTATCTCCTTGGAAGGGCAAAATACATTTTGGCAAGAAAGAAAAACTAAGTCTGAGATTCATTGGACCTTTTGAAATTTTGAGAAGGATCGGTGAAGTTGCTTATGAAATAGCACTACCTCCTAAGTTGAATCATATATAATGTGTTTCATGTGTCCGTATTACGACCATACAAACCTGATTATAAACACGTTATAAATTATGAGCCAATCCAAATAGAAGAAGATCTTTCTTATATAGAAGAACCTGTGCAGATCGTCGACCGTAAAGAGCAAGTCCTGAGAAATAAAGTGATAACATCGGTTAAAGTGATCTGGAGAAATCAGAACGTTGAAGAGGCTACATGGGATCTCAAAGATAAAATGTAAGAGAATTATTCTTAATTATTTACTTAACTTGTACTGTAATTTCGAGGACAAAATTCTTATTAGTGGGGATGAATGTAAAAACCCAAAACCCTAATAAGATTCGGTTATGTAAAATCCAGTTATATCAATAAAATTTCTCCGTTCTGAATGTGTTATGTGTTAATATATACTCTATTTAAAAAATTTGATCAAATAAAATTTTGTCCGAAAAACGTCGTGCTTGACACCTCATGCTTAAAAATTTTCTTTCGAAAACGAACTTTTCGGTATATTTGTTTTGACAAATTTGAAAGTAGTATGCACACAAGCCAATCATGTTTGATGATAAAGCATATACTTTGTAACAATCTTATTCATTTATTAATAAAAATATTAATTTATTAAAGGCTTTTAATTATCTACATGATGCTTTATTTTATAATATGTGATAAACCCATAGTTTTAAGCAATGCTTTTAGAATAATGATGATGATCATTCTAATGAGATCTAAATTCTTAGAAAGCTTAAAACTAAAATAGTTCCCAATCATTGAATTACTAAATTGGGGATTAGTGAATCCGGATAGATTGGTACATACGTTGCTTGCTTTCATTGGATGAGGATGATTGATCTCATGATCATTTGTGTGGAGACACTAAAGCAAGTATGTAGGTGCTTATTAGAGAATAAGTTCATCGAACGTGGCTCGCTAAGGAATACCTAATGGAGTTTTACTCACCTGTCAATAGGAATTTCTGAGTGATAGATAGTAGTACAAGTGATCCTTGGACTTGAGATCATCATAGTATCTTGTGTATGATGAGTTATACTTTGACTTATTCCTTAAGACCCTTAGGGTATATCAAAGGGTATGCTTGGGTATAATAAGTTGTACATGGAGATAATGTATGATCAATAAAGAATCTACCACTTCTATTAAAAGAAGAGAAATGTCCTATGTGATTCGATAAATGACAACCCAGTAGTCTTTGGCCAAGGCAGAATGAAATTATAAAGGAGTTTCTAATTTGCATTATTTGGTGTTGTGCATTTAAGGATCGAAATACATATAATTAAATAAAATAAGACTTGACAAAGAATTTCATGTCTTATATTTAATTGAGACATTGTATGGTGGAAGGATTGAATTCAGTACGGTAACTATTTACTCAAAGGTTTTTTATGATTAATGTTGAAATCTATATTATCTGGAAAGTCGTTGATCGCTAGGGAGGCTTATCCCTATTGTAGAATAAATATTATTTATTTAAATAAATTAATTGTTTAATTTATTTATTTAAATAAGATTAGAATTGTTCTAATTGATTTATTCACAATAGGTTTAATATGGAGAACCTAAAGGGTCACACCATAAAAGGAAGAATAATTATTTAAGAAGTTAATGGCATAATCGTAATAATATGTTAAGTATATTTAATTTAATCTATGGTGAAAGAATAAATTAAATAGCTTAATATTTATTATTTAATATTTTAGAAATATTAAATATAAATTAATAAGAGGAGTCTTATTAATATTATTACAATTATTATTATTATTTTAATTTCTAAAAGAGTTTAGGAATTAATTTAATATAAGTATTCTCATTTATTCCTAATTGGATTAGGAAGGAAAATTAGTTAAAGGAGTTTAATTAATTATCCCTAATAAGTTTAGGGAGCCCTTTAATTAAAAGGGTTTAATTAAATAATACCTTATTTTTTAATAGGGTTACTTGATATCTTTATAAGAGGAGTCTTATATCAGATATAAAAAAAAAAGACGTCATAATTCCAATGGTTGAGAGTACGCTCTTTTTCTATAGAGATAGTAAAACTAGGGTTTAGCCAAACACCCATCTTCTTGAATTCTTCTTCTTCCTTGGTGGATCACCTCTAGAGGCCAAACACTTGGGTGGCTAACGTTGATTAAAGGAAGGAACCAAACCCAAAGTGGATTCAAGTTGAACGCGAAAAGGATTGGAGGTGAACTTGCACACGAGGAAGCTCGATCTTCAAGGGTATGATTCTTATTCGTTATCTTTTTCGTTTAATTAATAATTTTGCATAAAGGGTGATCCGGTATATGGTTTGTAAAATTTTAAACTCGATTTTTACATCGTTTCCACTTATTTTTGTAATTTGATCAAGGTTTTTGAATATTACAAACCTAACAAAGTGGCATCGAGCCAAACCTTTATGCTAATTATTACTTATTTTAATTTGATATGTATATTGATATGTGTTTAGAACAATTTAATTGGGCATAATTTTATTGTATAAAATTATTATTAAAAAAAAAATAAAAAAAAAAAAAAAAAATGTTATTCTTGATATCCGCTTTTTTTTCTCTCACCTAATTCACGTGCTCAAAGATGTTAATCCTGGCCGATTCGACGTGGTTAATTTGTTAGCTCTTTTCGCATGATACTTAACGGTGTGAAGTGAAATTTTTATGGTGTCGGGGATGTTATTATTAATTATGGTAACATAATTAGAGTTAAGATATATATATATATATATATATATATATATATATATATATATATATAAAGGAGACTCACGTGATTCAAGGTTGCAGGATCCAAATTAATAGAATATGAGATTCTTAGTTAACATATATATCAAATATATATATATATATATATATATATGGTTAATATATATATATATATATATATTAACGTAATATATATATTATTCTCAATTATTTTATAATTAAAATAAATAGTTTATTTTAATTTTAAAATAAAAGTTTATTTTAATTTTAAAATATAAAGTTTATTTTAATTTTAAAATTAGAATTTCATGTTAACTAATTAGAGTTGGAATTGGATTCCATGATAACTAATTGGAGTTGAAATTGGATTATATGTTTCCTTAAATAAAGGAGTTTATTTAGATATGAAATAAGATTTCATATTATTCAAAATAAAAGAGTTTATTTGTGAATAAGAAAGAGAATCCATGTTTCCTTAAATAAAGGAGTTTATTTAGATATGGAATAAGATTTCATATTATTCAAAATAAAGGAGTTTATTTGTGAATAGGAAAAGAGAATGTGTTTTCTTTGATAAAGGAGTTTATTTTTTATATGGAATTGGATTCCATAATTAATTAAAATAAAGGAGTTTATTTTGATTAAAGATTTTGATTAAAATAAAATAGTTTATTTTATTCAAAATTGGATAAATTAAAATAAAATAGTTTTATTTTAATTTAAATTTGGATTAAAATAAAGGAGTTTATTTTGATTCAAAATTAGATTTTATACTAACTAAATTTGCCCATTAAATGATATCAATATATATATTGAATGTTTATTATTCATGATATGAATGTTATTTATTGATGCATATGGTGATGTGTATGATAATAAATGGGATTGATTATGGACTATTGACCAATGCGATTAGATTTTATTTTAGTTGGATGCGTGAATGTATGGGTTTTATTAAATGGGGTCTGCGTACACTCGCCTTCTCTAATTTTTCTTAATGTAAATTCTATCTCTCTCCTATGTATTTCCCTCGATCACGATCAAGGTTTCTATTTATTTTAAATAGTTTTGTAATAGGAATAGTTAGAATTATTTTGAAGAATTGGAGATCAAGGGACAAGAAGCGCTTGAAGACTGCGTTTGTAATGGAGCCCTAGGTTTAAATGTAATAGTTATATTTAAATATTATTTCTTGCACCCCTAGGGTTTGACCTTTTGGTTCACTTGGTGGCTCTAGTGAACCAAACTAGAATAAAAGTCCATAATCAATCCGAGTAGAATATAATATTCTATATGTGCATGCTTATACTATATATATTATATATTATGCAAACATGCTTCGTATGTTAATTAATATGACGCGTATTTTATATATATATATAAATGCAGCGCTTAAACAAGATGAGATAAATTAATAACAAACCCTCAATTTTTATATTAAGTCCTAAGCGCTCAAAGATATTTGGAATATCGAACGTCGCCTTTCTAGCATGATAAAATTAATAGAGTATTAAATATTTAATATGAGTTTGTTGTGTCACCACAAGGCAAGTATTAAGTATTTAAGATGTTAATTTATCACATTTGATGCTTATAAAGAAAATTGAACAATATTGTTTTGTTGTGTCACCACAAGGATGATATTTTTTTTTTTGAATATATGGAGTGCTAGGTCGGACTTAACTTGGATAATTTTGATTCGGATGTGCCACCACTGATCAAAATAATCTAAGAGGCAAAAGAAAAGGAGTCAGATAGTTGATGTAATTGACAAAAGTTGTCTACCTATTTATTTATATATAGTTTGTTGTGTCACCACAAGGCTATATACATTTGAAATGGGATCCTTATTCTCACTAGCAAATCTTTAATTAGATTTTGCTTAACTATATAAGTGAGGGTAATATAGTTTGAAGAAAATAGTGGGAGATACCAATTTAAAACAAGACCTAAATTATTTTGGTAATTAATAAAAGAATGTATGTTAAAATGTTGTTAAATACAAATTCATTTACAGAATTTTATAATGTCTAAAATTACTATCACTGCGAAGCATATTAGATGCTAAATTAACCAGACCAAATTAAACGGATTGGTTAAGGAAATTGAGAATAGTTCTCATGGCTGAAAAGTTATCTTATGTCCTTAATACGTCTATCCCTGCAATGGTTGCAGACAATGCCTCTGAGGAAGAGATTGCTACTTTTAGAAAGTGGCAAGATGATGCATAGTTGGGTCAATGCATCATGCTCGCATCCATGAGTAACGAGCTTCAACGTCAGCATGAAACTATGGATGCTCCTACTATATTCCTGCACATCAAGTAGTTGATGGTGAGGAAAGTAGGACTGATAGATATCAGATATCTAAGGAGCTCTTCCGATCTAGAATGGCCAATGGCACTATAGTACAGACAAAGAGTTCTTAACATAATCAATTTGATTGAACAATTAGGACAACAAGTTTTGTCATGGATGGAGAGTTGAGCCAAGATTTGATCTTGCACTCACTCCCGGACTCCTTTCACAATTGTTGTGAATTTTTATATGAACAAGCTAGATATCACTTCGTTGATTTGCTTAACATGTTGAAAAATGATGAGAGTCACTTTCCAACCAAGAAAGACCATGTCTCTTCTTGGTAGGGGCCAAAGGATCTTCCTAAAAGAAGAACGATTCAAAGAAGGTATATAGAAAGGCAAAAACAAAGGATAATAAGAACAAAACCGATACACGGATAGCAAAGGAGCTTGCTTCCACCGCAATAAGCCCGACACCGGAAAAAAATCTGCGAGAAGCGCTCTTGCAGAGGCTAACCAAAGAAGCTTAGTGAAGTTTTGTTATAAATACGCTTTTGTTCACGATTGAAATAAATTTTTCTTTAAGTCAAGGTTCTACTTGGATATTGGATATCGACTTTGGTTATCATAAATATAGATTTATGAAGGGACCAAGAAGAAGTAAAAGCTAAACAAAGATAAATAATCTTATGTGTGGGAAATGAAGCAAAGGTTGCTACATTAGCGATAGAAACTTACAGTTTAGCAATGCCTAGGCAAATCTATTAAGTCAATAAGTTGTTATTGTATTCCAATTCTTGTTAGAAACATTATTTCCATTTTATTGTTGGACAATAAAATTTTGGTATTATAATTAAGAACAATTGTTGTTCTATTTATAATAATAATGTTTCGTGATAGAACCCAAAGATTACTTAATGGATTTTGTATACTTGACTTATGTGAAAAATTATTTTGTAAATCGAACAAACTAGTATAAGAAAAGGAGATGATCATTCAAAGAGTTGAATGTATGTATTTGTTGAATACAAGTGTGAATTATTTGAAAGGTTCAAAGAATTTGAAGTGAAACAAATTGGCAAAGTATTAAGATTCTTTGATTAGATCAAGGAATAAATACTTGTGCAATATGTTTCTAGATCATCTCAAATGGTTTTTCTCATAATGGACACCTCATGATACGTAATAATTGATTGATGTATCTGAAAGGAAAAATCATACCTTGTTGAACATGGTACGGTCCAAAATGATTTTACCGATATTCCAAAGATCCTTCAGGATCATGTCCTAGAAATGGTCGACATATCTATTTAAAAAGGTAACCTCAAAATCCGGCCACAAGACTCCATAAAAGTTATGGACAGGGAGGATTCCTAATTTTAAGTATGTTAAGATAAGGGGTTGTCCAACTTATGTGAAAAGGTTTCAAAAAGATAAGCTTGGGACAAGATTTGACAAGTACAATTTGTGGGACATCCTAAAGTAAGTTTAGGGTATATGTTCTATAATCCTACTTAGCAAAAGGTGTTTGTTATGAAACACACGCTTTCTAAGATAAAAGTGTTTTTATTATCAAGGGCCTAGTGGGAGGATAATAGATCTTGAAGAGTTCAAGAACCACAAAACACTATAAGTCAAATAAGAGGAACTATAGATAGATTCTATTGTACCACAACCGAATCAGAATCGGAATAGTACATCAAGATACCTAGGAGGTATGGATTCATTATAGATGATGATGATGAGGTACACATCATAGAAGATGATGATCCAGTTACATACGATGAGGTAAGAGTTCTAGTGTGTACAAAAGGGTCAGTGGGAGCGTTATGACATTTCTAGTATTATATATTGATATACTACGGATAAGGAATAACATGCCAATGCTACAATCAGTAAAGATAAAGTTGTCTAAACATTCCTCTATGAATGGTTTGGGAAGAGTATCTTAATAGGGGATAAAATCTATATAGATAGATACAACAGGATGCTCGACTTAACCCAAGGAACGTATATTCATTTGATGCTAAAGTCGTTTAGCATGGCAAACTCCAAGAGATGGAGTGTATCTCTCTTAATAGTCCCCACAGACTCCTGAAAAGAGAGGTCGCATGAGTGACAATCATGCATGCAATGAAATGTACGAGACCTGATGTTGATTAGTCATATTATAGAAGTTCACTATGAGTAAGTGAAAACATCTTAAAGTGCTTAACCCAAGCACTAAGGATGTGATCATATTCATGGTGGGTCTTAATTAAAACTAGAGGGCTTAATGCACTCAAGTTTTTCAAATGCACTCAAGATGATAGAAAAATCCACTTTAAGGTAAAGGTTACCTTGAACAAAGTGGTGTAGTGAATTCGAAAGGTTCCAAACAAAGCAAAGAGTCTTTGGTTTAGTGATAAAGACAAAGTATATAGCTATAAATGAAGTCGCAAGTTGATTGTTTGGATTAAAAGTTCATTACGTAACAAGGAATAGTTCCTAAGTCTCATCTTGGATCTAAACATGTGTTGTGGCACTTTCATTTGATTATTAGAATCATTGAAAGATGGGAAATCACTATGTAGAGATAGTGGACTCTCATGAACAACATTACATATCCATTAACTAAAGCTTATCCAATGTTAGTAATAATCGCCACTTACGTAAGAAGAGTATGAGATACCATGACGATTGGCTTTTAGTGCAAGTGGGAGATTGAAAGTAGTATGCACACAAGCCAATCATGTTTGATGATAAAGCATATACTTTGTAATAATCTTATTCATTTATTAATAAAAATATTAATTTATTAAAGGCTTTTAATTATCTACATGATGTCGCTTTTATAATATGTGATAAACCCATAGTTTTAAGCAATGCTTTTAGAATAATGATGATGATCATTCTAATGAGATCTAAATTTTAGAAAGCTTAAAACTAAAATAGTTCCCAATCATTGGATTACTAAATTGGGGATTAGTGAATCCGGATAGATTGGTACATACGTTCTTGCTCATTGGATGAGGATGATTGATCTCATGATCATTTGTGTGGAGACACTAAAGCAAGTATGTAGGTGCTTATTAGAGAATAAGTTCATTGAACGTGGCTCGCTAAGGAATACCTAATGGAGTTTTACTTGCTCGTCAATAGGAATTCTGTAGTGATAGTAGACAAGTGATCCTTGGACTTGAGATCATCATAGTATCTTGTGTATGATGAGTTATACTTTGACTTATTCCTTAAGACCCTTAGGGTATATCAAAGGGTATGCTTGGGTATAATAAGTTGTACATGGAGATAATGTATGATCAATAAAGAATCTACCACTTTATTAAAAGAAGAGAAATGTCCTATGTGATTCGATAAATGACAACCCTAGTAGTCCTTGGCTAAGGCGTAATGAAATTATAAAGGAGTTTCTAATTTGCATTATTTGGTGTTGTGCATTTAAGGATCAAATACATATAATTAAATAAAATAAGACTTGACAAGAATTCCATGTCTTATATTTAATTGAGACATCAGTATGGTGGAAGGATTGAATTGTATTGCAGAACTATTTACTCAAAGGTTCTTTTATGATTAATGTTGAAATATATATTATCCGGAAAGTCGTTGATCGCTAGGGAGGCTTATCCCTATCAGAGAATAAATATTATTTATTTAAATAAATTAATGGTTTAATTTATTTATTTAAATAAGATTAGAATTGTTCTAATTGATTTATTCACAACCGGCTTAATATGGAGAACCTAAAGGGTCACACCATAAAAGGAAGAATAATTATTTAAGAAGTTAATGGCATAATCGTAATAATATAGTTAAGTATATTTAATTTAATCTATGGTGATAGAATAAATTAAATAGCTTAATATTTATTATTTAATATTTTAGAAATATTAAATATAAATTAATAAGAGGAGTCTTATTAATATTATTACAATTATTATTATTATTTTAATTTCTAAAAGAGTTTAGGAATTAATTTAATATAAGTATTTCATTTATTCCTAATTGGATTAGGAAGGAAAATTAGTTAAAGGAGTTTAATTAATTATCCCTAATAAGATTAGGAGCCCCTTTAATTAAAATGGTTTAATTAAATAATACCTTATTTTTAATAGGTTACTTGATATCTTTATAAGAGGAGTCTTATATCGATATCAAAAAAAAAGACGCTATAATTCCAATGGTCGAGAGTACGCTCTTTTTCTATAGAGATAGAAAAACTAGGTTTAGCCAAACACCCATCTTCTTGAATTCTTCTTCTTCCTTGGTGGATCACCTCAGAGGCCAAACACTTGGGTGGCTAACGTTGATCAAAGGAAGGAACCAAACCCGGTGGATTCAAGTTGAACGCGAAAAGGATTGGAGGTGAACTTGCACACGAGGAAGCTCGATCTTCAAGGGTACGATTCTTATTCGTTATCTTTTCGCTTAATTAATAATTTTGCATAAAGGGTGATCCGTATATGGTTTGTAAAATTTTAAACTCGATTTTTACATCGCTTCCGCTTATTTTTGCAATTTGATGCGTTCTTGAATATTACAAACCTAATAAAATTGCTTTGTCGTGCTTACACTGACAAAACGCTTTGTCGTGCTTATTATGATTAGTGAGAAATTTAGGTTAGTAACCCTAGATTAATAAACCCTAACCCTAATCAACAAAACCCTTACCCTAATTTGTAAACCTAACCCTAATTAGCTAATTTAACCGTAATTAGATTATCTTAACACCTAATCATGGTTAATAAACTTCAATTAGGTACTAATAAACATCATTTAACAATCCTAATCATTAAAAATAAAACCCTAATCAAGATTAGTGAGGATTAGGGCAAAATTAAGCTACTAAACTAACCTAACTAGCTTACAAGTAGGTTAGGAGTCACCAAACCAAGTCCCAAGGCTGCACATGAGCTGATAACAAATCCTAAGCAGCACAAGTAACTAAGCATCAGATATTTAGAGAGGCAATTAGGTGAAAAAGATAAAAATAAAAACCTAAGTTGCTTAAGTCTATAACTAGCAACACATCCTATGGCCAAAACTACGAAATCTCTAAGCCTATACACTCTTATAAACATACCAAATCAAGCCTGGGTGATTGCAGCATCAAATTCAGTAGCCAGAAATCAAAATCAAGTAATAAAGGTGCAAACCCTAATTCATAGCTAGATCTTTGATCCTTTGTTAATTTTATTGTTTAGATGTTTAGAAATATGTATTAGTATGTTAGAAAGTATGTTATATTAGTAGAACACATTTTCATAACATCTAGATGCCTTAATTAAGTGTTTTTAGAAATCTGGAAATTTTGATAACCAAGTATGTGATGTACCAATGTCGTAGGCATGTAGATTCAAGTGTGTTTATGTTTAGGTCTGTTAATTATATGTTACTTGTAGCCTGTTAGTAGGTCTTTAATCTGGAAAAGAAAACAGGTTCATCAAAACCATAGATTTCAAGTAATAAGTGGTCAAAGTGCATTGACCATTCACGATTGTCGCTTTTCGGGTTACCCAGATAACTCAAGAATAATGAACCAAACCTACTTTGACCAACCTTTTGATCGCTTTCTATTTGTTGTTTTTGTAATGTTTTGTTTTAGATTAACACTCGATATATGTACTACATATCTATGATCTTCAATTGCATAAACAACTCATAGGATTACTGGAATTAATGGTCAAAATTCGTTGACCGAACTTGACCGAGTTTTCTAGGCTACCCAGAAAATTGAAGAACACGAAGAATAATGTTTGGCTGTACTTTGACCAACATAATTAGAGATCTTAGAGTTATGATGTGTTCATGTTAATGTTATATATATGTAACTTGACATATATACTACATGTTACAACAAACACAACACACATCCAATAAACAGAATCAGAGATGTTAAAGCCACAAAATCGTTAACCTACTTGACCAATTCGTCGGGTTGCCCGTAAACTCAAGAAACACTTTCGACAAAGTGATTTTGAGCCTCTATAACTTCTTGTTATATGTAGGTTAAAGCCTAAAATTTGATTCATGTTGTACTACTGTAAGAGTACTATGTTGGGAGAATGCATATTATGATTTAATGTTTTAATGTATATGCTCATGATTATTTGTAAAGTCCTTCAAGTAAGATATGTACAAGGACTTAGTGATAGATCACATTTGTTAGGTTGATCTAAGCTCTTAACGTATATCATTCTGTAAAAGAATGTATAGTTAGAAAGATCAAAGCTGTTAGGTTGATCTTGAGATGTAATAGATAGGCTTCGAAGAAATCGTTGTGTATCATCTGATCAACATTGCAGAAGTCAAGGCAGAAACGTAGAGCTTCAAAGATCGTAGTGTACATTCCTTGAAGGACCTCTTCAAAAATTGTAGAGTGGTCCCAACGTTTGCCGAGCCAACTCAACGATCATAGCATGCTAAAGGAAACGTAGAGTTTACAAGTCAACGATCGTAGTGTGCTCTCGAAAACGTAGAGTTAGAACCTAGCAAGCAAAGATCGTAGTGTGAAAATGTTTAAGAGAAATCGTAGTGCTCTCGGCTAATATCATCAGATCAAGCACCAAGGCGACAAGTCACTACGATCTGAATCATAGAGTATCACGATATAAATCGTCGAGCATCATCTGTCTTATGTCAGAAAACGTCGAGCCTCATGAAATGTGTGAAGACATATTCCAACATATACGAGGAATGGATTCTAGACGCCAAAGACTCATCACCCCAAAGTAATATGAAATATCCTTAGATGCAACAAAGAAGCGTATTGAAGAAGCTAAGGAAAGTACCATTGGTAAAGGGGCAAAACACCTTTTCAGGTGTTAAGTGAGAAAGCGCTTCATCGTGTCAAGGCCGTAATGCAATTTCGTAAGATGTGCAGAAATGTCTCCATCAAAGATCAGAAAAGTCAAATGCATTTAATGCCTCAACGGATGGATCCAACGGATAGTTTTCAAGATCACATATATGCAAATTAGACAGATGAGAAAGAATAAGGCAAGCATTGAACAAACAACGTGAACAGCTCTAAAGCTCAACTCTACGATCTGAGAATTTGCAAAGCTTGCTTCAACTACTCGGGTTCTTTCAACAAGTGCTTAAACAAAGAATCGAGTAGCAACCATAAAGAACTCAACATCTATCAATCAATCAAGAAGAGTACCAAGGCTGCTTTGGACTTGAAGAGTTCTAAGTGAACTGTAAGAGAGCCAAGTCTGGACTTAAAGAGTTCAAGAGTGAACTAAGAAGTTCCTGATCTATTTGATTCAGAAGGAATGTGTGTGATTCGAAGTTGTAAAAGACATCCTTAGTGGATATCCTACTCGTTGAGTGTAAGAGTGGACTAGAGCTTTAAGTGCTCAACCACTTAAAATGACTGTGTCTTTTATATTCATACTATAATCGCTATATCTCGCCATAATCGCTATAATCGTCTCTCACTCTCATAACTCCACTTTTTGTAAAGAAGATTAAAACACCATAAATTCGCTAAGTTTTAATCATCATTAAAGAACAAGTTTAAAACGAAAAAGATTTTTTAAATATCTATTCAACCCCCCCTTCAAGATAACTATTGTGCCAACTAAGAACTAACAATTGGTATTAGAGCAAGTTCTATTATACAGCTTACAAGCTTTAGTAGATCCAATGGCACATGTACCAAGCGAATCTAGAACTGGAGGAGGCAGCAAGCCACCAATGTTCAACAAGGATAAATTTGCAAACTGGAAAGTAAGGATGCAAGCTTACATGGACTCAATAGATGAAGATCTATTTGAGACCGTTCAAAATGGGCCCTATATTCCAATGAAGCTTGCACCAACCACTGATGATCCAAATAGAATACAAATCAAGGTTAAAGAAGAATGGAAAGACAACGAGAAGAGAGCTGTCTAACTTGACAAAAAGGCCAAGAACATCCTGTTCCAATCCTTAGAAGACAATCTATTTGAAAACGTTGTCAACAACAAAACAGCTAAGGAGGTTTGGGAAGCATTGTTGATCATGCACGAAGGAACTGAAGAAGTCAGAGAAAACAAACAATCTCTTCTGACACAGCAGTATGAGATGTTTGCTCATGTTCAAGGAGAGAACGTGACTGCCACTTATGAGAGATTCAACGTTCTGCTCAAATCTCTACGAGCATATGGGAAGATCTATCCTAACAAAGATCTGATCATAAAGTTAATGAGAGCCCTACCGAGCAAGTGGGATGCTAAAACCACTACTATAAGAGAGTCAAAGAATCTTCACGAGATGATAGTCCAACAAATTTATATGGAAATCTCCGACATATTTAACCGGAGTCGACTCAACGAGCTGAAACCCTATCAGAAGGAAGAAGGAAGGATAAGGGTGTTGTTCTCAAGGAAACTGAAAGTGCATCAAATGTCAACACTAAGATTGACTCTGATTATGATGAAGACGATGATGAAGATCTTGCCACGCTGGTAAAAAGACTAAGAAGATTCATGCGTCAAGGCAAAACCAGCAAGCCAAAGAAGGTCAGCAACTATAGCAGCCAGGAGCTAATAAATGATCTATGCTACAACCGCAGAAGAAGTCTCGCCACTTCATCGCTAACCGCAACAAACCTCTAAGAGAAGAACTAAAGAAGAAACAAAGATGCAAAGAAGGAATACAAAGGAAACAAAAGACCTCAAGAAGAGAGACAAAGGCCAGTAGTAATGGAGGATCATGGAGCGATTCGAGCATAATGACTCCAATGTCGACTCAGGAGATGATGAAGAACCAAAATGGCTAATCTGCGTGCTTAATGGCCAAACATGCAAAGGAAAAACAAAACCTCAACATTCATGACTTAAGTCTCGACGTGGTATTTGACTTCAACTCACCTGATGTAGACATAAATGATTTAAGAACTGCACTGCATGGCATAACCACTTACCTACATCAATACAAGAAGTGGTTTAGAGTTTTGTCAAAGGATCATTCACTTCTTCAAGAGGAGAAGAAGAAAGTTCAAGAAGAGCTTGAAACAGCCCTTCTAAGTACTAATCTTCTCTCCAAGCTTGAGGCTGAGAATGAAACCCAAAAATGCATAAACACACTCAACGCACAAAGAGAATCTAATCTAACCTCTAAAATTGAGGAACAAGAAAAGACTATCTCTGCATGGAATAAATTCTCATCATCCATAGACTCCTTGCTCTCTAGTGAGAGGAGCACATTCGACAGAACAGGCTTAGGCTTTGGGGAATCCATTCTAGAGCCATGTGTGGAAAAGACAAAGGAAACTAGCACTAGTAATGCCTCAAGTTTTAGTAGAAGCATTACCTTTGTTTAATCCTCACAGAAGGAAGAACAAGTTCAACCTTGTCCCACTGCTCCATTCATAATCAAAGGAGTAAAGGATCTCATGTCTTTGGGTCGGGATTCATAAAGAGAAGAGTAACCTAACCTCTCCTCACCAACCTCAAGAATCAGAGAGTCAAGCAAGACCAACTCTACTTAATCAACGGGAAGGTACAAGAGAGGTAAGGCACACGCATCACTATTTATGAAATCCAAGGACACGTGGAAGAATGAGAATCGGTTTTAATGTAAGGACAACTAAAGAACCACACAAGTCCAAATGGAGGATGAATCATCATACACACACATGCATGCATCATACTAGATGTTTTATATGCAATAAATATGGTCACAAGGCTGCTAAGTGTTATTATAATTCCATTCATGTAAGACCCAAGATTAAACAGATTTTGGTCTCCAAAGGCATTAACAAAGAAGGACCCATGCAAATATAGGTACCAAAATGAAGGTTCAATTTTTGACAGGAAAAGAGCTCCACGATCACCACATGGTATCTGGACAGTGGATGCTCAAGGCACATGACCGGGAATAAAGCCCTCTTGTCTAACTACATAGAGAAGGAGGGTCCCTCTGTCATCTTTGGAGACAACGGCTCGGGCAAGACAAGAGGATACGGCTCTGTTGGCAATGGTGTAGTATGTTTCAGCAAGGTAGCATATTTAGAAGGTCTCCAACACAACCTTCTAAGCATCAGCCAACTCTGCGACAAGGGTCATCAAGTGACATTCCTCAACAACCAATGTCAAGTCGTAGATTTGAAGACATCGTCAGAAAGCTAATCGGGACAAGAGAAGGAAATGTCTACATAGTGGATCTTGGTCAACTAAGCTCGATGAGACAATATGTTTTCTCGCAAAAGCATCTCAAGAAATGAGTCAAGGCGGCATGGCATGATTTGTTGTCTCACTTAAACTTCAAGAGCATGTCCAAACCGGCATCAAAAGATCTTCAGTATGGGCCTACCTAAGTTCAACTTCATAAAAGAAAGGCCATGCAATGCCCGCCAGCTTGGAAAACAAACAAGAAGCTCATTCAAAAGTAAAACCGCCAACTCTATCGACAAGCCCTCGCAGCTGCTTCTTCACATGGATCTATTTGGGCCAATTCCAACAACTAGTCTTGGAGGAAAAGATACTCTCTAGTTATAGTCGACGATTTACTACACCGCATTCATATGGGTATTCTTCCTAACTTCAAAGGATGAAACGAGCTCCCGCTTAATCAAGATGTTCGGGACCGGTGATGAACGAGAAAGGAGAGAAAATCAAGGCCATAAGGAGGATCATGGTAGAGAATTCTACTCGTAAATGGACCGCTTCGCATGCATAATGGGATCACCATAACTTTCACCCACGAACTCCTCAACAAAATGGAGTATCCGAAAGAAAGAATAGAACCTCGATGTGAAGTCGGAAGAACTCTATTTGCAGCAGAATTCATCCGCTCAATACTTCGCGTAAGTCGCCAACACCGAATGCTACACGCAGTAACGTATCACCGATACACTCTACGATCAAGAAGACGCCTACTTAACTATGGAAAGGAAGAAAGCCACGTGTCGCCTACTTTCATGTCTTCGGATGTGCATGCTACATTCTCAACAATGGAAAGCGAAGATTCGACAAAATTTTAGCTTAAGTCGACGGAAGGAATCTTTCTTGGATATGTCACGCATAAAGAAGGCTTACAGAGTGTTCA
The DNA here is from genome assembly GCA_020205615.1 of Panax quinquefolius. Classification (NCBI taxonomy): domain Eukaryota; kingdom Viridiplantae; phylum Streptophyta; class Magnoliopsida; order Apiales; family Araliaceae; genus Panax; species Panax quinquefolius. Next base: position 99,124,203 of record CM035167.1, on the reverse strand, counting down.
ACAAAAGACACCGAGTGTTGAAGTCTCAATTCATATCATCTTCGGCGAAATGACTGCATAACACAAAGGCTTCAAGACACTACTTAACCGATAAAGGCAGATACTACTTAATGAAATTGTCGAGCCCAACACTACGATCAGAAGTGCCAGATAATGAAATCATTGAGCAACAAAATGAGATCGTAGAGAGGTCTATGCAAGATAGTGAACCTCCACACCACGAAGAAGAAATAGATCTTGAAGACTTAAGACAAGAAGGCATCAGGACGATGTCCCAACCCTAACAGAGACGCTGCCAGAGATCACACTCAGGATCTAATTATTGGAGATCTGAGTGCTAGAGTCAAAACAAGAGTTGCTACTCAAAATGAATGCATTTATCTAAGCTTCCTATCACAAACAGAACCAAAGAAGATAGAGGCTGCTATGGAAGACTCCAGTTGGATAGAAGCCGTGCAGGAAGAACTCAACCAATTTGAATGAAACAAAGTATGGAGATTGGTACCAAGACCAAAGATGTGATGCCCCCAAAATTAGGTATACATCACCCATCTTGAGTCGCCAGATACATGGTACAGAATTCAAATACAACTTAATAATACAACTGTCGTGTACAATACGATAAAACATAAACTGTGAGTTTGAATACAAATATTGTCCTCTAGAGAGTATACAAACTCAATGGAGTCCTCATTACATTTATTATCACACTATTTCATAGAATAGTAAGGACTACTAATGTACCATCTAGGACCATCACTCTATTCCCTGACTAGTCCCCGCTACGTTCTCATTTTCTGAAGAGAACAGTGAAAGAAAGGGTGAGCTCAACTAGCCCAGTAAGAAATATTATGACTAAGATAATGCAGAATAAATTATCGTTAGCCTTCAACAGTGTTAAACTGATAAAATATAACAACTATCAAGTTTAACTGTAGTGGAACAAGCAATCCATTAGAAGAGTCAAGTAGAGAATAAAATCTACTATCTTCTATAATTTAAAAGGTTTTTCATCACTTTATCGCTGGGACTCAGCTTAATAAATAATCCATATCATCGAATCGCCTCGCAAGACTACTACGCCAAGGATATTCTTTAGTATCACGACCACAATTATCCATGCACCACGGCCAAAGATAATTGTGTTTTCATCAAAGGTCCTGATCATGCCATAAAATAATTCATCTTTGCACCCTTGGCCGAAGAGAATCCATAGCCACAATCATACCAAAAATTGTCCATCAATGCATTATGGGCCAACGAGGACTTTTTCCACATCATTTGTAATATTATGGTCATGATTATACCTAATAATCCTCGGTCATAATCATACCAAGTCCATCTATGCACTACTGTGCCATGTAGATGACTTTCAACATAATATAAACATGAGGATGCCGACAATGATATAAGAATTCAATAAAACAAGTTCAAGAATTAAATTCTCCAGAACTAATAACGCCCAAATTGTCAACATGATACTTCTTTCAGAGAGTAAAATTCAAGAATGCTCGTAAGAATATTTTCATGAAAAGATATGGATGAAGCGCAAATATCAAGGATATTCCACTAATTTTATGGAGTATAGAAGTTAAAATTTTAACCAAGTGAGTATAATAAAGAATGGAATAACAAAAGAAATCACCATGCATGCAGATTGTGATGTATAAAAGTTATTCCAATGTAATAATAAATAATGTAATCCGTGTCAAAGTAAATTCGCACCGATAGATGTTCCAAATGTAATAATAAAGAATAGAATAACAACAGAAATCACCATGCATGTGGCAATCCACATGTATACAAAGTTATTCCAAAGCAGTAATAATAAAGAATGGAATAACAAAAGAATTCACCACGCATGCGATAAACCGCATGCATAAAAGTTATTCCAATGTAATAATAAATAATGAATTCAGTCCCGCCAGAACGCACGCATGTGATATTCTCGATGTAATAATAAATAATGGAACTCCAGTCCGCCAGAACGCATGCATGTGATATTCTCGACGTAATAATAAATAATGGAACCAGTCCCACAGAAACGCACGCATGTGATATTCGACATAATAATAAATAATGGAACCAGTGTCCCACAGAAAACATTACGCATGTGATATTCCGAATGTAATAATAAAGAACTAAATATTTAAGAATTTCACCATGTTTCATGGTATTGTGATAAAATGATTATTCCAACATAATAGTAAAGAATGGAATAATAGAAGAATTTCACCAAGTATAGGGTATCCCACGATACAAAAGTTATTCCAATGTAATAATAAAGAATGGAATAATGTAAGTTCTCTTCATGAATAAGAAAGAAAGAATACCCCTTTACTTAGTACAACAAATAATATCCCCTACCTTAAGAAGAAGAGTATCGGATATAGAAGTAGAAGTGAAGTAAGTAACATATTTCTTCTTTCTCTCTATAGTTTTCTCTCTAGAGTTTCAAAGAATTCAGTAAGAAATAATGAAGGAATGAGCTTCTATTTATAGAAGAATGGATCAGATAGTAACTAATTCATTTAGAAAGGTATATATTAATTTACTTTAATCTGACGGTCCATATTTAAAGCAAAATCTTTTAAATAAAATATAATATATTCTATTTATAATCTAATAAAATGAATAACTTTATAAAAGATTTTACTATGCAAACACTATGCAGCACTATGCAAAACACTATGCATAATAAAATATAATATATTCTATTTATAGAATAACTTTATAAATGTATTCTGCTTTTATATAAAAAGATTTTACTATGCAAAATACTACGCAGACATCTACGCATAATAGAATATAATATATTCAATTTATAGAATAACTTTATAAAAGTATTCTGCTTTATATAAAAAGTTTTTCTATTTTATTACATTAATAATACCAATAAAATAAAACTGAGTGACTTATCATGTAAACATCAATAATCAATACCGTGTTCTACTATCCAACCACGCCAGACATCGTACTTTTACTACCGAGTAGTTCAACAGCTTTTAACGGTAAAACTTCCGCCGTTATTCTCATAAAAATATTTTGTCGCTTTTCCATCCGACAATAATTCCAAGCATTTTGGTCCACTAATGATTGTATCGTCGCATACGGATATTCCCCGACAAAAAGAATATTCCCCACCAATCGAATATAATATGACAACTACACATACTTTGCAAAATTTGTAAATATTACCCACAACTATAACATTATATCAAATCCACACCATAATATTTAAAAAATTATTTCGAGAAAATTAAATATTTATTCATAAAATCTGGGGTCTCACAAAAGAGTCATCCTGTCATTGGAACCAAGTGGGTCTTCAGAAACAAAATGGATGAGGATGGAGTTATAACCAGGAATAATGCAAGATTAGTGGCAAAGGGCTATTCTCAAGAAGAAGGCATCGACTACGATGAGACATTTTCACCGTTGCCGTGATCGAAGCCATCGTAATCTTTTGCCTTTTTCACGCTTCACATGAAGTTCAAAGTCTTTCAGATGGATGTCAAAAGTGCATTCCTAAATGGAGAACTCCAAGAAGAAGTCTATGTAGAGCAACATCCAAGTTTCATCAATCCATCTCTTTCAAATTATTTTTATAGATTAGACAAAGCCTTATATGGTCTTAAACAAGCACCCAGTAGCATGGTATGAAACACTAACTAACTTCTTAATTGAAACGGGTTTACTAGAGGTAGAGTAGATACCACATTGTTTCTTAGAAGGCATAAAGACAAAGTCTTATTAGTTCAAATATATGTTGATGACATTATTTTTGGTTCTCACCGACGTAAACGTTATGCAATAGATTCTTCTAAGTCGATGCAGAGCAAGTTTGAAATGAGCATGATGGTGAGTGAATTTTTCCTCGATCGCAAGTAAAGGAGACCGATGAAGGAATTTTTATAAACCAAGCCAAGTACATCAAAGACTTACTCAAGAAGTATGGCATGGAATCACTTCTCCCATGAAAACACCAATTGCTCCTCGCAACCAAGCTTCGATAAAGATGAAAAGGGTAAAAGTATTGATATAACTCAACATGAGGTATGATAGTTCTCTTTATACCTAATCGCCAAGAGACTGTATATAATGTTTGCAACATGCATATGTGCTAGATTTCGTGCTAACCCTAAAGAGTCACATTTATCTCGTCAGAAAGAGGATCTTCGTGTATCTCAAGGGTACACCTTACTGGGGCTTTGGTACCCCAAGGAATCCTCATTTGAACTAACAGATATTACAGATGCCGATTTTGCAGGATGCAAAATAGATAGAAAGAGTACCAAAGTGGCAACCACAATTGCTAGAAACAGATCGGGTGTCCCGGTTTAGCAAAAAACAAAACTCAAAGATTCATTTCAACCGCAGGTTTAATACATTGTCACCGGGCAAACCGCCAGGCTTTCAGATTCTATGGATTAAAATTCAAATTTAATGACTACGGGTTTGATTTCAAATCTATTCCCATTCATTGTGATAACACAAGTGCCATAGCAATAACTCATAATCCTCGTTATGCATTCTAGACTAAGCATAAAGAAATAATGTATCACTTTATCGTGGATCACGTGCAAAATGGAACTATATCTTTACAATATATCCATATCGAAAATCAACTTGTCGATGTTTTTACAAAACCTCTAGATGAATCCAGATTTAATAAGTTAATAAGTGAGCTAGGCATGCTAAATCTTCAACCATAAAATATATGTTCTAGATTGTGCTAACCATAACAGATACAAAGGTTGAACTCAAAATCGAGAGACATGATCATGGAAGTCCACGATCGTAGAGCCGAGAGACAAAACCACCTCAATGATCGTAGCAAAGACTCAACCATCGTAGAGAGCGATTCAACGATGACAAAAGCCTCATCAACAAAGCAAGAGTACACCTCGTGATGATAAGCTTCAAAACAAAGCAATCCTTCTAATAAGCCGCCCTCAGAACAAACTTAACCCTCGACTCACTCCAAGAGGTCGGGCCCTTCCCGAAGTTGCTTTAAAATAATGCTTTATCAAAACTCATCACAAGGATCGTGTAGACTCGACGATCGTAGATCGTATACACGATGAATGATGGTTAGACTAGATGATCGTAGTTCGCATACCTACACGGCTGATGAATGACTCGACAATCGAAATCGTAAATGACGAATGATGGATGATGACTTCGACGATCGAGATCGTACACGATGGTTGATGAATGACTCGACGATCGTAGCTCGACTCGACAAAGGCAAAGCACTCAACGATCACTAAACCACCTCAACGATCGTAGTCCTCCCTAAGGACACCTCAGCTCTGAAGGAGCCAAGGGAAAATTAGTACAATCCTTATCACCAAAGTTGGAGAGCAACAAAAGTCGACACCGTCCGACTAAGCAAAAAGAAGAGAGGAATTTATAAGTACAAATTGAAATCGTATTTTTGAAATCTAAAGCTCAAAGATTATCTCTCCCATCCACTCTCAAAGCAAAAACCCTAACTTAGAAGAAAGCTCATCGAATCTCACTTCCAGCTTAGAAAATCAATGGCGCCATCCAAAGGTTATCTCAAAGGCATGCACTGCTTTCGATTTAATTCAAAATAGCTTAACCTAAGTTCCACAAGACTGCCTCATCAAGAAGGCAGTGTCTTAAAGAGACTTTGGGCACAGTACAATCGATATACCCCTAAGTGTAAAAGATTTCTATAAAAATGGTGTGCTTGAAAAAAAGACACCATCACTACAAGAGTAAGGGAAGTAGAAATCGATCAAGGAAGAAGACATCAATCTTGCCCTAGGTCTCAAAAATGAAGGCATCCAAATACATGACAAACAGAGATTTCCAGAGAGGACTAAGAAAAATGTATCACAAGAAAAACCCCCATGAAAGGGTACAAGAAGAAAGAGTTCCAACAGAGGTACAAATTTATATCGATATTATTGGGAAATGTATACGTCAAGAAGAGCTCAAAGTCACGATCACAACGAAGTACAACTTAAGCTCATGACGCACCATGTATTATGGTATACAACTCAACTATAGAGCCTTATTGCTCGAATGGATTGGTAAGTGGATAATCAACTCTAAGAAATCAAAAGCCCTCGAAGATGCTATATGGGAGATTCATAAGCATCATTCTACAAATCGCCTGGGTGAAAAATTGGGGATGAAGAAGGAGAGGCTATCAACCCAAATAGGCAAATGACCCAACAAATTATTTGAAAATTGGAAGAGGAACCCAGCTAAGTATGTTCGAATGATTACAAAATCTAGTGGAAGAACTGGGGATTTGAAGAACTCAGGCCTTCCAGGAAACATGTCTGTGGTTAGGGAGATCAAAGAAGAAGAAGAAATCAACAAAGAAGAACCCTCTCTCTTACCGTAAAAAGAAAGGGCAAGAGGAAACTAAGGGCTAGACTGGTGGAAGAGCCTCAAGGATCTACCACTGATATACCTGTAGAGTCCTCTGATATAGAGACTCTGAGGATGCTAAGGAGAAAGTAGCAGCAAGATGAAGCAGATGAGGATCAAGCTACCATATCCCAGATCTTGAAGAAAAACAAAGTTGGTCATAAGTCCAAAATGCCATCAGCCAACTCAATCGTAGAGTCTCTACTGCTCGTAGAGAGACTGCACTCAAGTACGGCAAAAGGAGGTAGCCGCTTTTAAGCATAGTGGTCATTGAAAAGGATAACACCGAGGTTCAAGAAAGTCCGGAAGCCGTGGCTGTTTAGCAAGTCAAGGAGAAAGCCGGGTCAAGAAGTACATTCTTGAAAATGAAAGAGTGCTCAAAAAGGAAGCAAAAAGTATGGTCGCCAAGAAGGAACTGGCCCAGAAAGCAAGTCAAGAGGAAGGTTCCCGGAGGGGAGATCCCCGAAATTCTCATGATAGAGAATACACCAATTTGAGGGGAGATGCCTCAAGCTCAAGAAGATGCTCCACATGAGGGGGAGCTATTGATCTTACAAGAAGTCGATCAAGTTGAGGGGAGCCTCAAGATATCTCCACGGCGTAAGAAGACGCTCGCCGTAAATGAAGAGGAACTCAGTAAAAAGATCATCAAGAGCCCATTGAGATAATGGAGTCCTCAAACAAAGACAGAGAAGAGGAAGAAGATGATGATGATCTTCAAATCACTCGTGTGGGCAGAGATGGGTATAGAAGCTATCTCTACAATCGATGTTCTCAACCTACCCATGATGCCATACCATCAAGCTCAAATCCTAAACTCTTGGGATCACATGTTCTGGAGCTTCAAAGAGTATCCATCTATCTCAATATTGGCTCATAGATTCTCAGGGAAATTTCACTTTGCAAAGAAGTTGATTACCAATACCTCTTCCTCAAAGCCACCAAGCAAAGAGAGGTTGTTCTTGAAATGCGTAAAAAATCAAGAAGTTCAAAATAAACTTACGCCGAGAACATCATCAACTTGAAAGCCTCACCAAGAATTCCGTAAGTCTTATGTCAATCAGAACGATGTAATGACATTGTTCTCACCGCCCCAAATAAAGAAGCTAGATTTGAAAAATGATCAAGGAAAGTCGAGAGGACATTGCCTCGGACACAAAGCCAACCGAACGAGCTTTGTCAAGGAGTGAATCGACTTTCTGCAGACATTCGAACCTCTTGATCTTTGACATAAAGGGGAGAATAAAGGAAAGGAGCTCAAGGGGGATGTGGAGGCCAAGGTAGAGGCAAGAGGAGGTCAAGGAAGCCAAGAAAGGGGAAGAGGACAATTTTACGCTCAAGCGTTAAGAAGCTCTCCTGCAAGACAATTCCATCACCAGACTTAACGATCTGATCAGCAGGAAATTGTAACGGCTTTACCATTAAGAAGTCAGGAGCCACCTACCAGCTCACAAGATGTGACTACCGTACGCCTAAGAATGCCAATTGGAGATCCTGCATTCATGAAAAAGCATGATGAAAATCCAAGGCTAAGCCTAAGTGAGCTGGAAGAACTAGCCAGAAGAGATGAAGCGAGCAAGAAAAGAAGGGCTGAGGAATATGCCAATCCACCACCACGAAAAAGAACAAAGAAATAGAGATAAGTGTAAACTTTAATTCTTATTGATGTAAAGCTAAAACTGCAATATCTCTTTAACATCAATAAATTCATACTTATTCTCTAGAAATTTCACCTGCTCACTGAAATACTAAGTCATGTTTAAATTTCCTGCAAATGCATCTAGACACTAATAATCATGACAACAAATCTCCTTGGTTATGTCAACATCAAATAGGGGGAGATTGTTGGGAGAATGCATATTATGATTTGATATTTTAATGTATATGCTTATGATTATTTGTAAAGTTCTTCAAGTAAGATATGTACAAGGACTTAGTGATAGATCAAATTTGTTTGGTTGATATAAGCTTTAACGATATCATTCTCGTAATAGAATGTATAGTTAGAAAGATCAAAGTCGTTAGGTTGATATCGAGATGTAATAGATAGGCTTCAAGAAATCGAGTGTATCATCTCGATCAACATTGCGTAAGTCAAGGCAAAAACGTAGAGCTTCAAAGATCGAGTGTGTGCCTTCAAGGACCTCTTCGTAAATTGTAGAGTGGTCCCAATGTTTGCCGAAGCCAACTCAATGATCGAGAAGATGCTAAAGGAAACGTAGAGTTTACAAGTCAACGATCGAGTGTGCTCTCTAAACGTAGAAAGTTAGAACCCAGCAAGCAAAGATCTTAGTGTGCAAATGTTTAAGAGAAATCGAGTGCTTTCGGGTCGATAAAGATCGATCAAGCACCAAGGCGATAAGTCACCACGATCCGAATCATAGAGTATCACGATATAAATCGTCGAGCATCATCTGCCTTATGTTAGAAAACGCCGAGCCTCACGATATGTGTGAAGACATGATTCCAACATATGAGGAATGGATTCTAGACGCTAAAAGACTCATCACCCCAAAGTAATATGAAATATCCTTAGTATGCAACAAAGAAGCGTATCAAGAAGCTAAGGAAAGTACCATTGGTAAGGGGCAAAACACCTTTTCACGTGTTAGGTGAGAAAGCAAATTCTGTTGTCAGGTCGATTGGGATGTAATGCGCCTTTAAGATGTGCGTAAATGTCTCCATCAAAGATCGTAAAAGTCAAATGCATTTAATGCCTCAACGGATGGATCCAACGGATAGTTTTCAAGATCACATATATGCAAATTAGACAAATGAGAAAGAATAAGGCAAGCATTGAACAAAACAACGTGAATAAATTCTAAAGCCCAACTCTACGATCCGAGAATTTGCAAAGCTTGCTTTACCTACTCGCTTCTTTCAACAAGTGCTTAAACAACAACCGAGAAAGCAAAACCATAAAGAACTCAACATCTATCAATCAATCAAGAAAAGTACCAAGTCCGGCTGGACTTGAAAAGTTCTAATGAATCTGTAAGAGAGCCAAGTCTCGCCGGACTCAAGAGTTCAAGAGTGAACTAAGAAGTTCCTAGATCATTGGTCTGTAGAAGGAATCTGGTGATTCGAAGTTGTAAAAGACATCCTTAGTGGATATCCTACTCGCTGAGTAAGAGTGGACTAGAGCTTTAAGTGCTCGAACCACTTAAAAACGATCGTGTCTTTTACATTCATACTATAATCGCTATATCTACCATAAATCGCTATAATCTGCCTCACTCTCATAACTCCATCGCTTTTGTAAAGAAGATTAAAACAAACATAAATTCCGCTAAGTTTTAATCATCATTAAAGAACAAGTTTAAAACGAAAAGATTTTTTAATTATCTATTCAACCCCCCCTCCCTTCTAGATAACTATTGTTCCAACTAGGAACTAACATACTATAACATTAATACTTGAACAAACCCAAAATCATAATCAAGAGCTAAATAATTCATGGTCAAACCGGTCACTCGACCATTTACTTAAAGTTGCCGTAAACTCAAGAACACCTACATACGACACTTTCATCACATCAAGGGTTTTAGCGATGTGTATATAAATTGATTTTTCTAAAAATAAATTCTAAAATTAGAAATGATTAATAAAAATATTAAAAAATACGTAAAGCAGCTTTTAAAATTATATTAAATAAATATACTTAATTTTCGATATTTTTACATAAATTCAATAAATATTTTATTTTATTTCGATATTATTAATAATTAACTTAATAATAAAGTAATTAGAATAATTTCTTATAAATACTAAATAATTATTGAAAAATAATATTAATGATTATAAATTATTTAAAAATAATAAACAATGGTTTTGTAAAACATTAAATAAATATTAATTACCTAAAATAGAAATAAATGCTTTAAAAATCATTTAAAGGAGAAATAAATGTTTTAAAAATACTTTAAAACTTCTAAAATTATTATAATGGATATATAAATTATCTAAAAATATAATAAATTTTATAAAAAAAATTAGTCCGCTTATCAACTTATTTAATATTCTAGAAAGACATTAAACATCGAAACCCTATTAAATCTAACCCGATATTATGTAAATGTTATAATGAGTATTTTTATCAATACTAACGTGTTAGATTTATATATATGAACACCGTAGGTATTTATTAACGATTGAATATCATAACTTGATCGATCTACGCCAGCAAGTATCTCGAACGCTATTTCTTTTTGCAAATTTCTTAAACCTCGCTTATTCATCGAACAAGATTTTATCTTGATATGTTGTTGATATAATATACTACACCTACAAGACGCCCCCAAAATTAGGTATACATCACCCATCTTGGGTCGCCAGATACATGGTATGTAATTCAAATACAACTTACTAATACAACTGTCGTGGGTACAATACGACAAAACATAAATCGTGAGTTTGAATACAAATATTGTCTACTAGAGATTATACAAACTCAAAAGGAGTCCTCATTACAATTATTATCACACTACAAAATAATAGTGAGGACTACTAATGCTATCCTCTCGACCATTACTCCGCTCCCCGACTCGTCCCCGCCTATATTCTCATTTTCAAGAGAATAAAGGAAAGAAAGGGTGAGCTCAACTAGCCCAAGAAGAAATATTATGACTAAGATAATGCGTAATAAATTATCATTAGCCTTCAACAAAGTTGTTAAACCGATAAAATATAATAAACATCAAGTTTAATCGCAATGAACCAAAGAATCCATTAAAAGAGTCAAGTAGAAAATAAAATCTACTATCTTTTATGATTTAAAAGGTTTTTCATCACTTTTATAGTTTAGACTCAATTTTAATAAATATTCCACATCATCGAATCACCCCGCACTACTACCAAGGATATTCTTTAGTATCACGACCACAATTATCCACGCACTACGTGCCAAGAATATTGTGTATTCATTAATGGTCATGATCATGCCAACAATCGCCCATCAATGCACTACGTGCCAATGAGGATTTTTACCACATCATTTGTAACATTACTACCATGATTACAATCAATAATCCTCGGTCATAATCATACCAAGTCCATCTACGCACTATGTGCCATGTATGATGACTTTCAAAATAATATAATATGAGGATGATGACAATGATATAAGAATTCAATAAAACAAGTTCAAGAATTAATTTATCCAGAACCAATAACATCCAAATGCACAACACGATATCGCTTTTGTAGAGTAAAATTCAAGAATACTTAGAAGAATATTTCCATGAAAGGATATCGATGAAGCTTAAATATCAAGGATATTCCACTAATTTCATGGAGTATAAGTCAAAGTTTTAACCAACCGAGTATAATAAAGAATGGAATAACAAAAGAAATCACCATGCATGCGAGAGATCGCACAGCAAAGTTATTCCAATGTAATAATAAATAATCTAACCAGTCCGTGCCAGAAACGCATGCATGTGATATTCCAATGTAATAATAAAGAATGGAACCAGTCCCAAGAAACACATGATATGTGACGTTCCAAAGTATTAATAATAAAGAACGGAACCAGTCCGCAGTAAAACACATGCATGTGATGTTCCAATGTAATAATAATAAAGATTTAACCAGTCCTGTAAAAACATGCATGTGATGTTCCAATGTAATAATAATAAAGATTTTAACCAGTCCTGTAAAACACATGCATGTGATGATTCCAATGTAATAATAGAAGAATGTCACCAAGTATATAGGTAAATCACAGATACAAAGTTATTCCAATGTAATAATAATAAGCAATGGAATAACAACGCTTTCTTCATGAATAAGAAAGAATAACACCCCTTACTTTTAGTAGAGATTGAATAATCGCAGAGTGTAAAGAATGTAATACACTTCTTCTTTCTCTCTTATTCTCTCTATACTTTTCTCTCTATAGCTTGAATGAATTCGTGAAAAATAATGAAGCACTAGCCTCTATTTATAGAAGATTTTAGCTTAGCACTTGCCATGTGAAAAGGCAAGTGGCTCGACGACCGTGATGTGAAAAGAAAAGTGGTTCGACGCCTCAGAATGTGAAACGACAAGTGGTTCGACACTCGTAATGTGAAACGACAAGTGGTTCGACGCTCGTAATATGAAACGACAAGTGGTTCGACGTCTGTAAAGGTAATTACTATCGACGAAGGTAATTACTATCGATAAAGGTAATTACTATCGATTTAAGGTAATTACTATCGAAGAAGGTAATTACTATCGATTTAAGGTAATTACTATCGATTTAAGAGACTCTTAGATGATTACATATGGGCCCCCATAAAATAACCAAACTTACCACAAACGCCTCTCATAATGTACTTTTATATACATCAAGGATCGAATAAATATTACCACAAATCATTTTATTTTTAATCAACACATATTTAATCTTTCAACAATTATTAATCATTTATAACTTGTCGCCTCAATTATTGATTTAATAATATAACATATTATATAGATGATATCGTGACAATAATTGAATCAATAATATAAGAGATATGACAAAGAATTATCAGAAAGTAATAATCGAGTATACCGAGTGACTTCTCACGTGAAGATCAATAATCAATACCGTGTGCTACTACGCAACCACGCCAGACATCGTATTTTTTACTACCGGTAGTTCAACAGCTTTTAACAGAACACCTCCACCGTTATTTTTATAAAGATAATTTTATCATTTTTAACTACGATAATACTTCCGCCAGGGGTCCACTAATGATCGAGTCGTCGCATTTAATATTCCCCGACAAAAAGAATATTCCCCACCAAAACTAATATTTTATAACAACTTGCTTACTTTGCAAAATTTATAAATATTACCCACAACTATAACATTATATCAAATTTATTCCATAATATTCAAAAATAATATTTATAGAAAATTCATCTTTATTTATAAAAGTGGGGTCTTACAACCTCCCCTTCTTATGAAATTTCGCCTCAAAATTAGGGTACGACTGGTATGTCAAGAGGTAAGGATACCTTGATTTCATTTCAGATTCTAACTCCCAAGTCATTTCTCAACATCGTGGTTTCTCCACAAAACTTCGACTTGAGGTATAACTCGAGCGTAGAATATGTTCCTTCTTATCCAAGATTTGAACAGAACCTCTTCATACGCCAAATCTTCCGCTATTTCGTCCGGTTCTAACTCAATAATGTGGTTCGGTCTTTCACATATTTACGTAATATGGATATGTGAAAACGTTATGAACATTTAGACATACTAAGCAGAAAGTTTAGTCTATAGCCACGCTCCTACCGATCGAGGATTAAAATGGGCCAATGAATCGAGGATCGAGTTTTCTCTTCCAAATCTTGTAACTCCTTTCCATGGAGCAACACGTAACAACACATGATCTCCTATATCGAATTCCACGCCCTTTCGATGAAGATCAAGATAACTCTTTTGTCGATTTTGTGAGGTTTTTATACGCTATTTGGATCGTTTCAATCTTTTTCCGTAGTCATACGCATCAACTCCCGGCCCCAACAACGTTGTTTCACCCACCTCATCCCAAAGATATCGAGAACGACACTTTCTTCCATACAACGCTCGAATGGAGCCATGCCAATACTTGTTTGATAATCGCTGTCAGTAGGAAAACTCCACCAATGGTAAGAACTTGTCCCAACTTCCTTGAAATCAAGGACACGTAGTCTTAATAGATCTTCAAGAGTTTGAATAGTCCTCTCCGATCGTCCGTCCGCCCCGAGGATGATATGCCGAGCTAAATCGTAAGTCTGCGCTCATAGCTTTTTGCAAACTAACCCAAAATCGTGAAGTGAATCTGGGTCTCGATCGTAAACTATGGATACCAAGATACCATGCAGCCTTTTACAATCTCGCTTATGTACATACGAAAGCAAGACGCTCAAGTGTATAAGTTTCTCAGACGCAGAAGAAATGAGCAGATTTGGTCAATCTATCAACAATGACCCAAATCGCATCTACGCTTGAGAAACCTTAGAAGACCCCAGAAAATAAATCCATGGTAATGTGCTCCCACTTCCATTTCGAATTTCAAGTGGTTGCAATGGACCTTTTGGTACTTGATGTCCGCTTTAACTCGCTGACAAGTTAGACACCTCGAGATAAACAACGCTATCTCTCTCTTCATATTGCTTCCACCAAAATGTACGATTTAATATCATGATACATTTTTGTACTCCTGTGATGGATTGCAAACGGTGTGTCAGGCGCTCCATCATGATTTTATACTTTAAATCGTGGTCGTTAGAACACAAAGTCCGGAGTCGACTCAAGTATTCCTTCTTCATCGATTCTTGCTTCCCAAGATAGCACCTTCTCGCACTTTCTTCCTCATACGCATCGCACCTGTGTCCGTAGCTTCGAGCAGCCTTTAACTTTATCGATTAAAGTCTGTTCTACTCAGATATTCGCCATCATCACACGCGTCCCCTCGAGTCTTTAACTCTATCTCCATCCTTTGCAAGTCACACAAAATGGGCTCTCATAGGCTGACAATATCGCACTCAGATTTCAGATACGATCTTCTACTCAATGCGCCACTACCACGCTCGCTTTTCCAGATGGTATCGATGGTACGATCATAATCTTTCACAGCTTCAAGCCAACGTCGTTGTCGCATGTCGAGTTCCTTTTTGAGTGAAGAAATATTTGAGGCTTTTTACGATCCAGAAGATCTCCACTTTCTCCCCATACAAGTAATGCTCCAAATTTTAAGTGTGAAGATAACAAACCGCCAACTCTAGATCATGAGTAGGATAATTCCTCTCATATTTTTCGAGTTGTCGCGAGGCATAAAGCTATGACTTTTCCATGTCAGCATGAGAACACATCCCAACCCTTTGCTCAAGCATCATCAGAGATGACAAATCCTCCGAGCCGATGGTATTCACGTAACAGTGTCAAATGAGTCTCCTCTCGAAGTTCTTGAAAACTCTTCTCACATTCTTCGCTTCCAACCAACTTCAGATCTTTCCGAGTCACCGAATAATGGAGTAGCGATTCGAGAAAATCCTTCCACTTAATCTCCGATAATAACCAACTAAACCGAGAAAGCTACGATTTTGGCCATCGATTTAGGTTGCTCCCTATTTTCAATAGCTTCAATCTTTCATTGGTCAACAGATATTCCATGACTTGATACCACGTGCCCAAGGAATGCTACTTCCTCGCCGTAACTCGCATTTCTTCAACTCGCATAAAGCTTATATTCAATAAGCTTTTGGAGTGTCACCTCAAGTGTCGCTTCATGATCTTCACGGCTTTTGAATAAATAAGGATGTCATCAATAAAGACGACCACAAAGTGATCCAAATATTCCTTGAATACTTGGCTCATCATATCCATGAAGGCAAGCAGGAGCATTAGTCAATCCAAAGGACATGACTAGAATTCATAATGCCCTGCATCGAAGTCTCAAAGTCGCCTTTCGAATGTCATCTGCTCTAATCTTCAATGGTGATATCCTAACGAAGATCAATCTTTGAAAAGAATTTGGCTCAGAATCGGGTCAAACAGTCATCAATACGTGGCAATGGATACCTATTTTTGATGGTGACATGATTCAACTCCCGATAATCAATACAAAGTCGATACTCCCATCTTTCTTTCTTCACGAATAGTAAACAGAGCACCCCAAGGAGAAGTACTAGGATTAATAAAGCCAATGTCTAACAATTCCTCGCATTGGGTCTTTAACTCAAGTTCAATAGAGCCATTCGATATGGGGCTTTTGAAATGGGTTTTGTAAAAGTTCAAGGTCGATACAAAATTCAATTTCACGCCTGGGGTAGGCCAGAAGTTCTTCGGGAATACGTCAGAAATTTATTAACAATATAAATATCATTCAAAATCGATTTATTTTTGTTTAGATCGTGATATGAGCTAAGAAAGCTCGACATCCGCTTTTTCAATAAACGAATAATTTTTATGGCTTCGAGATGACCGTGATTGATTTTAATGGTTTGGTCATTGAATTTGCATAATAGGTCGATTAGGAATATGAAAGCTAACAACCTTATTTAAAACAATCAATTTTTGCATGATGAGTAGTTAACCAATCAATCCTTGTAGAATCACGCCAAATGCAAGTATTTTCAATGAAATAAGATCGATTGTGTAATGGAGGGTACCGATTTGAACCAAACAAGACTTATAAACAAAGTGGATGTAATGAAGGTTTCTCCCAACTGAGTTTCCACAGATAAGTCAAAGTCTAATTTCTCCTGAGTCAAATTTAATCGATGAGCGCAAGTAGAGAAATAAAAGAATGGGTAGAACCCAGATCAAATAAAGTATAGATTTCGTTAGAGTTTATGATAAGCTTACCCGTGATGACCTCATTCGTTCCTCGCTTTTCGGGAGGTCACAACAAACGCCTCTCCTGCACTACCGGCTTTGATTTTTTCGGGACTACTTTTGGTGCTCCATCCTAATGAATTTGTCTTCTGTGAACGACAAAATCGGGCCAAGGACCTTTCTTCCACAATTATACACGCTTTGACAACATCGCGCAATTTGACCGATGTGTCCCTCCTCCGTGATTTGAAGCATACGATAGGTGGTCTTTTCCTTCCTTAACAACAAAAGTGTCGGTGACGACGCTTTTCCATCATTGTTGAATCTCCTCTTCTCGAAATGTCCATTCTTATTGTTTTGGCCTCGATTACCACCAAGTGGTTACCATTTTCGCCCGTTGATTCCTCCACGCTTGTTGTCACCGCTCGATGACTACTCACCGGTATTATAATTTTGTTTACCGCTTCTTTTAGTCATATTGACTCGTTATCGCGCTTCCACTAATCGAGCCCTATTTACAACATCCTAATACAAACACGCTTTTACGAGAAATAAGATGTCGACGATCTCCCGCTTCAAACTCTTAAAACATTCGCCATTCTCTCTTCATTATCCACCAAGTGGGACGCAAACCGTGATAACTCCGCAAATTTTGCCTCAGATCATGCGACATTGGCCATATTGTTTTGTTTCAACTTGATAAACTCCACCTCCTTCATGTGGCGTAATACTTTCGGGAAAGTATTTGTCGTTGAATGCCTCCCTCGAACTTCTCCCAAGATATCTTCAAGACAAAGAAGTCGAGTACGCTTTTACCGATTCCCACCAAGAATCGCCTCCTCCAAGACAACATAAAGGCTGCAAAGGGAACCTTTTGCCTCCTGAGCATCCCAAGACATCAAATATCTTGGTGATCTGCTTTATCCATGCTTCCGCCATAAGTGGTTTTTGCTCTCCTTAAACTCCGGTGGTCCCAGCCTCGAACTGCTTAATGGTGACCGCCGAGAGTTTCCAAGTGTTTCCACCCACATTTTGGACAGAGCCGCCTCACTCATTGCTGCATGAATCAGATAAAGCCTCCAACATTTGATCATTCATCATTTGGTCGTTGTTGTTGTTTGTATGAGGATTGTCGCCTTCCTCGATGCACATTATCCTCGATTATCGATATGTGAATCAACTATCGCTCACTGTGCTCCATTGCTATTCTCAACATTCTCTTGATGTCATTTTCAGACATCGCCACAAAACAAAAGGTTAATCGACATGTAATATATTATCCCTATATTTCGACCGACCAATAAAATAGCACATAAACTTAGTGTAGGTCATACTAATAAGGAATTTCTGCTCTCCCTCCTAGTACTATTCTCACATCTTAGCTGTGGATCATATCCCTAAGCTTTGATATACTAAACCGTGACGCCCCCAAAATTAGGTATACATCACCCATCTTGGGTCGCCAGATACATGGTATGTAATTCAAATACAACTTACTAATACAACTGTCGTGGTACAATACGACAAAACATAAACCGTGAGTTTGAATACAAAATATTGTCTACTAGAGATTATACAAACTCAAAAGGAGTCCTCATTACAATTATTATCACACTATTTCATTGTAATAGTGAGGACTACTAATGCTATCCTCTCCGACCATTACTCCGCTCCCCGACTCGTCCCAAATTTATATTCTCATTTCTCAAGAGAACAAAGGAAAGAAAGGGTGAGCTCAACTAGCCCAAAGAAGAAATATTATGACTAAGATAATGCGTAATAAATTATCATTAGCCTTCAACAAGTTGTT
Organism: Panax quinquefolius; assembly: GCA_020205615.1. Taxonomy (NCBI): domain Eukaryota; kingdom Viridiplantae; phylum Streptophyta; class Magnoliopsida; order Apiales; family Araliaceae; genus Panax; species Panax quinquefolius. The sequence goes on along the minus strand of CM035167.1, from coordinate 99,105,688 downwards.
AAACCGATAAAATATAATAAACATCAAGTTTAATCACAAATGAACCAAAGAATCCATTAAAAGAGTCAAGTAGAAAATAAAATCTACTATCTTTTATGATTTAAAAGGTTTTTCATCACTTTTATAGCCGAGACTCAAATTTTAATAAATATTCCACATCATCGAATCACCCTCGCACTACTACGGCCAAGGATATTCTTTAGTATCACGACCACAATTATCCACGCACCACTGCCAAGAATATTTCGTGTATTCATTAATGGTCATGATCATGCCAACAACTCGCCCATCAATGCACTACGGCCAACGAGGATTTTTACCACATCATTTGTAACATTACTACCATGATTACAACCAATAATCCTCGGTCATAATCATACCAAGTCCATCTATGCACTACTGTGCCATGTATGACTTTCAACATAATATAAATATGAGGATGATGACAATGATATAAGAATTCAATAAAACAAGTTCAAGAATTAATTTATCCAGAACCAATAACATCCAAATCACAACACGATATCGCTTTGTAGAGTAAAATTCAAGAATATTTAGAAGAATATTTCCATGAAAGGATATCGGACGAAGCGCAAATATCAAGGATATTCCACTAATTTCATGGAGTATATAAGTCAAAGTTTTAACCAACCGAGTATAATAAAGAATGGAATAACAAAAGAAATCACCATGCACGCGATAGATCGCACATGCAAAAGTTATTCCAATGTAATAATAAATAACGGAACCAGTCCCAACGCAGAAACGCATGCATGTGATATTCCAATGTAATAATAAAGAATGGAACCAGTCCCACAGAAAACACATGCATGTGATGTTCCAAATGTAATAATAATAAAGATAAAGATGTAACATGCATGTGATGTTCCAATGTAATAATAATAAGATTTTAAACTGTGTCCGTGTAAACACATGCATGTGATGTTCCAATGTAATAATAATAAAAGACGGAACCAGTCCAAAGGTAAAACACATGCATGTGATGTTCCAAATGTAATAATAGAAGAATGTCACCAAGTATAGGTAAATCACAGATACAAAGTTATTCCAATGTAATAATAAGCAATGGAATAACAATAGTTCTCTTCTTCATAATAAGAAAGAATAACACCCCTTACTTTAGTAGAGATTGAATAATCGCAAAGAAGTAGTAAGAATAAGTAATACTCTTCTTCTTTCTCTTATTCTCTCTATACTTTCTCTATAGCTTGAATGAATTCGTGTGAAAAATAATGAAGCACTAGGCCTCTATTTATAGAAGATTTCTAGCTTAAGACTTGCCATGTGAAAAGGCAAGTGGTTTCGACGAATCGTGATGTGAAAAGAAAAGTGGTTCGACGCTCAGAATGTGAAACGACAATTGGTTCGACACTCAGAATGTGAAACGACAAGTGGTTCGACGCATACCGTAATATGAAACTACAAGTGGTTCGACGTCCGTAAAGGTAATTACTATCGACGAACGGTAAAGGTAATTACTATCGATTTAAGGTAATTACTATCGATTTAAGAGACTCTTAGATGATGACATACGGGCCCCCATAAAATAACCAAACTTACCACAAACGCCTCATAATGCACTTTTATATACATCAAGGATCGAATAAATATTACCACAAATCATTTTATTTTTAATCAACACATATTTAATCTTTCAACAATTATTAATCATTTATAACTTGTCGCCTCAATTATTGATTTAATAATATAAACATATATATGATGATAATGTGACAATAATTGAATCAATAATATAAGAGATATGATGCAAAGAATTATCAGAAGTAATAATCGAGTATACCGAGTGACTTCTCACGTAAAGATCAATAATCAATACCGCTGCTACTACGCAACCACGCCAGACATCGCATTTTTTACTACCGGTAGTTAACAGCTTTTAATTCAGAACACTCTCCGCCGTTATTTTTATAGAAAGATAATTTTGTCGCTTTTCAATCTACGATAATAATTCCGTCATTCCCCTGGGGTCCACTAATGATTGAGCCATCGCATTTAATATTCCCCTATAAAAAAGAATATTCCCCACCAAAACTAATATTTTATAACAACTTGCTTACTTTTGCAAAATTTATAAATATTACCCACAACTATAACATTATATCAAATTTATTCCATAATATTCAAAAATAATATTTATAGAAAATTCATCTTTATTTATAAAAGTTTTAAATGTATTATATTAATTGCTGTAAGCACAATATCGATACCATGAGAGTATAAATACGGGGGTGTTACAAATAATATATATTAAAATTTATAACCGATAACTTATTATTATTTTTATTACAACGCCGATTATAGACGCTTGATTTTGTGTTAGTCTTAGTGTGTTTTACGTAAAAGAAAATTGGCCTAAGAAGAGAAAAGAAGAAAATTACAAAGAATTAAGAGAGAGTTTTAGAGAGAGTCGAGAGAGAATTTTGAGATTTTCAAACAAATTTGTGTTTAGCAAGGATTGTTCGAGAAATTGAAGGTATTTTACATAACCTTAATATTATATATATATATACATATATATATATATATAAATATGTATTTAAATATACATATATATATATATATATATATATATATATATATATATATGTTTCACTAACATAATTTCTACGCTTTTGTGAATTCAAAATTTTAAATTGTTGTTATACAACCCATTATTTGTGATTGTATGTGTTGGTGATGATTAGTGTGACGCCCCCAAATTCTAGTATCTTCCAACTTGACATACGGTGCTCCAGCATTACTAGCTTCACACAAACATTCAATTGAAATGCCTTAAAAGAGCGTAATATGTCTTATATATATTCCAAAACAATACTACCATTCCCTCGTGCTCTTTATAATCGTTACATTTGTTCTTGTCATAATATCAAATATTATCATTACAAACCTATAATATTATAGGTAATCTACAAGTTCGCTTTTAGCCTTCACTTTATCCTTGTCGAATCCTTCTACCATTTGGCCTAAGTTCGCATTCATACGGGTTCAAGCAAAATGAACATAACAAGCTCAAGAAGTACAACAATTTCATTTAAAAAGCATGCTTGAAACAAAGGAATCAGATATCTTCAATAACCGGATACTAGTTATGGCACTATCAATTATTCAAAATAGCATTTCTTTTCCTTCAAAACGCTTTTACAATAACAATATATTCAAGAAACATCAATCACCGTCCAGCACCATGAAAGCGTTTCACAATTTCTTTGAAAAGGATAACCCTAGCATCAAGTCCGTAGAAGTCCGATATATAGCTTACGAGCACTTCTAGTGATCACCTATAGTACTTTATGTTGATCAATACTACATCCATTAAACGTGTGTACGCTTAAGTTGTGGCAACTCACACGCCCATCGAATACTCGATGAAAATACATTTGTTTATTCATATTCAAAGCTTACCTTGACTGCATCAAACAATTGGCATAGATAGCGCTAATAATTCTATATTGAAAGACTTGTAAGTAAATCAATTAATCTATCAGATTAGTCTAGCCGAAAGTTAAAACCGCATCGACTCTTTCTTTAAAACCATACATACATCTCATAACTTGAGTCATTTGAAAAACTCGGCAAACACGAAGGTTAGACAAGTGTTTAGAAAAACTTGCCTTCTCGCCTTCCTACAAAGAAATTACGCTTTTTGAGCCTTTATGGTCTCTACAACACATAATCACATAACATACCACATTAGGTCATAAATGAACATACATGGTTCCTAATGAATCTTACCCTTCTTCTCAATCTAATTACATATTAGATTTGTTATTATTGGTTCGACTTTTCATTACGTCATTCTTACGCTCACATGCAATTGACTTTCTTGAACTCTAAGTGATCATACTTAAGGTTTAATCATGACTTTAAGTTCATTAGTTAAGTGTTAATCATTTACTATTCATGCTCAACATTTAAACATTCTTTACTATCTAAGTTTTAAGGTCATGCTATGCTACCGAATATTCCTTTGTGTAAGGAAATGCTACCAAGCATGTCACACATCGGGCTAGAAGACCGACTCTGCCACTTGAGTCCCTTCATTATGGGTCGCTACCAGAATGTGATTTTCCAAAGAGGTCACATCTTCAACCACCAATGATCGGCATGCCACGACGTGACTTACTTTTGAATCGATCCGGCGCCAAAGGTTTCAAAGACTGCAAAAAATTTGACAGCTTAACTTTTATGAGATTCCCTGCTCATAACTTCTTCGTTATAAGTCCAAATTGGCTTGTTCAAGAGCCCATACCACAATTTACATACTTTACGTGTTCATGCAAGAATTTTATCTATTTGACTTCGTTAACTAAAAATTCACCTATTAGACCATTTTTAACAAAAACGATAAACGTTCATGAACGTCTCACTGCTTTCTTCGTTCTAAGTCGAATTTAGTCATTCTCGAGTCCGTAACTCTATAATGCCAAATAAGACTTTGTCTCCATCAAAACCAACGCTTCGAAGTTCAAACACAAAATCCGACTTCTATTCCGAGAATTTTACTTAATTCGACGATTATCGTCTCCAATCGTGTGAATTCGACAAAACTTCGTTACTCAAGATTTGTTCTTCATTTCAAATGGATTCATTCCATCATACTAACTTCTTAATATACATACTTCATTAACTTATTTACATGATAAGTTATTACTTGTTCTTCATGAGTTTATAAATTATTAAAGTACAAACTACTTATGTTTCCATTTATCCTAACTTAGGATAGTTTATGACTTCTAACCATTATTCTTGCTTCTTGTTAACAAACTAACTTTATTTCAGGTAAACATATTAAAAGTTCATATATATCGCTCATTATAAGTTCATAACTTATTTATATTTCAATTACTTATTCATGACTTATACGGCTTAAGTCCATTGATTAATCATTCTTATCTTTTCTTAGCATACATGTTCTACCACTACCCACTTTTCTAACAATAGAAGAGAAAGAGAATCACTTACTTTAGATTGCTTACCCTTGATTATCACTGTTAATCTTTGATCTCCTTCGCTTCTTGAAATATGAAAGACTAGCTTTTAGCTTTTCTAGCTTATTATCTCTAACCAATAAGCTCTCAACTTGTTGGATGAAATGAACAACCCACAAAAAATTAAATGCAAGCTTGCTTCTTTATAGGACTTGTTAGGTTAGGGGTATAATGGTCAAAAAGCCATCCACCTCCTTACTATTCCAAGCTTAACCATCAAGTAAACTTGTTTCCTCAATTTAATTACTTGGCCATCACAACATTTATCCAATACTTGGGCACCACATTTATTTAACCACTAAGTAAACTTGCTAATCACATAACTTAGCCTTTAAGTTTACTTGTTAATCACCTAGATTATCCTTTCGCTTGTTCATCACTTTTACTTAGCCATTAAGTTACTCGCTTCCTACTTTGGATCATCCATGGTTTGCCCTATGAGTTTAAACCATCCCATAACCCATTGGTTCTTACTTTGGGCCTTTAGCTTAATTAACTTAGCTTAATCATTTGGGCTTGCATTAAATTACTTTAGGATTTTACCTTAACAACCACTTGGGCTTTAATATTACAAAATCTTGGGCTTGCTTATTAATTCTTATTGGACTTCACAAATTGCTACACAATCCTATAAGTCCATTACAATTGGCTTAAAGCCTTATAACGTATTCTATACGATAATTCTCGTATTCTAACTAGTATACTTATTCATCATATACATATATAAAGATTCATACATACTCATATAATATCTCAGATTATACTCAGATACTCTACCTCGCACAATACCTACGATCATACAATCATTACCCTAACTTCTTAACGCTTGATTTTCTTAACGTTCTCAAATTAAGTCCACGGTGTAAATATTACGCTTTTCCATAACTCAAATATTATTGGATATTCCATCTCACCTTGATATTCTATCGCTACATATTTTCTAAGTTCAAAAATAAGTCTCTTGAGCAAAAATGCGTGAATAGTGTTTTTCAAAAATTTCTGAAAGCTTTTATTTTTATCTTCGAAATTCAAACACTTTAATTCTACCACGATCCAAAATACTACGATGTTCGATATGTTTAGGTCATATAATCCACCTTCAATTAGCTTACTCCCATAAAAATTAATTAAATTCATTTAATCTACATAATTAAAAAAATTAATTCTCCTAAAATCTGATTTTCTCGGGTGTTACAATTAGAACTATTGTTTAGATATGAATTGTTATGCTAATTACATTTTAAAAAGGAAGAAAAGTATTTAAAGTGCATGCTTATATATATGTCTTTGTGAAAGTACAAACTTTGGTGGTTAATTAACCAATCTACAAATTGAGCCTTGATTATGTTAGTTCGTTAAGAAACTAAGAGAACGTAGTTTGAATGAGTTAATTTGGACAAGAATTGTGATCACAATGATGATTTTGTAAAGGATGTTAAAATTTGTGTTTTTGTATAAAACATGGAATTTAAAGGATTTAAATTAGTTGTAGTTGTTGTTTAATTATTCTAAGTTAGTGTATATATGAGGAATCATGTTTGTATGAGTCCTATGTCAATTGGGTATGTTTAATTTACTATTTTGTGGATGAAATTTCGTTAGTCGGGCTTAGAACAGTAGTCGTAAACTCGGTTCGCAAAAATCGGTACTAGTGCCGAAAGCGCGATTTAATCCCGCCTCTAGGTGCAGACATGCCACTGCGCCGCATGCTTAATCAACTCTATAGTAATTATGGCGCTACCGCTACCAAGAGAGTTAGTCGCACTCAAAGTGAAGTCTACTACTCGTGATACTTTGGACACCCATCAGAATCTGTGTCTAATGTTATGTTAATGTGAGAACCGAATCAGATCACGTGGTTAGTAATTCTAAAGTATAAACTTAGTAAGTTGTGAAAATGATATGTTATGATTTAAAAACTTAATGAATAATGAATAAGTGTTGTGAAATTAACACTTGTGATTCTCGAAAATGTATGGTAAAGTAGACTTGTACTAAAATAACAAGTTTAACTAGTAAGTGAGTGTAATTTTGGAAAGTGGATGTTAGTATATCTAATAGATATTGTGATTCTAATACTATGTGTAGGTGAACGTGAGTTGTAAATTTATAGCTTACGCACGAGGCAAGTTCCTTACTCTCAAACTTTGATTATGTAAGTTCTTTATTCATAAACTTTATATGAGCAAGCTATAACCTTAACTTTATTCGAACAAGTTTTGAATTCATATTATTGTTGATATACTCTAACTTGTTTATAGTTAAGCAAGTTTCTTAAGTTTCATTCCTTTATAATGAATGCAACTTCTTGAACTCTAGTCTATAATATTGAGTTGTCTTATTTTAAATTACTTTACACAAGTTATTATCATGTCGAGCAAGTTTTCATTGTTCACCTTGCTATCGCTTAATGTATGTTCATTAATTCAATTTCTAATTTGACAAGGTCATATTTTATCTTATTATTGTTAAAGCAAAGGTTTATCATTTTATTCAATAATTATGCTTTCTAGTTATTTCCAAGCATGAGTTTAATATATAGGTTGCTCAATTATGATTCTCAATTGTTCTATATTATGTTGTTATTGATCAACCGCAGTGTTATCAAATTTTGTTGATTCAACTAATCCTTTAGTTAATGATCGTGAAACTCTAAATTACCCTTGATGTTTATCCAAATCAAACTTTCTTCAAGTGGACTTGTACTCTAAAACCCGAGAAGAACAACCCTATTTTAGGGGTACGCGATGCGCTTTAGATGTTCAGGCACAATACACGGTAATGTAAGGGTCGATCCTTCTAAGCACGTGAAGTCCCTACAAGATAACTATTTAGGTTAAAGTTGAAAGATTACTTTAACCATGGACATAGTTCGTAGTCTTATGACCCTCGATATATTTCATATTTTGATTCCGCTTTTAGTTATAGTTGATATAGTACTATTCAGCTTTGATGAGCCTAAACATCGACAAAGCTATTACACACTTGTTGATTCATTGCTATATCTAGTGAGCATTTGTTTTGCTCTACCTTGCATAAATATAATTATTGCGTTTAAGGTTGAGAAGGTCGATGAACCTACTACAAACAAAGGAAAAGGAAAGATGTACAAGTGATGAAGACTTGTAATTTATCGGGCTTTTATGTTAATAGAATTTTATTTAAATGATGGATCATTGGTAAAATCTAATTATGCACAAAGACGCAAGTATACGTGGTCAACAAGTAATATAATAGTAAGTAAAGTATCGCTCCTTCGTAGACCAGTAAATAGAATTTAAAATAGTAAAATCACCAGATAATCAATAAACGCTAAAACCAATTTTCAACTAAATAATGGAGAATTAGGCTTTCGACTTCACTCTAAGCATCACCAGATTATTACACCTTCATTCCAAATTTTTAATTCACTATCCCGCTTTATTAATCAAGAACACGATGTAGCACTAGCCACCTCTAGATACACTAATACCGTGAGATAACCCAAATTCACAATTAAGAAAGAATTACGTTAAACACCTTAATTAACTAACTCACTATATCTCTATGTGAATTATAATAATAAAAGGTTTAAGTTCAAGCTCTTCATTTGATTACACATGATGTCAAGCATATCTCTACCCTAACATTTATTAAGATTCGCTTCATTCACATAAATCAAGAACACGCGCTATATTAACTAAGTTTAACCCATATTTCATCTCTCGAGTTCATACAAGTCCACAAAGAATCGTTGATAAGACAATTCATAAATTCACACTCAAATTAATATAGATAAACCTGATAATAGCTTATTAAACTTAATTCAAAGATTACATAATCATCGCTCCACTTAAAGATCCGCTTTAAGCTTTAAAAAGTAATTAATTCATAATAAATGAAATAATAACCGAATAAATTAAAGATAACATCGCTTCAATTACAAATATAAACTAAAGTAGAAGAATAA